>CM027838.1:23973273-24482204 GCA_016097545.1 Eucalyptus victrix
CATGTTCTAGTGGAAGCTTATCGGTCAACAAATCTCTTTTATGCATTTCAAGATTTTTCAAAATTTCTTTTCCTTCACAAATGGTTTATTTGATTTGTGCGAAGACATTGCACTTGCAAATATTTTTATTTATAATATATTCTTGGGAAGCAAAGCCATCCCTATGTAGGTTGATTACTTCTTATTTTGCAGATAGCATATACTGGCCAGTATTCGTTATCGCAACTTTAGCTGCTATAATTGCCAGCCAGGCCACGATTTCTGCGACGTTTTCGATAATCAAGCAGGCACTCGCACTAGGCTGCTTTCCTAGGGTCAGAGTCATACATACATCAAAGAATTTTCTTGGACAGATATACATTCCTGATATAAACTGGATTTTGATGATCCTCTGCATTGCTGTCACTGCTGGCTTTGAAAACAAAAGTCAAATTGGAAATGCATATGGTAAGCCTTACCCTCAACCAGATAGTTTCTTTTGTAAAATACCCAGATGTGTTAATGATCTGAATAACAAAACCTCAATTTTCTCTTATTTAGGTGTTTTGTCTTGTAGAATTTAATAATGCTGCCCCAGAAGTAAACCAGAAAGAGATAGGAGCATAGTCCTGGGTATAAGATAGTAGAGTCAATCATGTACCTGGAAGAGTAGACTGGTCACCCTTTTAAGTGTTCCTTAGCATGCTAAAGCTATAAATTGAGCTGGCAAGCTACTGAAAAACGATATCTGGAGCCTGGTCTCATAGCCCTTCTGTCCCATCTTTATTATTTGCTGACCTTGCTTGGATGAATGGTAGTAGAGATGGTCAAGTGATCCTAGTGTGGCAATTTCCGTGGGAGGAACTCCATGACTCCCTTTGAATTTAATGTTATAGACATCGATTGCCTGCATCAACCTCATATCTCCTAATTTCTATTTCACATTCCATGACAGGGACAGCTGTTGTAATAGTTATGCTGGCAACCACAGCCCTCATGGTTCTGATTATGATTTTAGTGTGGCACTGCCATTGGCTTATCGTCCTACTTTTCACTGGCCTGTCACTAATAGTGGAGTGTACTTACTTCTCTGCCGTGCTCTTCAAAATAAATCAGGGCGGGTGGGTTCCACTAGTTATTGCTGCAGCATTTCTTCTGATCATGTATGTTTGGCACTACGGCACGGTTAAGCGATATGAGTTTGAGATGCATAGTCGGGTTTCGATGGCTTGGATTCTTGGGCTGGGCCCCAGCTTAGGACTGGTCCGAGTCCCCGGCATTGGGCTTGTATACACAGAACTTGCAAGTGGGGTGCCTCGCATCTTTTCCCACTTCATCACTAACCTTCCAGCCATGCATTCTGTTGTAGTTTTTGTCTGTATTAAAGATCTTCCGGTGTACATGGTTCCTGAAGAAGAGAGGTTCCTTGTGAAGCGGATTGGACCCAAGAATTTTCACATGTTCCGCTGCGTTGCAAGGTATGGATACAAAGACCTTCGTAAGAAAGATGATGATTTTGAAAGGAAGCTCTTTGATAGTCTTTTTCTCTTCGTTCGGCTTGAGTCCATGATGGAAGGGTGTTCGGACTCAGATGATTATAGTATATATGGTCAGCAAACTGAGAAATCAAGAGATGCCTTTCTGTCTAAGAATGCCAAAACTACTATTTCCGATGTGGACCTCACGATTTCATCAATGGACTCCATCATGCCAGAAAAATCTCCATCGTCACGGCCGAATAGTATGACGATGTCATCTGGACAGGTGGGCAACCATACTGAAACAGATGAATTAGAGTTTTTAACTAGTTGTAGAGATGCAGGGGTGGTGCACATATTGGGTAATACGGTTGTGAGGGCGAGCAGGGAATCCAGATTCTACAAGAAGATTACTGTTGATTATGTATATGCATTCCTCAGGAAGATCTGCAGGGAAAATAGTGCGATTTTTAATGTTCCTCATGAGAGTCTCTTGAATGTTGGCCAGATATTTTATGTATGATAATTCTTTTGCAATGTGATGGGTAAATAACATTCTCAGCGCTAACCTTTCAAGTGATGAGCATTTCGAACATAGGCTTTTCGAAAATCCTTAAGCACTAATACAGAAAAATCCATGTTGTCGCTTGGACCAATTACCCGTAGTTTCATTAGATATGCTCAACCGTAAAAGGATTTTTCGCAGTCAAGGGCTCACCGGACGTTATAATTTGCCATCGTGAGTCAGGTCACACAGATCACAAGTTCTGCTTCACTGTATTATAAAACTCAAACCAATTTGTCTGTTGCAACTGAAGATTACAGCCGTCACTGTGTCTCGAAAGACTTAATCGAGTTAGGTGGGTCAGGTGCAAAACAGAAACTCATCCATGTTGATTGAGATGGTGACTGTTTCTTCTGTCTTAGAATTGCAATACCACTGCCTCTCAATAACTTGCAATGAAAGTGATGCATCACGGCTGTAGTAACATGGACCTTGAACGAGAGGGTAAAAGGCAAAATGGGTATAATTTTATTTGACAACTGTACTTACTATAAACAAAAATAATAGTTGTACAGAGAATGGTTTCTCCAAACGTCTAATTACACATTCAAGCCATGCACACACCTTTAATACCCAACAGTCCGGCATTTTGAACAAAGGCCATCTCTGCTTCCCGTACAATACACACTTTTCTGTAGAGTCCCCACTATAAACACCTCGTGGCATTACAAATGTGATTAATAATGGTAACAACCAAAAAGAAAAAGAGGCCGAGTTTTCAATCTTCGATATCCATCACCTGGAGACTTGGTTTGTAGGTGGTTTGGCTTGGGATGTGGACATAGCACGCAGGCGTCGAGCGATTTCTGTGAAGGATGGACGGGCCACAGGATCCGGGGCCCAACACTGCTCCATTAGCAATCTCCATTCGGCATCACAATAGTTTGGCACTGGGGGCCTCAGCGTGTTATTTACAATTCCACCTGCAAATACCACAGAGCCCATCAAACTACAAAATATGATGTCATATTGGTTTCTCAGTGTCTCGTCTCGAAGAATTAAACATTCTCCACGACAAAGGTCTACAGAAAGTGAAATTTATATATGATGGGAGTCTCCTACACCAACACAGAGCTACACAGAGGACCACCACTCTCAACCCATGCAAGGCACTCCCAAATCAACTTAGAAGCGATATTCAGAGCTAAGCCAGTACACATTCTATAGAAAGTCATATGCGAGATATACATATTCCACTTCCACACACCTATAATGGCTCCATAATGCATGTTGGCATAAGGCTCCTCGCCGGTGAGAATCTCCCAAAGGACAATGCCAAAGGAGAAGACATCAACCTGTCCATGATTGAAAACAAGAAAGAAAGACATCACGAACAAGAGAGACATGTCCCTGCTGTGAGACTTCGAAAGCAAACAGACAGTAGGAAACTTTTTCAGTACAGAAGGTCTAAAGCACCCAACAAAATCATGCAAGCTTATATTTGTCGAAACATTGACGTTTCTAACGAGTTTTGGTGAAGATGGACTTTACAACTTGAATAAGAGTCCTTACTGGACCAAGGTTCTTCTTAAAGTTTAATGAGTAAAGTAATCAACTAGGATATAAAAGCACAGTACGTGTAGCCCAGATATCCTCTTTGGGAGGTAAAGTAGACAATTTGCTGGACAAAGTCCGATTGATGAACAACGGAAAAATTGCACCCATACCTTCTCAGAGACCTTGTTGCTGCTACCGTTTAACAACTCAGGTGCCATCCATGGAAGGGTTCCCCGGACGCCACCAGTAACCAAAGTATTCCTTTTGATTTTTGACAACCCAAAATCACCAACCTGCACAAGTTAAGGCAACCAACTGATATAAACCTCTTTCATCAAACTAAATGAACCTCATGAATATTGAGCTGACTTATTAAATCACCTTGCAAATGGGACGTGCTGGATCTTTCAGGTTGACGAGCAGGTTATCGCATTTCAGATCAAAATGTACAATGTTCTTTGAGTGCAAATATTCCATTCCGAATGCTGCATCCATAGCAATGATAATCCTCTTACGACGATCAAGCAGCCTGTGTTCACAAAACATTGAGAAGAATGGTAAAAAATCATATCTCCCCCTGACCAGTGCAACAGCGTAGAAAACCTTACAAATGTTTATTTGGATTACCTGTCCTTACAAAGCAAAACATGTCTTAGAGAACCATTAACCATGTATTCGGTCACTGTAGCCAGTGTTCCTCCTGGGCCATCCTGAACAACCCCGTAAAATGCCACCACATTGGGATGATGAAGCTTTGAGAGAATATCAGCTTCCCTCCAGAACTCCACTGTCTAAAAGAATAATATAACATAATTATTTTGAATGTAGAAACAAAAAGACAAGATGTCCTGTTCTCCCTGTTCTCCCTTGTTAAGGGCATAAAAATCACAGACGAGAAAGTGTAGCTACTAAGAACGGACTAGTAAGCAAGAGAATGCTCACCAATCTCTCCTGCTCTGATGAACGACCAGTGAAACAGCTTTTTTTAATGCGCTTTATTGCAACATCCGTTCCACGCCATTTCCCATGGTAAACAGTCCCAAATGTGCCAGAACCCAATTCTTTCAGTTCTTCCAGATCTTCGTTCTTTATAATCTGATACAGTGCCAAATAAAAGTATCAATAAACATTGACAAACGCCAGGGTTTTCTTTCTGTTCAAAGAAAGAGTATGTTCTCAGACAACAAAAACTGTAGATTATACAGAGAATTTTGACACTCTGACCATTATATTAGTGATACTCACACAGGAATAAGCATTATAGATGTCTAAACTGCCAGCTAGTAATTTGCTTAACAATAATGATATGCCGTTATGTTAATGTAACAAATTATATCATAGTGTTGCTAATGGTGATAAACTAGTAGACTGAGTTTTGAGAGATGACATTGGCAACAGAACTGAAATTAACGTCCACTCAATTCATAGTCATCTCATTGAACTTCAAGATATATGGATACTCTATTTCAGCACCTAAATAATTCCCCACCAGCATTCAACTTTCACACCTTCTGGAACAAATTGAAGACAATATTCACAATGATTCCACTTGCGTGGAGAAGATAAGCAAAAACTGATCCTTCAACATATGAATGTTCACAATAACAAGAAAAGGTTAGTGTGGCTTGCATGTGAAATATTCAATTTCCGTCTACAGTATTCTGGCAGAATTGGATTCTATCACGTTATCATAGCAGGATTAGCAGACAACATATCAAGTAACAGATTTGCCTGAATTAGAATAAATACAACTGTTGGAACTGAACATTCATAATACTTCAGACTGAAATAAATTTTCCGAAAAAGCAATCTCTGTTTTCCCTTCAATTACAAAAGCAGCCATAGTTTCCTATCTTCTGTTCCCCACCCCCCCCAAAAAAAAAAAAAAAAAAAAAAAAACCATAATAATGATCTGAACTATAAAGATGTCCCTCAGTGGCCAATACTATAAAGAAAAATATCTCAATGCTTTGAAACAAGACCAGAAGAAAAACTGAGGAGGTTTTTGTGGTTTACCAATCAGTGCAACCAAAGAAAATTGATTTGAACTGTGGGTTCAGCTTTTGATAACTTCATAAGATACTCACATATCTATACTTAGAATAGCAGGCAGCTGAAACAAAAGTTGAGTAAAGCACATTGCGTGAGGCAAGCACATTAAGCTCCCTCTTTTGACAAATCAGTTAGCGAGGTCAGTTGTTTCTCCAAAACAAAATAACTTGCGCTTGTTAAATGAGGAAGTGCTATGTCCAAGTGGTAAAGATCCCCTCAACTTCCCAATATGGCAGGGGTTCAATCCCTGCTCCATCTCATGTGCCATTCTTTCCCCTTTCCTTTGTCTTTTCCGATAAATAGGTGATTTCTCTACCTCAACATTTCAAGCTGTGATCCGATTGAACTGGCTTAATTATATATACTTCTATCAAACTATTGACAGACTCATCTTATATAAGAAAGTGAACTTATAGGCCCATGTGAGTGCGACTCCAAAGGTAACTGGTTAGGTGTTGACTTTGGAAGCACTAATAAGGACCAAGTGAAGAATGAAAAATGTCCACTAATGCCCAATCCCTACGGAGGAAGAAGTTGTTCTTCTCAGATCTTCCCAAGAACTTATTCTACTTCATGAAGATTCTACAGGGGGCAGATTTGGAATTTGGATATTGCTTCTATCAATCATCTAGTCAATTATTTATGATTAGCTATGAGGAACTGACCAGATTGACTGGACCAAAACGTGATGAAATCTAGTTATGGATCTGCAAAGGTTGTTTAACAATGAAACAACAAGACTGGAGCTAATTCTCAGTGCAACAGGTGGAACCAGCAAGTCTGACCTGAGAAAAATTCCCTAAGATATGTTTTAAGATAGACATTACTATTAAACCACAAGTGGAGAGATGAGATATTTTCTGTACTGCATCTCATCGAAGAACTAAAGAAAAGCATCATACCTGCAGGCTACTGATATCCAAGTCACCCAAAGAAAGATCGGCAATGGATTGACCAATATTAGGAGCTTCTGATTTTTCATCCTGAAAATTCACAAAAAGTATCATACATTTAAAGGTATGACATTCACAAGCTGCCAGTTGGTGGCTTTCATGGATCTTAAATTGTGTATACCTCATATTCCATTTCCGGTATGGTAGGATGAATTACATCCAACATACTTTCAGTTCCCTTGGGCTGGGAAGTGCCATAGTCTGGATGGACATTACTCGCATTTGTACCAATGACACCAGATGACACTTGGGTAATATCTTCCTCAAAGTTAAGCCTGGGCTCCATACCACCCACATGGACTCCATCAGCTTTTACAGGCGGATAGCTGTAGTCAATGGGAGCTCTATCTTCGCTTTCTCCAAGTGGAGCTGAGAAGCCAATGTGATCCTGGTCCATAAGAGAAACGTCCTTCCTAACGAACTCGTCTTGAGCCAAGTTTCGAAAGTAAGACCAGTGCTTTGGCTCATGATTTTGCATGTTCAAACTCAACCCTGCTCCATCACTATGCAGAGGATTAACATCAGAGAGATTCTCAGAACGCCTGGCCACTGAGAATAAATCAGACAGGAAATCTCGAGGAAACCGGTCATTAATATCAATTAATATATCACCATGCTCTGGGTTGCTAACGCTAACTGAAGGCTCGACAGTCTGTGTCAAAGGCTGTGCATGAGCCTTTGTTGTTTTTCCACTGGTCTTGTTTGGTGTTACTTCATCCCAGAGATATTCAGATGGCCTCAAGGATGAATTGTCAGCGTGCAAACCAGGAATTACTCGACCTGATGTTTGATGTTGAGGACCAGCTGCATCTTTAGCCCCGACAATCATTTCCTTGTACTTCTCTTTGTCCTGGGTCATTCTGTGGTCATCTGCAGAATTTAGAGGTCTTGATTCAGTTTTCCGCAGCATTGGTTCAAGCACCTCTTCAGCCATATGCCTGTCCATATTGAAATTGTCTGAAGAAGCAGATTCTACATGCCTTGGAAGTTGCTTAAAGTGCTCAGCCTGAGAAGCCATGTCTGCATCATGCAGCTTCTCAATTGCCTCTGCGGTTGACTGTGAGTAATCAGACCGCGCTTGAGTAATCAGAAACTGAGATCCAAAAGAATCATCAGATTTTGACAAACGGCTCAACTCTGCCTGCTCCCTTGGGATTCGTTCAGAATGAAATACTCGCTGGGGCATCGAAGGTGGCTCTATGTAGCCCAGCTCAGTTGGATCTGCCTCAGATCCCCCATTACCCATGAACGCTCCAGCCGATGCATAGAAGGGGTCATCCTCATGATTGTTCTTCCCTTCCCTCACATCTTCAGGGTCAATTGAGCTCTGTACAGTTTCCTGAGGCCTCTTACTTACTGCCTTGGGCAAGGGACTCTTTAGCTCAGGGGCCAGTTTAGCACCAGACGCGTCTTCCCGGTGGGTGTATCCTGTGACAGGGCCCTCACTGGGTTTAGAGGAAACAGTGTTCTCAATCTGAGTCTCATCTATCTTCTGCATAGAGCCCTCTCTCTTCATTTTCAATTCCTCAAATTTAGTTTCCTTCTCTAGGGGCTGAACTTTATCGGGTCCATTTGTTTTCTTCCCTGAGCTGTCTCTTTTCAGTTTGGTGTCCCTCGCAGGTGCTTCTATATCCTGTGCGCGCTGGCCACTGACTAAATGCTCTTCATTCAAACCTCCCGTTGCTACTGGATTTACAGTGGGAGGAATTGCATTTACATTATCCACATGTGGCACGAAATTAGAAGAAGTAGATCCTTGGCCAGGTAAGAACTGGACAGATGAGGAAATAGTTCCCTTTCCTTCCAAATCCGAGAAACTCTCAGCATGTTGAGGAGCAGATAAAGCATGTTGGCTAGCTTCTCCATGATTAACTCTCTGCCGCTGGTAAGAGTGTGAATTAGACTCATAATTGCTAGCTGAGTTTGTCGGCACCACTTGAGAAGACTGAACACTGGACGTAGGTGCATCTACTCTGAAAGGATCAGTTGTAGCCCCAGCTAATCTACCGGCTTCTCTTTCAAGATTTAGATTTACTAATTCATCCAAGTTATTGCCAGAGGCACTTGCTAGAGCAATTGAATTCCTTCTAGAACCTGAATCCATGCCATTCACCGCAACCACATATTGGACCTCGGCATCCCGATCAATGCTTCTGATGCCAAACTGAGCATCCTCTAGATCATTATCGGAGAAAAGGAACATCCTAGGTTTCTGAGTCCCTCTATCCTCTAACACATTACATTCCTCCATCATGTTCTGAAGATCCTCATCGCAAGATACAGAAACCAGCGCATCAAGTTCCTCACCCGGAAGTTGATACTTTATAGTGTGAGGTTGGTTACAAATTGCCAAAGTTTTCTGCGTAAGTTCCTGCCAAGAAATATCCTTGTTTATCCGAATAATTCGAGTCTCGCCGCCAACATACCTAAGCTTTCCATCGCTTGGGCGGGGCAAAATCGTACCACCAAAGCTGCAGAGGAACTTCACTCGCGCAGATGTACAATCGCCAGATCCCGAAAGGGAACTATCAATGAGTCTACTAGTACTACCTCGCGAGGTGGATCTTGGTACAGACCGCAAGGACTCGTGGTAATTTCTCTCTTCATTAGCCAAGGAGCTCTTTCTTTCAAATTCCGGTACAAAGGTTTTTTCTACTGAATTGATCATAGAAATGTCTGACCCACTTTCTGAACCCGTATGAGATATACCAAGGATGCCCTTTAGATCCATATAGCCCGATGTGCTACTAGGATCCCTTTGAGCTGGTGGAATGAGCTGTTGCCTGGGGTTGAGCATAAATTCAAGCGCAAACTCCTCACCAGTCTGAATTGAATAGTTCAGAACTGGTCTGGCTCCAGCAGACATGTTGTAATCTGGAGGTCGCATATTGGTGTTGATAGTACTCGTTGGATCATGGAAGAAAGTCTGATTAGTAGAGCCGAGCCCCGGATTTCGAGGATCTATATTTGCATATCGAAACTGTTCGTGGCCCTTCTGCTGGTTCATTGGCCCTCTTTCGAAATTTCTCTCCATTCAACTCAATTTTACCAGGGGAGCATCCAAAGCCATACTCCTGACCTTCATCTCTATTAGCACATACAAAGAAGAATTTCAGATCCAGCTAACTGCAATGCATACTTTATACAGCCTACTTCTCATGCCAAGGATTAATGGAATTAACAAGGTACTGAAACTTGCACTAAATCTTGAGATCGACAACGGAGAAGAGCCGTTTTAGTTTTTTTAGCTCAAAAAAAGAAGAAAAAGAAAATCAACCCGAGAAAGCAAAGTGTTCACTAATACAGTAAAGACAGAGAGCTCCTCGAATGGTTTATCGAATCTTAAAATGATGGTGCAAAAAAAAAAAAAAAAAGATAAGAAGGGCTCACGTCAAAGTATTTAATCGAAAATCATAAACTCATCCTTCGTAGTGTACACCTCCTACAATTGATTCGGGAAAGAACCGACTCAAACTGGCATTTCATTCCAGTGAGCCTCGGATTCCAATTATCATTTTCCAAGGCACAGGATCATGAATGGTCGGATCCAACCCAAAACAGAAACACACCCAGTTTCAAAGAAGAACCATAACATCAAGCCAAAGATCACGGATCCCCGAATTATCTAGCACGGGTCGAATCAAAAAGGGGATAACTTCACTGACTGATCCCACCAAAAGCCCAACAGTTCAGCATCGGATGCCGATCGCCACTAAACGAAAGAGCGGCGAACCGAAAACTCGACCCCCCTGGCGACGCGATCCCCTCCGAATCAAGAACGGATTCGACTCGACAATCGCCCATCATCCGAGCTCACTCAGACATCGAGAAACCGAACAATCGGGGACGCGGCTACCCTAAGCGGAGCTCTAGAGCATCGAATCCGACACACCCAATCAGCAACTCCCCACCCCCTCCACGACGACCCCGAGAATTCCGCAGCCCCAGGCGGTCAAGACCCATCAAAGTACCACACGGATCGAGCTCAAAGAAGGTGGAAAGATTCAAACTTGGTCAACGGAAGGGCGAATCGGGGGGATCAAGACTGTACCTGAGAGGGGCTCGGCCGTGCCGCGGATCGATCCCATCGTCCCCCAGCTTCCAATTCAAGAAAAGGGCTTGGCTTCTTCTTGGTTTTTCAGTCTTAGAAAGAGAGAGAGAGAGAGAGTGACAATGGAGACAGCTCTCTCCCTTGCAAGTCTTTCTCTTCCGGAATTTCTCTCCTCTCCCCCACTTTTTCTTAATTTTTAATTTTTTCATTTTTTTGGGATGCACTTTCTAATTTATCTCCCACTGTTCAAAACCAGGTAGTGCGCTTACTGTATTTTTCTCCTCTCTTTTTATTTTCCTTATTATCTATCTCTTTATTATTCATTCATTCAAGTTTTGAGTAGATCTAAATGGCTTTTTATGGGGTGTTTTTGCGTGATTAAAAGCGCTGAAATCGGGATTTTGATTTTTGGGATTTGGGATATTTCTCTTTTTACCGTAAGAAGTCGGCGTACTACACCTGGGTTTAAGCAAAGGGTCGTGAAGAGGACGCGCTGAGCCCGCGCGTGTCCGAGAGGGAAGTTGACCGGGGCTGGACGCTCGCGTCACGGCGTCTACATAGGGGCGGTCTTCCGCTTCACCGGTCGGTACGGGCCGGGCCTGGACATGGGCATGGGCCGACATGGATTGGGCTTTCAAAATCTGACACTATTTGGATGCGTTCGGTTTGGCTCAGCTTTCCCAAGGCCGAAAGCCCATTAGAGAAATACTGGGGTATTTGGTAAATTTTTTCAAGAAACCTTAAAGAAAGCTGAAAGCCCAATGCTACTAGGCTAAGATTAAGCTTTCAGCTTTTGACTAACCATTGAAACAAATTATCTCCTTCCAAAACTACTTTCATCAATTATTCAATTTTTCAATTTTGTCCCTTGTTATTGTTCATCATTTTTTAGAAAGAACAACTAGAGAGGCTAGATCGGACTAGCGAAGGGTTGGCAAGAAGGTAATGAAGTAGTGAGATGATCACCTAGGTCACACAACCTCAGGTATCACAACCCAAGCAACAAGGCCTAAGGTTGCACAACCATTGCTAGGGGGTCACATGTCCTTGGGTGATTGTCATCAACTCTAGATTTGGCTCTAGCGATAGCCTTACCCTTACGCAAAGGGTTTTGATTTATAATAATAATAATAATAATAATAATAATAATAATAATAATAATAATAATAATAATAATAATAATAATGGACCAAAAAGCTCTTTTAAAAAAAATTGTCAAATACTATTTAGGATAAAGTAGCTTTGTAAAGAATTTTTTTTATTAAATGCAATTTGCATATTTCCCCAATGAGCTTTAGGTCAAAGGCATTTGCATTTCCCTAAAACTTATTTGCAAAGCTTAACCAAACTTACCATTTATTACTTTCATCAAACTATCCACTTTTTTTTGAACACTTATAAATTCATCTTGGGTCATTTTAGCCGCGTCGATAATAATTAGTGAAAATGCCATTCAATTCTCCATAATGATGATCATGTTCTAATTACGCTGTAGTCACTGAACGCACTATTGGTGGCATCTTACATCCACCGTCCAGAGTGAGCGATATTCAGTCATAGATAATTTTGTATCTTACACAATTCCACGCGTTTCGTTAATCAAAGTTTTACTAAGTCCGTGGAAATTTTCTTTTTCTCACGGTCGATGCAGCTGAACATCTGGCCGTCGGCGCCGTGTTGCATTACACGGAACATAAAACCGTTGGCTGAAACGAGTCAGCACTGCTTAAGCATTAATATTATTATTGATTGGGGAGGCGTACGGCTGATGAGCAAGACGCAGGAAATGCCCGCAGAAAGCTCGAGAAAAAGAGAACCCCTTTACCAACCTAAAAGGACAAAAAGCGCACGATGGCACGCACAAGACCCCCCCTCATTTTAAGTTCACTACCAAGGCAGGTTCTACCTTTAGCTAGGTCGCATTCGCACCATCATCACGACCGGACAAAAATGACCCAACTTAGTCGCTCGAAAGCTACGTGCCGACAAATTTTCTCATTATTATCAAGAAAAAAACCGACACACAACGTCGACGTAAAGAGCACTTTACCATAGGTGGTCTTATTACCTATCCTTAATTCGAGAGTTGTAATTATCGCTCTCGCCAATCTAAGCGAATTAAAATAACCCGCGTGTATTTTTTTTTTTCCCCGCACTGACGGTGTACCCAATAATTACTCTACTAATCATCAATTGGAGAGGAAAAAAAAAAAAGGGGGTACGTGCAAGAAGGGACTCATCCTCATGTAAGAATCCACCAAAAGCTGGGCCTGAACAACTCCATTTTTTTGGGAAAAATGGGCCGACTGCATTCTCGATGGGCCTTAAGAGCCCAGCGAGGCCCAAATAGCGACATCACTATTTACTGCAGCTCTTCTCTCTCCGTGTTCTGCTGCTTTTGTCTTGACAAATTCGTTTTTTCCGACGTTGTACATCGCAATCTCGGCAAGTACTTGCCCGGTCCGACGGAAAGTTGCCGGCATTCGGCCGGGAGAAGCTCCGGCGGGCGTTCGATTCCCTCCCCGAGCAGCAGCAGCAGCAGCAGCTCAATTCGCGAACTTGTACGTCTCTTTCCATGGTCTTCGCTTTCTCCGTTTCTTTGCTGCGTGTCGTGTTTGATCTGCGGAACTGATGATGTGAAGTAGTCTGGAGAGAGAGAGAGAGAGAGAGAGAGCTAATTGCTCTTCGGTAGTCGAATTTGCTGAACGCCGCTGCGTGTTCGTTGCTTTGGTCGTCCTGGGTCTCCTCGTTATGAATCCCAAAGCCTGAGGAGCGTCCGTTGTAGTCTATAATTTGGCGAAGGTTAGGAAGACGAGAGGATGGAACGAAGTGTCGATTGCGTTGGAAGTACGATCAGTGTTGTTGAGTCTGCTGTATCGAAAGTTCAGTTCTTTCTGGCTCTACTGGTCGCGAATGCTTTTGCAGCCAATGCTTTGCAGAGTTGAGTTTTTGCTGAATTGAGGGCATTCCTTGCATTTTCGGAAGATAGTTCTAATGCCATGTTGATATGCGCTCAATTGACTTGTTGAATTTCAAGTAGATTGAAAAATGTTTGTTTCAATATGTTTCGTCCGTATAAACAGCTCATTACAGCACTTTGTGCGGCATTGTAAGTAGAGAGTTACCCAAAAATGAAATAAGTTGGACCTGCTCTAAGTGTGATGAAAAAGTCATGCGGGTGGGGTTTGGAATCACAATGTGTCGGGTTAGTTTCTAATCTGTATAAGCTTTTCAACTTATCACCTGGCGTGTGTTGAATGGGTGACTGACACACGTAGTCGGGTGCTCAAAGAGTCCCGAACACTCACTGATGTCAAGAAAAAAACTTGTGACGTGATATTGATGGACTGCGTGGGAAAAGGGGGCCCTCGCTCATTATTGGTGCAACTTTATGCAAAAAATAACCTTTTGTAACTTTTATGAAATTTTTAATCTAATTAGATACTTCCCCTAAATCGTCAATTTTCCATCTGCCATAGTTTGATATATAAGAGTTATTCACTTTTGTTTGTGAATCTGATGTAGTGATTTTTAGTCATCCTTTTTCCATTATGTAGCTACTCTTCTGGATGAATCAATTAGGATTACTTTGGTCAAAAACTGATGTGAATTCTAACTGATGGTCTCTGGACAATTTGGTAGTTTCATAGTAGTCTTTATGTCAAAAGTTCATAGTTCCTTCTTCCTTTAACAGTACAGTTGTATTATCGAAAAGAGTTCTTCAAGAAAAAAATAGCTTCTCCATGAGGATAGATCTGGGACAGCCTTAAGGAGGACGCCATAAGGAAGCTACTTTGTTAAACGCAAATGGAGATACCATTCACTGCGGTGATGAAGGGCATGTTGGAGATGGCCATGTAATAGATCCTCCAATGGTCGCTGAAGTCGAGAGGGAGAAAGATGGCCCAAATTTGGGCAGGAGGTCGTCAGACAATAGGGAAAAAAATTATGCCACAGAGGGTGTCAGTGGAAATTCTTCAAAAAATACAGAGCCCCATGATGGCATGGAGTTCGAATCCAAGGAGGAGGCTTTCTCCTTCTATAGAGAGTATGCAAAGTCAATGGGCTTTGCTGCCATAATAAAGGCCAGCCGACGCTCAAGAATATCTGGCAAATTTATTGATGCAAAATTTGCATGTACTAGGTATGGTAACAAGCGGGAGCCTGCAGTGGATGCAGTGGCAGAACCAATTTCAACTACAGACATCATGGCAATTCCTGTCAAGAAAAAGAGAGGTAGGACTAATAGATTTGGGTCAAAGACAGATTGTAAGGCTGGCATGCATGTGAAACGGAGGAAAGATGGAAGATGGGTGATTCATAGTTTAATAAAGGAGCATAATCATGAAATATTTCCCGATGAAGCATATTATTTCAGGCGTCATAGAGACTCAGATCAAGGTCATAGCCATGGGGATACTCTGCATGCTATCCGTGCAAGAACTAAGAAGATGTATGACTCAATGACTAGACAGTCCAGTGGGTGTAAGAAAAGTCAAAGCCAGAAAGGTGGCCTTAGGAGTCAACCAAAGAATGATCAGCATTTGCGCTTAGATGAAGGAGATATTCAGCTTATGCTCAATCATTTTATGTTAATGCAAGACCAGAATCCAAACTTCTTTTATGCCATAGACTTGAGTCCAGAACAGCGTCTGAGGAATGTTTTCTGGGTTGATGCCAAAGGCAGGATTGACTATGGAAATTTTGGCGATGTGGTCTTCTTTGACACTAGATACATAAGAAACGAATACAGGTTACCATTTGCTCCTTTTATTGGTGTAAACCATCACTGTCAGTCCTTCTTGCTTGGGTGTGCATTTCTGGCAGATGAGACCAAATCAACATATGTTTGGCTGATGCGGGCCTGGCGTAGAGCAATGGGTGGACATGCTCCACAAGTCCTACTCACTGACCAAGAGGAAGCCCTGAAAGAAGCTATTGCTGAGGTCTTACCAGAATCTCAACATTGTTTCTGTTTATGGCAGATTTTAAGTAAGGTCCCAGAGAAGGTCAGTTACATGATTAATCAAGATGACAATTTCACGAAGAAATTCCACAAATGCATCTCTGAGTCATGTGCAGCTGAACAGTTTGAGAAGAGATGGAGAAAAATAGTTGATAAATTCAATCTAGGAGATAATTCATGGTTCCGTTCGGCATATGAAGATCGTCATCGGTGGGCCCCGACATACATGAAAGGCATCTTTTTGGCAGGAATGTCTACAGTGCAACGGTCAGACAGTACAATTCCTTTCCTTGACAAGCACGTGCAACGGAAAACTACGTTCAAAGAGTTCTTGGAGCAATACAAAACTATTTTACAAGAGAATTATGAAGAGGAAGCAAAAGCAGACTTTGAATCTTGGCATAAGCAGCCTGGATTGAAGTCCCCGTCACCTTTTGGGAAGCAAATGGCAGCTACATATACACATGCAGTATTCAAAAAGTTTCAGGTTGAGGTCTTAGGAGTTGTTGCTTGTCACCCCAGGAAAGAAAGTGAAGATGGAGACTTCCAAAGCTTCAAGGTTCAAGATTTCGAGGAGAACCGAGATCTTATTGTGGGTCGAAGTGAAAGAACATTGGACATTTCTTGCTCGTGCCGCTCATTTGAATTGAATGGTTTTCTTTGTAGACACGCGATGATTGTTCTGCAAATATCTGGTGTGCATAATATCCCATCCCAATATATACTGCGACGGTGGACAAAGGATGCAAAGAGTATAGCGTTGTCGAGACAGAACTCATCTATTATTCTGTCCAGGATTGACCGCTACAATGATTTGTGTCGACAGGCATTTTATTTAGGTGATGAAGGATCTTTATCTCAAGAGAGTTATGCTATTGCATCTGTGGCACTGGAAGAAGCTTTAAGAAAATGTGAGAGCATAAATAATTCAACCCAGTCAATGGATTCCAATTCTCCACGTCTTGGTCTTCAGGACCTTGAAGATGTGAACAAAGGCAACAGAACATCCAAGAGAGATAAGAAGAATAGCTCATCAAAAGAGGGAGAGGTTTGATAATTGCATGGCTGTAACGTTCTTTGATGTAACTTTTCTTTGTTTGTTAAAACCTTTAGGGGAAAGATGCTTCTCAAAGGGCCTAATCATGTAACTTCTAGGAGCAAAGACAAACGGAGTTTTTTGCTACTGGGACAAATAATAGCTGGCATCAAATAGTTAGCTTTTGCATAGCTAACTATATTTTTTGTTTGGTCAGTGATATACGGGAGGCGTGACAGCATGTGTTTTGTGCTCTTTTTAGGGATCATCAAGTTTAGAAGCACCAGCACTTGAATGCTATGATGCTCAGGAAAGCATGCGAGGCATCATATGGAGTAACTGAATAGCAACAATAATGATGTGATGGGATGGTCCGACCTAGTACAACTCATTTCGTGGGAATCTTCGTTGTTTTCACAGTTTGGGTGTTGACTTCTATCTTTAGAGGAAACACTAGATTCAAGAGCTCCAGCTCTTGATGGCTATTTTGGTCCTTAGCATGTTGGGCAGGGAATGGTATATCACATCTCAGTCATTATCCTTTTGTTTAGTATATTGAATCTACTTACAATTTATAGTGTTTTATTTCTTATTTTGTTTGCAGGGACAGTTAAAAGCGGTAGTCATCAGTCTCATCAATTACCACAACGATGAACATACCATGGAAGGACTGGTATGAAGCATTGTTAGATGATGGCGTTTTCAACCTTACTCACTTGACTCTCATGTGCTTTGGTCAAGCGAGTAGTCGAGCCTAGTTGTCTTATTTCATGCTTAGCGACTGCTTATTCTTAGGATGTTCTGTCGGTGAGAATTTCAGTTTTAGTGGAAAAAGCACTGTTGTTTCTGTCCATTCTGTTTATCAATTGCACTACCTCAATCAATGGAAAGTAGTAATTATTTTAGATACCAATTGGTGGATCTCAGTTATGTCTGTGGTTGGCTAACCATGCTCATGTTATGCTTTCAGGGCCATCTTTGTTATACGTCACAAACTCTTCCTGGTTGTTTTGATGCTCAAGATGGTTTGCGAGGTATGTAAATCAAGTCATCGTGTAATTTTTTTTTTTAAAGGTGATGAGGTTGCTTGCTGTAATATGACACTTCTTGTGCAGGACCAATCATGAGCTGCTTGTTAATACTTGCTTAACAAGGGGAGTGTAGTAAGCCTGGGGCAATCTTCCATGATTGTATATGTTAATTCATTTAGGTTATAGTGCTTTTCTTTGAAGGTGTTGCCGGGAGCAACTATGTAATGAAATTACAATCAACCATTAGTGAGTAAGCAAATTTCAGGTGGCTGAAGTCAGTCGTTAGTGCTGCCTCTTTGCTTGTCTAGGGCGTGCCCTTTAGACAATGAGATTTATGAGTGAGAGAGATTCTGACGTTCACAAGTCACGCACAATTTCATTTTATGGTCATCGCATACTTAAATCCCAGAGGAACATTTAACGATTAATACCAACCTTGAACCCCTTTTGCGGATCGATATTTGGCACAATTTTACCTTATAATATTTGTCCTTATAGAAGGAAGGATCACGGAAGTTGATTGCAATTACTGGCCTTTTGACATTTCCTGTGACCAAAAGCTTTTCAGAATTAAAATTTTTTTTGATTGGTAATATCTCCAGTTTTTCTTGTCGTATTTCCTTATGTTATGAAGAACTGAAATAGCTAATCTCATCATAAAACACTTTGATCATCCTTGGGAAACACTAGGATAAAAACCACCGGCAAATTGCTTTGAGAATGAATAAAAACGAAGCACGCTTCTCAAGAGCAATGGACAAAGAAATGCTAGAGTCTGGTGGTTTGAGTCATCCAACGCCTCTTCTAGGAATTCGAGGAATTAAGTATGGATACAAATCCTGACTAGAAAACAAATGGAAAAGAGAACCTGGGGAGAATCCTAGAGAAAGTTCAGAAGAACAGGACATTTCAGGCATGTTACAGCTTACAGGTTCTCAGAATTCGAGGCGTTTGGTGTGGATGACACGATTGTATGTGTCCTCAACTCAAGTTGAATGAGAACTTAGGTTTTCACCAATAAAATATTTAACTATTAAGCTATGCCTTCACTTATGAGTCCAAATTATTAGTCCCACAAAAATTTATATAATATCAGTCACTAAGAAAGAGATCTAAGTTAAAACCCTAATTTTATTTTTCTTCTCGCTATCAAGAAAAATAAAAAGGAACCATGCTTTGGCATCATTGTTTCTACTCTAAAACTCAGACCATCACCACTTGTCGTGGGTCTTTGTTTTTCGTCCATCGAACTTTATTCTCGAGAGTAGCCACAATGATTCATCTTCAACAGAAACATTATCATCCTTTGTCTGTCGTAATCTCATATCTACTTCAATTGTTCCTTAGAGCAGTTATCTCGTGAATTGCTGGTCTCTCCCTCGTTGTCATTCGCTGATGTTTGATCAATCTTATCGCCGACATCCTTGTGATGGCCTCATTAGTCTCGTCATCAAGATTCAAATATCTTTTTGTGAGCTGAGCTGCCAAATCACATCAGAAATAAATTCGTGATGTCCTTGAAAGTGCTTAAGAGCTATAAATTACCTTTAGGGGGAGTCGCTATCCCGTGTTCTCTATATGGGGAGCGGTAAAAGTTAGGTTACTTCTCCAAAAGATTAAAAAAAAAAATAAAAAACCTTGCTTTTCACGTAATAAACAGCAAACTATAAACATAGAATATACTAAGATTGACTTAGCAGTTAACAAACAAATTCATTTGTCAACTATGGACTAAACGCTGGATATAAGTTTGATTCGCCACCCAATAATATGTAAGCGATTTACATATTATGAGAGGCCACTCTAGGTTTCTACTCATGTATTGCTTAGTCCGTTGAGACAATTATGCATTTCATGATAAATAATTAGAATTGATGAGAAAAAAAGTGCTATGAAAATAGATCCATCGTTTACACAACTGTGTGCTCGTGGTAATCTAGAACACCAAATTATGAGACGTGAAGGATTGAGATGCCTTCTTGCACTCATGTCTAAAGAAATTGTATGCTTGGTTTCTAGTCGCCAAAGAATAATTTACCCGAATGACGTGGATGAGTCATATGTTGGTGAAACAAAGAAGTGGACACGAGGGAGGTGGGCTTGGGCTCTCTTCCCGCCATAAAAACACATGTACATAGTCAAACTACTGCACACCAAAATCAATCTCTCTGTGTCTGTGGAAGCGCTGGGAATCTTCGCCGTCTTCGCCGTCCTCGCTGCCAATCTGGATCATCGAAATTGAGGAACGTGGAAGAGGAGGTGGTTGTGGAATGATGGAGAGGCCGGGGTGGCTGGAGGGGCTGATGGGAGAGAGGTTCTTTGGGAGCTGTGCGGTGCACCAGGATAGGAGGAAGAGTGAGAAGAATGTCTTCTGCTTGCTCTGCTGCTTCAGCCTCTGCACTCACTGCCTCCCCTCCCACCCTTCTCACCCTCTCCTTCAGGTTCCTCCCTCTCTCTCTCTCTCTCTCTCTCTCTCTCACACACACACACACACACATCCTTGCCATGCCATGCATCTTCTCATATTCATTCTCTACTTCCGCACTTAATACTGATGTTACTTGTTCATTATAGCAAACTTCTTTTACTTTCTCTATCTACTACAACTAGAGCAAATCAGTCCTTCATACTTGATCATTCTAAACTTGCTTCCAAGACCAATTTCCGTGAATCATTGGTCAAATCTCAAATTTGACCTCTTGAACCAGTTAAGTCGCACAAAACGACCATAGGTCCATTTGGCTTCACCCTCTTCTGCGTAGGTTTTCTTACCATTTATGGAAGACGCATCTTCTACTCTTTTTTCCCTGCAAAAGCTCCCCCTGAGCTGTTGCTTTCAAAAGAAACTCGAAGTTTGACCTCCCATATAATTTGCCACAACTTTTATACCCAAATTCCATATTCATCTCTCTTCATTTTATTTCTCAAAGAATTTGTTCTCATTAATCATTAGAAATTAGCACTTTTAAGAAACTCCAAGTTTGATCTCCCATATAATTTGCCACAACTTTTATACCCAAATTCCATATTCATCTCTCTTCATTTTATTTCTCAAAGAATTTGTTCTCATTAATTATTAGAAATTAGCACAAAGGGTCTACTAACATATCATGAATTCATCTCCTACTGGCTCCCTTGGAAGGTTGGTTGCCTGTCTTTGTCCACCTCTCGTTCGAGCCTGGAAAACCAGAAAACTTACCATCAAATCCTACGGCGATTTACTATGAAGAGACAATTTTTTTCTGCATACCTATGATGGAACAACCTCATTAGCACCACAGTTTTATCCATACTACTGTCTGGTTGATGACAAAGATACCATGTTATCATTTTATAATTTTCTTTGCTCCTAACCTCCTCGAAAGATCTCCTGATGAAGCAATTATACAATCAAATGACTGTCTTCGAGATCTCTTTCCATGAATAGCCTTAGTAGTCGTGTTTAATTGAACCCAAGTCATGTAAATATGGGAATTGAGCCAGTCAAGATCTGGTTGATGGTCATGTGACAGGTGAGAAGATACGTGTACCATGATGTGGTTCGACTGGACGATCTAGAAAAGCTCATTGACTGTTCCCATATTCAGGTAACACTAAACTTTGACTTCCAAAAATCGAATCTACAGGACACGACGAAACCCTTGGAATGGATGGCCGTGAAGAGAAAAGGACATGCATTGATGAGATCATTAGATAATGATTTCTTCTTTTTTAGTTTTCGATTTTTATAAAGTGTTTCCTGGTTTGTCTGCAATTGGAACAGCCCTACACCATCAACGGTGGGAAAGTGATATTTCTGAACCAAAGACCCCAGTCCAGGAACTACAAGGGCCCTTCGAATATTTGCTTCCACTGTGACAGGACCCTTCAAGAACCTTTCCACTTCTGCTCTCTTCAATGCAAGGTTCTTTTACTGTCTTCCTTCGACTTTCATTGGCCATGTTCATTCTACTGATCTACATTGCAAGCTTCTGGTAAGAGTGTGGACCCTACTAGAGTCCTATGCCTAGTCATTTCAAATAGTCCCTTCTCAGCTTCTTTCTTCTCTTCATTACCCCACGCATCTGTGAACTGAATTCAGCATGTCTTTTAACTATATCCATGTAACATTTATTTTGACTAAAGTAACTAAGATAACCGCGAAGGATCTTCACCTCGCGTGCTGGAGACATTTTGAGACGCTATAAGTGCTAGGGCATGTTCTTCGAGTTCATAGAAGTGACTAGGTAGACACACATAAAAACTGACTGACGGCCATGTTTGAAGCTGCTACGGGATCTGAATATATCGAATCATACATTCAATTAATAACTTAGTCTTTTAGGTCAAAACGACTGATTAAACTCTCTCTATAGGTGGATCATCTGTTGGATCAAGGCGTAGATCTGTCTAGCATCCTCTACAGTTTTGATGGGGCGGATTTTACAGTCACTCAGAACTTTGAGGATTTAAGAATGGATAGCTCATCCGAGGTGTTGATCGATCATGGCCAAGCCACGCCAAGTTCATCGCTCCTGAACGAAGATCACCACTTAATGCATCATCTTGATTATCAGTACAAGGACCATAACTCAACGTCATGCACAAGTAGTGAAGCCAAGTGCAATACAGAAGGAGCTTCACATGATGCCCATCAAATGACAACGACGAGAACAACGACAACGGTAAAAACGAAAAACAAAAGAAGTGGTAATAAACTCATCTCTGGGATTGTTTTGTCTTTGAGCAACAGGAGAAAAGGAGCTCCTCATAGGGCTCCTCTTTCCTAGAAATCCCCCCCTCCTGAATCAATTTGTTCACTTCCAGCTTAGTACTAATTACCCCACATATAATATAGTCGTCCAAGTACTTCCCCACCACGTTCCATTATAAGTTACTGCCTTCATAATCCCACGACCAAATCATGGTACGGACAGCACTCGTGTCGAGTAATATTCTCCTTTTTTTGTCTATCTATATGTAACAACAAGGTGCAATTTCCGTTGCTCGCCATAGCTCAGGTGGATGCAGACCCACCAATTTTGTATCCAATGTCATGGAATTCGCATATGTATAACGCGGTCATTGTATCCATCGTCTTCCTTTTTTAATTTCATGCACGCTTGAAGTGCATGTCAACAAATTCATCGCTGCCTCAATCTCCAGTCAAGACTCACTCAATAATTTCTCCTACGCCATCTATGTCTGGCCAAATATCCGAGGCGCAGATCAATGTTTGCGTTGTGAAGGGTGCTTGCGATAAATTAAAAAAACAAAGATGAAACTCAATCAGAGTTCCGACAAGAGGAAAAAAAAAGAAGGCCACGGTTCTAACGGTGCTCAAATAAGTGGATCCTCATCCCACAATTTTCTCACTGCTGTGGATGAATATGGGGTGGTAGATGAGCTTGATGCAGGTTCCACAGTTACCTCCCGTGGTGCCACTTGGCGAGCTGGGTGTTGCCCTTCCCGCCATGTGATAAGGACCATACGACCCATTGGAAGAGTCAGACGGCATCACATGGTGCTGTCAGATTCTCAACACTTCTTCTTGTATTCTATTATTATTCTTTTGCATAGCTGCAATAATGCACGAGAAGTTGCAGGCTGGACGTACATTCTGCTCCACATTATGCATGAGGACGGTATATTTGGTCTTTCCGGAAATACCACGTGCCCCAAACTCTCACTTCAAGACTACCCTACTCGATTAGAATTTCATCAAAGCATTAGTAGATTTAGGGTAGGTAATTGATTATGAATTACTTATTCAATGTAGACACTTTTCATGAATATAACATGTTAGGATTCAATTATCATGTTTCTATTCCATAATCTAAATGTACGAGCATGAATACCATCTATCTAAATATTCATCAAACATTCTACAAATCTCATGAATCGATTAAAACTAGATATCTTTGACCGATATTTCACAAACATCTTGACTGAAAGCATTTTGTACAAAGCATGATAAGATTCAAATGAGTGACCTTCAGTTTTTGAGTTACAATGCTCCAATAATCCAACCAACTATGTTAACCTTAAGGAATTACTCAATTGTCAAATGAACTCCAAAATATGAAATAATCCGATTAGCATGTTTAGTAAATGAGTGTGCCTAGACATATGTTGATGTACATTATCAGCTACTTGTCTTTTAATACTCAACAATGCATGTTCTTAATTATAAGTATGCTTATTTTAATTTGAAGTTTGCAACTTAACATAGGTTTTATTTGTAATTGAACAAATATAGCTATCTATTCAATTATATTCGTAAAAAGTAATAAGAGAACGATGTTAATATTCTATGCACGTTCAATGCACGTTCTACGCACGATATTAGAGGGATTTTGCTTTTTGTGACATTTATTGAAAAAGTAGGAGAAAATGAGTGGTTACATATGGAAGTGGATATAAGTGGGAAGTTACAAGAAGTAAAGAAAGAGAACATGAGCTGGAGATCTTGGCCGAAAACCTATCCACTTGCAGATGGCCCATGGAAGATTTGACAAGCCGAAACAAGTGGAACCACGTGCTATTAGGAACCACAACCTCAAAACATTCAAGATTTTGTTTTGACGATTTAAGCAAGTCCATTTTGTAAAAATTATAGTCTAAAAGGACCAAGATGGTATCAATGTTTTACATATTGTGGCACATGAAAAGCAGCCTATGTATATTCCATTGATTTCATGGTTGTCCGTTCTTTAATCACTCAATCCTTGAATTGGACATAATCTAATATAGGAATATGTTAGGATTCGCCACACAATCACAAGAAGAAGCAGAAGAAGAAGAAGAAGAAGAAGAAGAAGAAGAAGAGAGATAGAAAGAGTGAAATTGGGAAAAAGAATTTGAGAAGCAAAGTTTTATCTTAGTTTACTTTAGATTAAATTTATGTCTAGCTGATGATTCCACTATAATTAGTATATCACACATTTCTGTTACGTTCCTCAATTTACAAGAGGTATATATATATATAGTAGTCATTCATGAGTTCAAGTCTAAACTATTAATAAAATATAAGCTTGAACTAGAAAGTCCTTTGACATTGCAGGGGCACCATCCCCTAGAACCCTCGTCAAGGCAGCCCTCCGACCCCTAATCATTGTGTCATCCTATTGATGAGGAGTGTAAACCATATCTCAACAATATAGACATATCAAACAAGTAGGATGATTAGATTTGGATGGGTCGAAGAATGAGTTCGACTCAAATACACTCATTAATCTATATTGATCTATTTTTATTTAATACAATTTTAGTAATTCATACTTCATTTTGTTTGTCATTGCATTTCTTTTAGATCATTAAGCTTTTGATTGGCTATATGTATGTAAATGGGCTTTCAAGTTGATACAACTCCGGAAATCTTCAAGTAAATTTTAGTGGTGATCAAAGATGTTGCGAAGAGATTTCACCGTCCAGGATGTTAAGAAGAAGCTCCCCATGAGCTGTTGCTAAAAAAAGCAACTCATGACCGCGCATTTGATTTCCCACAACTTATATACTCAAATTCCAAATTCATCTCTCTTCATTTATCTGTTAAAAATTTGTTCTCATTAATTAATTGCATGAGGGTTCGATACTTCTACAGCAATAGAAAGAAAATACAAGGGGTTCATTAATATTTCATTAACTCATGTACTACCCCGGCTTCCTAGGAATGCTGATTTTGAGAGATATAATGCCAAGGAGAAAAATGCGAAACTTCCGTACATTCTGATATATTCTGATAAAGAGTCAATAAGTCTATTTATACGTTTTATTATATGACTATTTAGAAACATATCAATCAACTAAATACACAATTAGAAGAAGACATAGAAAACCTCACTAAATATGAAAAATCAAGAAAAATATCATAAATTTTTGTGAGAAATATTCCAAATATCTGTAACATTTGTCTCTTTTCTCACCTCCTGCTGCTGGAGCCTGCAAAACCGGAAAACTTTCCATCAAATTGTGCAGTGATTAGTTGTAAAGAGACAATTTTTTTCTGCAGACTTGTGACGGACGACCTTTCTAACCACTGTGGATTGCACATCAGTCCATGTACATTGCCGTCTGGTTAGCTATTGTCGTGGAGATCTCTTTGCGTGGCTAGCCATTGAGCCCAAGTCATGTTACTACGGGAGTTGAGCCAATCAAGGTTGAGGGTCGGTGGTCATGTGACAGGTGAGAAGACATGTGTACCATGATGTGGTTCGACCGGACGATCTCGGAAAGCTCATTGACTAATCTTTTATTCAGGTAACTTCCGAAAAATGGTGACGAGGACATTTTTATGGATGACCGTGAAAGGTACATACACCAATGAAGTCATTTGACGCTGATATCTCCTCCTTTTCGTTTTCCCAAATCTGCATCTGCTTCTTTTCTAGTTTGTCTGCAATTGAAGCAGCCCTGCACCACCAACGGTGGAAAAGGAGTGTCAAGTATTAAAACTTGATACAGACATATAATTAAATATTAAAAATTAAAAAAGTGATATTTAAATGTTAAAATCAAAGTAAAATATATCATTTTAGTGTCAATGACGAGAAAATTCGATCAAAATATTGACATTAGGATTTTCTGATTAGGTAAGTGCAAAATGACGTTATTTTGCACGTTAATGTGGCTAGATAAATGCAAAAATGACGTTATCTTACTTCTAACTTAGTAAATAATTAATATAAGAATTAATTAAATTAAATGTGGTTTTTAATTTTATTTAAAACATTTTAAAAATTGCAAAAAAAAAATAAAAGGGAGGGAGAGAGGGAGGAAGAAGGCGGTTGAGGGCTAAGCCCTTGCTGCCACCGCCTCCTTGCCGTCCCTGCCGTTGTTGGGAAAGGTTGACAATGGTGAGGGGAGGGTCGGTTGGGGTCTTAGGGCCCTTGCTGGGGCTGGCAACCTCGGCCAACGGGCAATGAGGACTTGCTCCGAGTAGGCAACGGCCCTTGGCCTGGCCGAGCGAGGGCTGTCAACTCTCGCCGGATCTGTGGGAGGGCCATGACCCTCACTGCCGGTTGGCCGGGGTAGCCAGGCCCTGACTAGGGGTCAATAACCCCAGTCGACCCTCTGCCCACCATCATTGGCTCTTCCTGGCGACGGCGGGAAGGTGGTGGTAGCGAGAGCTTAGCCCTCGCCTGCCTTCTTCCTCCCTCCCTCTATTTTTTTTTAAATTTATTTAATAAATTTTATAATTAAGTTTAATTAAATTTTATATTCAAATTCAAATTCGCACCAAAATGATGTCGTTTTTGCATTTTTTTTTTTTTTGCCGAGTCAGTTCTCCGGCAAGTCACGTAGGCGAGAAAAATAATAATAAAATTGCCATGTAGGATTTCTGACGAGATTCGCCGATTCTAACACTTAAGTGTTCCCACTTTTCAAAAAATGTGACACTTAAATATCAATTTCCAAACTTTCAACATTTAAGTATCTCTTCCTACCAAATTTTAGTACTTAAAGTGGGAGAAAACGATATCCAAGATACTACAAGGGCCCTTGGAGCAATTGTTTCGAATGTGACAGGACCCTTCGAGAACCCTCCCATTTCCGCTCTCTCCAATGCAAGGTTCTTCTGCTCTTCTTCCTCTCGACTTTCGTCGGCCCTGTACATTTCCACTGACCAATATTATAAGTTTCAGGCGAGAGTGTAGATCAACTCAAGTCATATGCCCTGTCATTTGAAAGAGTCCTTTGGTCAGCTTGTTTCTTCTCTTCATTACCCCACGCATCTGTGAACTGACCTCAGCATGTCCTTTGACTCTATCCGTATATGGTCTTGCTTTGACTAATTAACTAAGGTAACTGCAAAGGGTCTTAATCTGATGCGTTTAAAGACATTTTTGAACTCTTTGTAAGTGCCTCGTACTTGTTCTTCGACATCATTGAAGTAAGCTAGGTAAATGACATACATACAATCAATCGATGAACATTTTTGAAGCTATTACAAGATTCGAATATATAGAATCACGCATTTAATTAACAGTTTAATTTTTTAGATCCAAATGGCTGTTTAAACTCTATGTATATATGGATGATTTGTTGATTGAGGTGAAGATCCATCGAGCATCCTATACATTTTCATTGGGGCAGATTTCACAAATGCGCGAAACTTTGAAAATTTAGGAATGAAAAGTACATCGAAAGTGTAGATCGATCATGGCCAAGTCACGCCTAGATCATAACTCAAGATCCTACACTCGTAGTGAGGCCATGAGCAATACATATAACATCAGGAGTTTCACGTGATGCTCATCAGACGACGACGGCAGTGGTCGAACAGAAATACAAGAGGAGTAGTCATCCCTGGGAGTGTTCTGTCTCTAACCGAAGGAGCTCCCAGTAGGGCTCCTCTTTTCTAGAAATCCCCTCCTCCTGAGTAAATTCATTCCCTTCCAGCTTAGTACTATTACCCCATATATAATAAGCTCCTCCAAGTACTACCCTTGCTACGTTATATTATAATTTATTACAAATATAATCCCACGGCCATATCATGGTACTGACAGCCCTCACATCGAGTATTATTGTCCTTTGTTATTTATTTATTTTTTTTTGTCTATCTAGACGTAACAACAAGGTGCAATTGCAATGGGACTTGCGTCTGTATAATGCGGTTATCTATCCATTCTTCTGTTCAAGAATGGTTAGTCTTTACACTAAATGAAGCACGCTCCCTTGAAAAAATCTGAAGTGATCATCATGCTACGTTCCATTGTGATGAGCTGTGATTAAACACGGATTGAACTAGCCCTAATCATGCAATTTACAGCTAAATGTAAATCCCAATTTTTTGTACTTTTCTTAAAAAATTAAGCATGCAACTGCCTTCAATTAAATACATCCTAAAACCAAATAATGATAGCAGGATATCGGACCACACACTCAAAGCATTCAAGGTTTTGTTTAGATGGCTTAAGCGATGAAGCACTCATGCTTTTTTCAGCATATGAGATGAACATGCTCTCGACATAATCTTTGATTGTCTACCTTAATTGTGACTGCCTCTTACCAGACCGATCTCAGTCTCATCAGCTCGAAGCAACATTTCTTCATGCTCCTCAATAGCGTGGTTTTTGCAGCCTCCCTCTATGCATTCTCAGCCTTGCCTACCTTACTTGCCTTTTAGTCGAATTCCTGATATCCATTGAGATCAGAGGACTCACCACAGCGGTATTTTATGGCTCCTAGCTCTAGTTGTGCACCTTGTTGCTGCCTCTTCCATGCGTGTGTACGAGTCGGCAACTTTGTAGGAGCTAAGGATCAAACAAATTATTTACTTGAACTATTATTGTCGTGACCGCATATGATCTATGTTTCTCGTCTTGAATTTTGCAACGACTAGACTCTTTTCATTAGTTGCATGTAATGGACTCATCTTTTTTAATTCCTTAAAATCAGTTCAGTTATCTGCAACCCCTTTGCAGATCCAAACTACATTTAGAATGATCGTAGGTACAACGGAGAAACAAATCTTAATCGAAACTTTCCTCCTGTTTAATATAGCCAGTTAAGTATATTCCTGTGATGTATCTGAACCATGTTAGCGAATTTCACTAATTGAATGTTACAATCAGGACACCAAAGTAAAATTTTATTTAGGCCGGAATCCATCCAATTTTGCAAAAAGGCCAACGCTGATGAATGTGACTCTTTAATGAGAAATAATGGAAGAAAAGAATAGTGGATGACAAAGCTTTATGGTCGAGCTATGTATGTCATCTCCATGTTCTTACATCCTTGTCCACCTATTAGTTTTTGATCATCTAAACATCGGCAAATCTGAAAATATTTTCCTGAAAATGATTTTTCACCGTATATATGGACCCTAAGTCTTATTAATCTCCAAATGGATAATCTCTCGTCCAAAGAGATCCATAGAAAAAGAGCATAACATGCCATCAAGTATCACCCCCTCAGTCTATTCATCCTCCAAGGGAGATATTACCAAAAAAGTCCTAAATTGTGCCAATTCAGTCACAAACTCATTTTTTTATGCTAATTTAGTTCTAAAACATTTTGCATCTGTGCCAATTTAATCTATCTGGCCAACTTTGGTGAGTTGGCGCTAATATGGACGCCAATTGACGTTGACTGCCCAGCTGACAATGATGTGGACAATTTTTTTTTTCCTTTCTCTCTTGTTTTTCTTCTTTCTTCCTTCTTGTTTGTCCATGTTAGCACTAGCAAACCAAAATTGACTGGATGGACTGAATTGGTACAAATACAAAACATTTATGACTAAATTAACAAAAAATGTCGATATGGATTTGATTGCACTTTTTACAAGTTTTAGAACTCAATTGTAACTTTATAATAAGTTCAGTACTTCTAGTGGACTTATCTTCTTCTTCTTTTTTGTCTATCTAAGGCTTCGTTTATTTCATGAAAAATAAACAATTTGAAAAATATTTTTCTAAAAAATGATCTATTATATCTCTTGAAATGATTAGTCAATAAAAGTTATTTTCAATACCGGCTACAATTTATTTCTAAATATTTGCATGAATAATTGAAAAGAATTTCTGTTTATTCTTTTTTATGAATGATATAAGTAATTACTTTTAGGAAAATATTTTTCAAAGCTTTCATTTTTCGTGAAATAAACAGACTCTAAGTGTAATAACAAGGTGCAATTTTTCTTGCTCACCGTAGCTAGGTGGACACAGATCCACCAATTTTGTATCTGCTATAACGGAATTTGCATCCACGTCCTTATGTAACCGTTCTTACGTTTGAATGTGCCGAGTCTTCCTTTTTGGTTTCGTGCACGGAGACATTCATTTCGCTTGCGGTTTGAATTGAATGTCGACAGAGCAATGCATGAGTATAATTTCATCAATGTATTAGCTCCATCTAAGACTCATTCGAAACTTCTCTTTCACCAGCTATATTTGGCCAAAAACATAAGGTGAAAATCAAAGTTTCGTCGCAAATTGGGGAATATATTCATTAACCTTTCTTGTCACTGCGGTGTTTGTGATAAGTTGAAAAAGGAAACTTTTGCAAAGATAAAAGTTAATCACAGAGTTTTAACGAGAAAAAGATAATAACATAGCATAAAATTGACATAAGATAACTACATTATGCCTTAGTGAAGATAAAATTCATTGAATTGGTGATTGAATGGATGGAAATAAAACAAATCCCGAATTAGTTACTAATATTATCTCACTTTTAACGGCATATATTCTGATATTTCACCCAAAAAAATTATTCCAATATTATTTAATAAAAAGATAAAAATGATATTATTAATAATTCCAATAATTTCCAAATTTATGATGAACCCAGTTCTCCATGAAAATAAACATCCAAATTAGTTTGAAAATATTGGCGATGAAAGAGATGCCAATCAAATCTAATTGATGACCATACGGTGGAAAGTGCTTTTTGACCGAGATTGGACCCGTAGAATTTCAGGAGGTTATGGCGCGTTTGAAAAGGTTTTTAGAGAAAGTGTCTAGGAAAATGAAATGACCGTTAAGTTAAAGGTTTTTTTTTTTTTTTTTAAAGTAAATTGTGTTTGATAAATTGTATTGTCAAAGTTCATTATGAAATATTTTTGAGTAAAACAGTATTTAGAAAAATCATATTTGCAAAAGACTTTTTTTATTAAGAAAAAGCAAAAAAGAAGAAGAGTTAGTTGGCCAAGGGTAGGCGGTTGTCGGAGAAGGGCAAATGATCCGGCAAGGGTCGCCATGGCCCAGATCATACGACTAGATCACGATCAAGGCTGCGACAATCCTTGTCGGAGGGTCGCGTGACCCGCTGCACCGTGACCTCCACGCAAATGTCTTTGTGGCCACGTGATCTAGGTCATGGTTGCCATTGCACGACCTTGAGCGTAGGTTGCGGCTACCCGGGGCCCGCTCAATTCCGGTAGATCCCAGGCTCTGATCCCCTGCAAGATATGTTCACTTCCCGCTGCCACATTCTCTCTCTCTCAATCTCTCGTTCTGGGTAGCTCTCCAATTTCATTCTTGTTGTTGAGTTTCTTTAATTTGGCCGCTCGCTCCCGACCCAGTAGATCCAGCTCCCGTCTCAAATAGGTTGTAGCGACCATCGCGTAGGACCGTGCGATGGTTGTCGCGACCTAGATGGTGCAGTCTCGGCGACCTTCCAAAGGATGACACGACACAGCGGATCCTGTAATTCGGATCTAGGTCGCCGGAGGTTGTGCAACCTCGATAAGGGCCGCTTGGTCACGCGACCTCAAGTGGCCTTTCGCAAAAGTCACATGACCCAAATCTGGATCGCAGGGCGGGAGGTTGTCGTGACTCATTGAGGTCACGTGACTAGCTGACAATAGTCATCGCGACCACACTAGCCTCACCGCCGGCCTCTTTCTAGCTCGTTGCCGGCCTCTTGCAGCCCCATGCAACCTTGCTAGCCGACCTTAATGGAGAATAAGGTGAATAGGCATATACGAGGGCAAAATTGAAAAAACAAAATGTTAGTAGGGATATATTGGGAAGAAAATTTTTGTTTTACTCTCTCTCTTAACATTCCGAGAAGGTTGAATGTCTGAGGCAACTTCATACTTGCCTGGACTTTTTAGTCTTCCAAAGGTTTACTTAATGTCTAAGGCAACTTCATACTTGCCTGAACTAAAACATCATTTTTTTAGTTCAAAGCGGCTTGGAAAAGCCACTCCCAATGGCATCCTTAGACTTTTCAAAAGGTCATCTTTTGGTTTAATTTTTGACTTTTAACTTGGCGTGATTTGAGGTTGGTGGGACAGGATGGAGATGACAAGAGTAGGAATTTCCTTCCTCTTTTTCCGACGAAAGTAGGAATTTAATATGAGAAAGTATAGTCCTGTCCTTAAAGGCCCGAAGAAGATGAGACATGAAGGATGCATGTGATATTTTTCAGTTCTCTAGAATAATTTTTATCTGAAAATAATTTTTTTTTTATTTCTATTCTTTAGTTAAGTTTTTGAATAAAAGAAAATATTTGGTAATTATACAAAATTTTTATTTTCAAAATAATAACGCGCTTTGTACAATCCTAAATATTTTTGTGACTTAGAATTTATTTTAATTTTTAAATAAATTTATTTATTTATTTTTTGGTAAGTTAAATAAATCTATTATATTTTTCTCTTTTTTTCCTTTTCTTCTTCTCCTTCTTCTTTTTGGCTGACAACCTTGTTGCAAGATCACTAGCTCCCAACGAGGCCAAGCCTCAGTTGGCTCCCGACAAGGCTCTCGTTGATTGTCAGACGAGACTTGGCCTTACCTAGCCAAGGTGAGGTTGAGCTCACCCAAGTATGGCAAGGCTCGGGGCACCCTCATCGGAGGCCAAGGAGGCTTCGGCGAGGTCATCAGGCCTCATTTGGCCAATCGCCAACATTGCTGAGGTCGGCGATTGGCTAGGGGAAGGAGAGGAGGAAGAGAAAAAGAAAGGAAAGAAAATAGAAAAAAAGAAAAAAATTGGATTTGATTTTTTAATTGTTTTCAAAAATAAAGAAGTAATTTTTTTTTCTTATTTCTGTTCCAAATCTATTCTCATGAATAAATTTGTTCCCGGGAACAAAAATTTACATAAATGGATTTTTGTTCCAAGGAATTAAAAAAAAAAAACGGAGCGTTATCAAATGTATCCTAAGATGTTGCAAGGAAGTTTCCCAGGTGACTTCACCGTTCGCAATTGCCGTGTTTCAAGCAACGATGGATTTTCCCTCTAAGTCCTCTCTATTCATGGTCAAGGTCCAATTTGAACTTTAAGGTGGAAATATCAAAACCAACTCCAGTTCGAAAAGGCTATTGCCGCGTTTTTCAAGTGGGGACTTCCCATTCTAAAATATAAGCTTTGACATTAAACGCAAGTGAACTATTACAGCGGCCATCTGATTTCGCCACCGTGTGAGCTGGTTTTTCTCCGGATTCAAATGGCATGTTGCCTAAGAAGTAAACTAAGGAGCGCCTCCCGATTTGTGCCTTTAGGTCATGGCAGTCACAGACGATAGGGTAATGTAAACATGAGTTCGGCTAAAACTCATTGACTAAAATGTTTTGCCTCGCCACTTTTGAGGATGTCTTTTGACAAATGAGAAGATTAGACACTACATGCACCAATTGGAGCTTTCTCAGACCATGAAATGGGTGATCTGTGCAGTGCTTTGTGGAGCTTGATACGATGGAGGATGCATGAAGAGCACAATGAAATGACCCCTTCGTGTTCGGGTGGATTTCGCATGTTTCTCTTGTAACATCCCGCGCCCTACTGTGTAATATTGTCCACTTTGGGTCACCCGCCTTGGCGCGGACGAGCCCCACTGTGTAATATTTGTCCGCTTTGGGTCACCCGCCTTGGCGCGGACTAACTGCCATCCCAGCCACGGTCTTTTCCCTCACGGCTTTAACACACGTTACATAGATTAGAGGGACCCAAGCCTTATAAGCTAGTCCAAAACTCCCTCCCTAGGCGATGTGGGACAAGAGAGGAGGCTGTCACACTCTCCACCTCTTAATAGAACAACGTCCTTGCTGTGGCCTCACGGGCATCAGAACAGCATTCGAGCTGTGGTCCCACATGCGGTCGGGAGTCGGCTCTAATATCACTTGTAACATCTCGTCCACCTCTTAATAGAACAACGTCCTTGCTGTGGCCTCACGGGCATCGGAATAGCATTCGAGCTGTGGTCCCACATGCGGTCGGGAGTCGGCTCTGATATCACTTGTAACATCCCGGGCCCCACTGTGTAATATTGTCCTCTTTGGGTCACCCGCCTTGGCGCGGACGAACCGCCATCCCAGCCACGGTCTTTTCCCTCACGGCTTTAAAACGCGTTACATAAATTAGAGGGACCCAAGCCTTATAAGCTAATCCAAGACTCCCTCCCTAGGCGATGTGGGACAAGAGAGGAGGCTGTCACACTCTCCACCTCTTAACAGAACAACGTCCTTGCTGTGGCTCCACGGGCATCAGAACAGCATTCGAGCTGTGGTCCCACATGCGGTCGGAAATCGGCTCTGATACCACTTGTAACATCGCGGGCTCCACTGTGTAATATTGTCCACTTTGGGTCACCCGCCTTGGAGCGGACGAACAGCCATCCCAGCCACAATCTTTTCCCTCACGGTTTTAAAACGCGTTACACAGGTTAGAGGGACTCAAGCCTTATAAGCTAATCAAGACCTCCCTCCCTAGGCGATGTGTTACATCTCTAAGCGAGAGAATTTTAACGTTGAATTCAAAGAGTTAGCCCGGACAATTACAGGCTTTTGGCGCCTTCACGAGCGTATCAGCTTAAGTTTTTAGCTCCTATTCAGGTCACAAGGAAGTTATTTCCAAGAATTCCACAATGTCGATGTCGATGTGGATGGGATGCTTTTCACTGAGATCAAAGAGATTGACTTAGTTCGATGCATGAATTTTGGTCCATCATGTCATCATATTTTTGTTATACCTGAAGAAAGAAGAAAATAAATGATCGATCCACCCGCGAAGCACGAGTTTGAATGTATTAAGCATATGTGAAAATGAAACTTATCGAATTCTTAAATTGCGATCAATTAGATTCTTACTGGGCCAAAATAATTGTATCTTCATCCACAATTTTCGCTCCCTTGGATGAACATCACTGGAATTATGGGGCTGGTCTTGCTTGAGCACACACAGACCACAATATTTTCATTTGATAGTGGTCCTACAAAATCTTATTATATCATAGTAGTAGGTTTAGAATTTAAATTTTTCCAGAACTCTATTTGCCTCTTTACACATATATTCATGTTTTAAACTTAGGTCAAATTTCCAAACTACGCACGAGGAAGTGTAATAATATTCAAATATTAAATCCTCAGTCGAAAGATTGGCTTACCAGGGCACTAGAAGTTAATGAAGATTTAGTACTGGGTTTTGCTATCCTTTTAGCGTAATACTAATGTTGAATCATATTTTGTCCCACGGAAAGGCTAATGATAGGCTATATTAGATGAGAGAGGATTGAAATCATATTTTGTCCCACGAAAAAACTCAAGCAGCGAATTTTCTTGAATATTGAAAGAAGTGCTGTTGGCATTTTTCAACTGGTCGAAACGTACGAACATAAGTGAAAATCCTTGCTCGTTACATACAATAATCTTATAAAAAATAAGTGGTGGTTATTGTCTATCACATTTAATTTTCTTGTGGAATCCATTGAAATATCTTGCGCCTCGCCGACCTTTAGGGAGGTGAGGCTTGACCTCGCCAGAATTTGGTGAGCTTGCTTGTGGCTGATCACTAGCTGTCACCGTAGCCAAGCAACTGGTTGAAGAAGAAGTAAAAGAAAAAAGAAAAGAAAAATTTTAAATAATTAAAAATTCAATTTTTTAACATTAATAAAATAAAAAGTTAAGGTTTGGTGAAACAAAAAGTGTTTGTTTTAGAAGTGAGAAGAAAGAGGAACATTTTCCTCACTTTTAAAGAGTTTTTTTCTGTTGATGAAAAATGTTTTCCTAATCAGTTTATTTTTCATAAAACGAACGCTGAAGAATCCAAAAATATTTTTTTTCAGAAGTTACTGATCAATTTGTATTTCGTCTAGCGAGGTTGCGTCTTTGAATTCAACGACCATTTACCAGCACTCACGACGCAAACGCGCCTTGAAGGGCCCTTGTAATTTCTGGACCGGGGTCTTTGGTTCGGGAAGTATCACTTCCCCACCATTGATGGTGTAGGGTTGGTCCAATTGCAGACAAACCAGGAAACAATTTATAAAAGAAAAGGGAAGAAGAAATCAGCATCTGATGATTTTGAGAGTATGTCCTTTTCTCTTAGCAGTCAGCATTACAAATGTTTTCCGTCATGTATACATACAATTTCACTTTCCCCTTGTCACATAACATTCTCAAGAAACTTCGACTTGACTAGTGGGCGTGTTTGAATTTTCAATTAGTTAGTGTTTGAAGACGCATCTTGTTCTTACCATACTTTTGTGTTTATTTAAGAATGAGAAAAAAAAAAGAGGACAGAAAACATTTTAAAAAGTAGACCCTACATATATTTTCTTGATTGACGTGGTCTTCGGTCTTCGAGACAGTCACCTACAAATTTTACTAGAGTGATTATAGCACATGTCGTCAGTTTTAGCAACTTAATAGTATAAAGTTTGAAAAATCTTAAGTTGATGTAACCACGATATAAGGTTCTTTAAACGGAACCTTAACGAAGCCTCGATATGGAAATTATCGTTTTAATGGAACCACAGTATCAGGTTCTTAAATGGTTCGCCATTAAAATTATCAGGTTGAGACAATTATTGTCCGGAGAAAATTATCGAAAAATATCTGTTCAATCCTATGTATTTCTTTTTTCTAGCACCATTGACGGACCCCAAAATATTTTAATGGAAAATTAGAGAATACTTTGTCAGAAAATGTTATGCAAGCAGACCTGTTTTCATTGTGTTCCGGATAGAACCAATTCAGTTACACACCCCTATTCAATGCCAGGGCGGGTATAGTTGGGATTTATCGAGCCAGCCTCAGCTGCTATTGCTCCTCTCGACTTCATGTAATTGGGGATAAATGACACCCAACAACATTAAATAAAACAAAAAAGTATTTCGTCGGACCGTAATTATTGGCATGGGAATGATTGATTGCACCTCCTTTTCGATTAATTTAAATTATCTTCATCACTTGGCTGACTCATTGCGAAACTTCGCATGCAAGTTCTCTGACGAAGAAAGGCCCCCCAATCGATTGAGCTGTTCGTAGCGGACAAATCATAAACAAAGACTCGCCTAATTAAACTTCGGTTGACTGCGGCCCTATTTATGATTTTGCAAATTCGGTACTCGCACTTCCATCGACCAACAAAGAGCAAAGCCTCTCTTCTTCTAAATTTCCCTCGTCAAAGCAATGGACCCCCGGCTTCAACAAGCAATGGACCACGATGATGTTGATGAGCTCCACAGGTTCATTGTGGAGGAGCCAAAACTCTTAGACCATGCCTGTAAAGTCCCTTTCCCTAATACTCCTCTCCATGTTGCTGCAGCGGCTGGAAAAACCCAAGTGGCCATGGAAATCGCCATCTTGAAGCCGTCATTTGCTCGGAAGCTGAATGTAGAAGGATATAGCCCAATGCACTTGGCTTTGCAGCACGAGCACTATGAAACTGTGAGGGCACTAATGACTCTCAACCCCAAGTTGATTCGAGTCCGAGGACGATGCGGGATCACCCCTTTGCATTATGTGGCCGGGAAAGAAGGAGACATGGAACTGGAGCTATTGGCTGAATTCCTAGCCGCTTGCAACTCGTCCATCAATGACTTGACAAGTCGATGTGAGACTGTGGTTCATATTGCCATCAAGAATCACAACCTTCAAGCATTCAAGGTTTTATTTGGATGGCTTAAGCGAGTGTATCGAGCAAATATCTTGCGATGGAAAGACCAAGATGGTAACACCGTCTTACATATTGCTGCATCTGAAAACCAACTCGAGGTATAGTTCACTCATGCTGGTTCAATTCACTTATTATTATTTTTTTTTATTGTTTCTGCTTTTGTTGTTCGATTATTGAATTTGACATAATTTTATTGGGGATAGACCTATCAAACAGGAGAGTCAGATTGAGTTTAGGTGGATCAAACTTAAATTAACCAACTTAACCCATATGAACACATTTTATATAAAACTATTTTGGTAATCTATACCCAATCTAGCCCCAACAGAATGAACAGTTTATAGGGAAAAAATCAGGAGAAGAGGAAGCTGAGTCAAAGCAATTTATTGTTGAGTCAAAGTACTTATGGCAGAGAATCTACTAAATGAATAAGCGACATGAAAAAGAGGGCCACAATTTATCATCCAAACCATCTTGAGCTCATGATGCTTTTAATTTGAGTTCATTTTGTTAGGACTCGTCGCACAATCTCAAAAAAAAAAAAAAAAAAAGAATAATAAAATTGAAAAAGAGAATTTGAAACATAAAATTTTCTCTTGCTCCACCCTTAAACTAGGATTACGTTCAGTTGAGGATTCTACTATATTAACACCTAGCACCTCTATGATACATCCTTCAATTTATAAGAAAAAGTGAATATATATATCCAATAATTATTGATGAGCCCAAACCAAACTATCAATAAAATATGAATTCAAATTATAAAAATCCTTTGACGTTGAGGGGGCACTACAACCTACAATCCCCGTCGATCCCCTTGGACCCAAATGCTATCATGTCGATAGAGAGTATGAACCATATCTCAACACATTTCAATTTGCCAAACAATGTTTTGGTTGGAGCATATAGGGAAAAAGGAAAAAAAAAAAAAAACAAAGGAGTGATATGGAGATCTTTTGTTTACAGTTTATTTATAGAGAGAAAAAAAGTACGATTAAAACTGTTCCCCTTCAAACTCCTACAAAACTCAATTCTAGTGAGCTCTAAAGGTCTAATTCTCTCTTGGTTGGATGGTTTTGGATGAATAATTTCCTTCCAACTCTTTCCATCATAATCTCTCCTATCTATCACAGCAATAACTTAATTCATTTGATTCTATTCTTTTGTTTTTCCTTATTGATTAGGAGAATCTCTTTCCTTCTTTTGACATCAATCCATCCGAACGTACCACACAAACATAAAATAATCACTTTGTGGACAGAAAAATTTATTTCCCGATCAATTGAATCTTATGCATAAAATAAGATAGTACTCTCTTCAAAGCCCAAAAAAAACTCATAATTATATCGTAGACTTTTATGAAAAATCGTACTCATTCACGTGATCAAAGTTTGCAAATTTGCCTATGTTACAACTCACATGGGCAATACCTTGCTATCACATAAATAAATTCAGGTGAAAGGATTAAAGCAAACTTTTGAAAAGGTTAAGGACTTCGTCACATTGGTTGAAATGATGGTATTCAATAAATAAGTTTTTTTTTTTTTTTAATCCGTCATTGTGTCACTAGCACTATTCAAACTTATAGGGCATGAGCTCACTTTGTGCACAAAATTGAAGGAGTACATACTTCTTTTTGTTTCCGTTGCATTTCTTCCAGATCTTCAAGCTGTTGATTGGATATTCGGATGTGAATGCAAAGAACTTCCAGGATAAGACAGCTCTGGAAATCTTCCAAGATCCAGGTGGTGATCAAGATCTTACAAAGAGGTTACGCCGTCTAGAACGTCGAGCAAGATGTGCAACTCCCCACCTCTCCCTATCACAGTTTTTTAGCGCGCAACTAACTGTTTATGAGAAGTACGAAATGCTTATGGGCATCCGAAATGAATCCGCTCGCAACATAATTCTTATAATATCTACGTTAGTTGCGACTGCCAGTTATCAAGCCGCGCTCACTCCTCCAGGAGGATACTGGCAGGATAACTCTACAAATCCCCCGGCTAATTCCACTGTCGTTAGCGCCAATACCAGCAGCAATGCTACTGGCAAACCCCATCACGTCGGAAACATGACCATGAACGGTCTGATGCTATATCTATTCACGATCCTCAACGGCACGGTTTTTTGGGCCTCCATGTGCACAATCTGGGCCACCGCTAGCACACTATTGCCCGACACTTTCATGGTTTACTTCTCTGTATCCATCTTCGGCTTGGCCTTCTTTGGGACCTTTGCAGCCGAATTCCCGGAATCCCAGAAGGTTGGAGGAAATTTGGTAGCGATATTTTATTGTTTTCTGATGTGCGCCGCGTTGGGTCTCCCCTTTTGCGTGAAGACAATTTATCAAGCAGTTGTAAACCGAATCGATGCCACAAGGAGGCACCCAGGCAACATCCTAGGAATGTAGGGTCGAAAATAATCCCGCTGGTATTATTTACTTCGGCTCTACTTGTCGCGTGTATGTTTCTAGTCTTGAGATTTGCAAGAAATAGGCTCTCTTTTTTCAGTCGCATGTAATGGACTCCTCTATTAATTTCTTAATTCCTGAGTACCTTTTATTCTTGCTTGAAGTCGGGACTTCGAATAGCTTTTCTCCTAATTCGACTTCGTAATTGACTCAGTAAAGATGAAAGCAGTGAGTTGCAGCTGGCAAATACAAATGCCGGACGCATGCACCCACAAAATGCAAAGCGGGAAGTCTTTCGACCTAGCCCAATATAGGAAAGAAACGTTATGATAATGGGTTGAATATAAATGGTTTTAGAAACATTCAGAGCGGGGAGATTTGAACGGTATCGCCGTATTTGGTTTCATTTCGTGGAGAGAAGTAAAGGAATTAGGAGGGATGAATATTACTCTCTCCCTCCCAATCTGCTACTTCCAATTCTCTTTTTTGACAAATTTCCCGGGCGGGCTCTATCCTAATACAGTTTTACCGGTTGATCCATTCTTTTTTCTTCGTTTGTTTCCTCGGCAATTGCTCTAATCATTTTATTTCTCTACAGTATTAATAGACTTTATATGTAAAAATCAGGTAAAAAAGTACTGATTATATAAAAAAAATTAATAAAGTCAAATACTCATAGTAAGATAGTTTCAATTGTTCTCGATTAATTTAATATATACATATGGGGCTGTTTGAAAATCCAGGTAAGTGCTGGAAATGAAAAATTTAGCACTAGATAAAATTAAACATTTTTGATAACCTAATTAGCATTTGACTTAAAAGACTCAATCTAGTCTAAGTTCACTTAATCTAGTAATCAGTGTAATGAGTAGTAATTACAATCTTCCCAATTATACCGTTAAAACGTAAATATAGTATCTTTTTTTTTTTAAATTTACTGAACAATTTCATTCTGTATTCAACGCTTAAATTATCAGCGCTGGCGCTTATTCTTAGGTTTTTATCAAAACAACCTCACAGTTCCATTTCCAAAACTGCTAGTGGGAAAACTATCTTAAGCTCGTGATGCTTTGAACTTGAGTTAATTTTATTTGGTCTACCATTGTTTTGGTTGGAGGATATAGAGGAAAGGGAAGGAGAACGAAGGAGGGATACGGAGATCATCTTGTTTACAGTTTATTTAATGGAGAGAAGATATATGATTAAAATTGTTCCCCTTCAAACCCCTACAAAACTCCTGTTTTAGTGAGCTCTAAATCTCTCTATGCTGGATGAATAATTTCTTTCCAACTCTTTTCATCATAATGTCTCCCACCTAATACCTTAATTCATTCTTTTCTATTCTTTTACATTTTTCTATTAATTAGCAAAATCTCTTTCCTTCTTTTGAATTCAGTCCATCCAAACATATTGTACGAGATAGAAACTAGTGAAATGGAAGCTAACAAGGACAATCCGATACGATCATGAAATAATCACTTCGTTAGGAGCTCACTTTGTGAACAATAGTAATGCTCATGGCAAAGCGGTGATTCAAATTGAAAGTATCGTACTTCATTTTGTGCCCCCTACATTTCTCCATATCATCAAGCTATTGGCCATATGAATGTAAATGTGAAGAACTTCCAAGATAAGACGGCTTTAAAAATCTTCCAAGTGAATCCTCATGATGATCAAGATGTTATATAGAAATCTTTCCTAATGGCAATCGAGATGTTGTGTAGAGGTGTAAATGATGTCAAACAAGACATTGTGCTCCAACCCTCTCTCTATCACAATTTTTCAGGATGGAACTAACTGTCTTTGAGAAATACGCAAGTTTTTTCCGACATCTGCGATGAATTCGTTTGCGAGCTAGTCCTACTATCTTAATTGCGACTACCACTTGCAAAGCCATTATCACTCCTTCGAGACAATATTAGTAGGATTCTTCTTCCAATCCCCCGGCAAATTCCACCGTCGTTACGGCCAATTCCAGCAGCACTGCTGTAGAAAAACCACATTAAGCTGGAGACCCGATCCTGAACAGTGGGCATTTATACATTACACGGTCTTCAACATGGTGGCTTTCTTCGCCTCCATCGGCGCCAATCTAAGCCACTGTTGTTATGTTATTGCCCGACGCTCGTATCGTCTACTTGTCTGTATTTATTCTCATCGTTGCCTACTACATTGATTACCCTTCAAATCACATTCCCGAAGCCTACTGGGTCCATAGAACGTCTCGGAGTGGGATTTCTAATGGACTCGTGGAACCATGTGGTATTACCCCCATTGCTTAGGGGTGTCAAAAGCAAACCAAATTGTAATTTTGTGCATTTTCACTTCAATTCAGTTTTCGGCTCGGATAATGGCAAAATGATTGTTCTTTTTTCTGGTTTGATTTGGTTAGGAGCCGGACTAAAATTCTCAACAAAAGTTAAATGCCCAACTTAAATTCTCTTTTCTTTCTCACCCCTTACTCAGTTCAGTTCCAGTAAGCAAGGCAAGAAAAGGAAAACCGAACAGAACCGGGTTTTGGTTTGGTTTGTATTCAGTTTGCAATTCGGTCCAGCTGCTCTCTCTATCAGTTCGGTTTGGATCGGTTTGGATTTCTTGAAAACCCGCCGAACTGTTGACAACCTATTTTGTGGGTAAGGCATATGCAAGTTCTAAACCTAATTGATGCCACAAGGAAACTCGTTGTCAACTTCCTACAATTAAAAAATCAGAAAGTTCACCAATACTATTCGCTGAAAATTTGGTGGAGTGGTGTTGCTGTCGGCTGATGAAATGGTTTGATCTCCGATTGATGGACGCCCTTCCTCAAGGTTTTGCCATGTGCTCCTACTTTTCCCTGGTTAAAACATTGGACAAGAGTCCGGCCAAAAAAGAAGAAATAAAGGCTAGGATTCTTGGCTTCAACCAGCAGTAGCAAATGAAGATATCGCTAAGCTCCATTACTTGGATGTGCTTTACTCTCGCATAGAAGGGGAGCAACTACACGGCGCACAACAAGGAGCCCGCTAGGATAGGTCGTACGACCTCAGTGGATATTAGGAATTCGATTATAAGGCAAGTACAGAAGGCAAGGCTGAAAATGCATATAGAAAATTGAATTATGAACGAGTCGGGCGCCAGTATCATAGCAGTGACCCTGATTGTGGCGATGGAGGCAGGGAGAGCCATGTTGAGAACAATGACGTAGTATATAGCTTATATCTGGATCCTCAACGGTATGGTTTTTTCGGCCAAACGTAGGAGTTTTTCTGATTTGGGTACATTGATTAAAGTTATAATTTACCGGTTTACAAGATTAGTCTAATAAGATGACATATAAAGATTCTTAATTAATTTAATATGGGACTAGTTTGTGTGGGCTAAGTGGAGGCTGACCTGTGATGAGAGAGTCTATGGCTGAAAACTTTATAAATAGTGTTCAAATTTTCATCTAATTGTGATGCACAAATAAACTCACATAAGGAATGGTTACGGAGTGCTAATCGTGACATGCAGTCTCATTGAGCTAAAATACAAAAGGCAATAGAAGAGAATCGCTTGAACTTTGGATTGTCATTATTTTGCAGAAAAAATGATAGATTCCAAATCAACTGTGCAAATCTCTCTTTTTATCCAATACTATGTTATATATTCTAGTTATAGATATCTTGGGACACCATTTATTGTGGCTTACATTTTCGGCCACAATTGGCACAATCTGGGTCAGCGCGCTATGCCATTAGCGCCTGACACTGTCCAGGTTCAATTCTCTATATGATCTCAGCCTTGCCTACCTTATTTGCCTTACAATCGAATTCCAGAGATCCACTGTGGTCGCAAGACTTATCCAAGGCACATCCAAGTTCTAAGCCGAATCGATCCCACGAGAAGATGCGTCGGCAACTTCTTAGGATTTGAGGAATAAAAATAATTTGCAAGTACAATTGAGTGCATGTATTCTATATTTCTAGTCTTAGGCTTGCAAAAACTAGACTCTTTTTATTAGATGCATGTAATGGACTCATCTTTTAATTCCTTAATCTGTTCCATTGTCTATCACCCTTTTTAAATGAAATCTAAAATTAGAGCGATGCTTTTTACCTTCCCTCATGTTTAATATAAGCAATTAATTTTTGATATGTTCGAACTAATTGGGTAAATTTCACTAATTGAATGTTACAATCAGTACTCGACAGCAATCCATTAATTTCGCAAAAAAGGCCAACGCTGATGAATGTGACAATTTCATGAGAAATAACGAAAGACAAGCAAGGTAAATAATATAACTTTGTGGTTGAGCCATTTAATTCCCATGCCCCATAATTCTTACATTTTCTGTCCATCTATTAGTTTCCGGTCATCCAAATGTCGGCCAAAATAGAAAAAATTTACCAAAAATAGTTTTTAATCAAATAGGCAGGCCCTAACCCTTTTTTTTTTTTTTGATACCGAGGATCCACCAGGCCCGAAGTCTTATTAATCTCTTCTGAAAAAAAAAATGTCTTATTGATCTCTAAATGGATGATACCTCGTCCAAAAAGATCAATAGATGAAGAGCACAACTTGATATCAAGTATCAACCCCTTAGTCTCTCTAGAGAATAGGTCGAAGCGTCATGACTGCAGGAACCCAAGATCTACACGACCATATAACATGGTCGTATTTTTCCTCATTTAGCATACTTCAATGTAATCTCCATTTCATATCAATTTGCACCCTAAGATGGAGATTAATATACTTCTCAGAGAAGAAAAGGAAACCCAAAGACTTACAAAGCGCTGTCAAATTATTTGTCGCGACCTTCCCGAATTTTTTTGAAGGTGAATTATTCGAAAGGGCTAATGGATTACTAAGTTCGAAGACTTGGCACGGACCCTCCCAAGTCCTACCAATCGCGACTTGATAGAAATTAATTCATTTAAACATGCAATTTCAATTTGGAGCCGCCACTAACCAATTAGGGCTGGTTAGAAAACCAAGTAAAGTATGGGAGAATACTTTACTATTGCGAACCAAAGATTCAATAGGTCCGGGGACATGGTTACACTAGATTAGTCTAACGCCCCTTCGGTACCTTTTATTTTAATTTTAAAAATATTTTGCAGGCAATGTTGATTAATTTAAATCTAAGCTACTAACATGCAAATGGTGGTCATGTGAGTGCGCAATCAATGAAATAACATTCAATAAAAAATGCTAATAAAATTGCATGTCCTAAACATGATTTCTAAATGACATGACACCTAATTTTTTTTAAATGTTAATTATATGCAATCTTAATCTAAATTTAATATGCATGGATTTTACTTTAATGATATGTGAGATGCAATTCATATGGTATGACTTAAACTTATCTCTCTATGTATGCAATCTAATTTATATAATCTTAAATATGCATGTGCTACATGATATGGGATGAATGACATGGTATTTCTACATGCATGCTCTTTTATGATTTTACTTTAATGATGATTGTTTTTTAATGCATATATGCGACCTATGCTAAATAATGATGATATGAGATTAATTATGAATTAACCTATTAACTAATCAAGGAAAATATCTTTTTTTAATAACATAATTTTTTTATTGAAAAAAAATTAACTTAATGGTGCAATGATCATCTTTTAGCATTTTCCTTTTTATTAAAAATAAATAAACTATAACTCACATGGCATGCATAACATTTTCTGTTCTTTTTTTTTTTTACTAAATGAAAATTGACTTAATCTAAAACTAATTAGACTAACTAAAGTGAATGATATTCTAATTTATTTTAGGAGTCAATTTAACGTAAACTATATCTTATCTTAAAAGCTATATAAAAAATCAAGACATGCCAACATTATTTAAAATTATCCCTAACAAAAACCACCCATCTAAAAGTATAATCTAAAATTATAATCCTATAAATGCAATTCTAATTTACTAGCCCTAAAAATACCGTCCTAATTTACTAAACCTAAATGGTCTAATGTAATATTTAGATTTTTATGCACTTTTTGATTTTTTTTAATTTTTCCAAGCAAGTAATTATTTTAAAAGAATGAAGATAAGAATTAAAATAATCGAAAAAATAATCCGTTATCTCACGGATTAAATTAACAATTATGTTAACTCTATAATGATTTAACGATTGAAATGTTATCAAAATTCCTAAAAATTAAAGTAATTAAAAAAATGACCCAACGTCTTACGGGTCAAATTAATAATTACCTTAATTTGGGATAAAGCTCCTAATGTTTACAAGGTCTACAAATATTAACATACAATACTACAATTCAAAAAAAAAAAAAAAAAAAAGGCTAACATAACATGGAATGAGTAAAAATAAAAATAAAAATAAAAATATACTAAATATACTACCTAAGGCTTGGAAAATGGGAGCAGCAACGTTGCTTCAGTGATGGCTCGTGGTGGCTGGAGTAAGGCGGTCGTCGAAACTCCGGCGAGGCTCGGGTAGCAACCGGACCTGCAGCGAAAACAAAGGAGGTAGCAGGTAGGTCGTGGGCACAACAGCAGGCTCGGATCAAGAGCGGCAGCGGCAGGAGTTCGAGGCGTTGCAGCGGTGGTGGTGCTCAGCGACGGCAAGGGGGAAGCGTCGGGCAAAGGGTCGAGCAGCAGCGCGGGAGGTCTGGGCGCTGCAGAGGCGGGCACAAAAGGTGCGGATCTGGTGCGGTCAGGAGCGGCGCAGCTTCAGCAAGCGTCAGCGAGGGGCTGAGCAGATCACGAACAGAGCAGAGGTCGTCAGGGAAGCTCGGAGCCGACGCAGTGCAGACGTTGGGCAGATCTGATTGAACGGCGAGAACGCAGGGGCGTGGATTACTGGTGTCGCGATCTGCGACAATGGTGCAGAACAGATGGGCTCGCGGACGGAGAGCGCGAGCGAACGACGGCAGCGGCGGGTCACGGGTCGTCGCGAGTCAGTCGTGGGCGTCGCGCAGTGAGGCAGAGTAGGCGTTAGAGTCGGAGACAGCAAGCAGATCTAACTCGGGCCTGGCCTCGGTGAGACAGAGCAGAAGGAGGCGGAGTTGGGTGGCGCAGGTGCTCGCTGAGTGGCGGACGGCTGGAGGAGCAGCGGTGGTTGGCGACTCAGCTGCCGGCACTGGGTGGAGGAGTGTTGCTGGCGCGCCGGCGACGACGAACGGAAACGGCAAAATGGTGTGATGACGCAGCGAGGAAGCTGCTGGGAGTTGCAGAAGAATCGGAGCAGGCAGCGAGTGCGGGGGAGAGAGACGATGCCCCTCCTTTTGCTTTGTTGACTGGTCACTCTCACCTCTCTCTCTCACGTCGCTTTCACGTTTCCTCCCTCTGTCTCTCTCTGCACACTTCTTCTTTTCAGCAAAAAAGGACAACTGAAAGCTTTTCTCTCTTTCTCTTAAATTTTCTACCTTTTTTCCCCCACCGAAAGATGAAGTGAAAACTCGAATTCGTTTCGCCGCTGGTGGAGATTTTCGCTCAACCTCTCAACAACAAAGTGGCTCCAAAATTTCACGGTTGAGTTTTTGAATTCAAATTAAAAAAAATATATATTCATCTAATCAAAGATTATCTTATATTCCTAAAAATTAAATTTAAATAGATGTCAACATTATTTGAAATCCAAATTTTGACCCAAGAAACACTGGCCAAATCGACAATAGCACAAGAGATGACATTAAGTTGGGGCAATCTCCTGAAGTCCCGTAATGCAACGGAACTTGCAAACTAGCATTTCCACATCCATAGATTATAGCATGATGGTCAGGTGAGGCGGAAGGTACCGCTAGTTATGCATGCAGAGATGCAGCCTAGAGAGAGTTGCCCATGTTTAATTGGAGGCTTTCGATCGAGAAAACATGTGTTATATCACCCTTGGCAATCCTTACGACCAACGCAAAAGAGTAGGTATATATGGTGTCATCGTTTAGCAAATTCTACACAAGGGGATGCCCTCTGATGCAGGGTCGGCAGCCCTTAAGGCCTAATAGGTAGTAGGAGCGATTACGTCAGCAGAAGAAGTTAACTGGAGATCTTGCAAATGCCCGAGTGTATGTGCCTTTGTGAAAATATTAACAGTCTGGTCAATCAATGAGATTGAGAAGAGATGAACGATGCTATGAAGCATGTGATAGCGTATGAAACGGGAGTCTATTCTCATATGCTTGGTGCATTCATAGGAAATATTAAAATAACACTCTGATTGTCGAAATAAATGATTGTTCCACCGTTACAACGGACGCCCACATCCTCTGACAACCATCATAATCATAGTGATGCCGATGACGTATCAGTAAGAGCACGACATTCTGAGCGCGACATTCTGCTGTTGACACTTGAACATCGCCGGCAAGTCAAACATGCATTTATCAAGAAAATCGTTTTCAGGTTCAAGTTCCCTGATCATGGCAAAGGTCGATCCTTGACCCAAAATAACTTATCAATCCACTCTCACTCCTCCAAGAGGATACTAGCAGGATTCCATTTCAAATTCCCTGGCCAATTCCAGTGTCATTACTGCCAATAACCGCATCAAGCCGGAAACCTGATCCTATACGGCCGGCGGCTGTATAATTTCGCGACCTGCAACACCATCGCTTTTTGTGCCTCCGTCGGCATAATCTGGGCCACCGCTATGACACTAGTGCCCAATGCGAGGATGATATCCTAGACTTTAGTCATTCTCGCCGCTGCCTCCTTTAATGCCCTTCAAACCGGAGTCCTGGAACCGTATGAATTTTCACAACGTAACGTAAATACAATACACTGTATAGAATCATTGTACCTCGGGTTGTTTCTCCCCCTTCTCATATGGTTCAAGCACTTTCGAGTTCTGAATAGAATCGATAACATGAGGAGACCTGTCGGCCACTTCCTGCAATGGTAGGTTCAGAAAATCTGCAAGTATTTGTTCGATCTTATCTATTCCTTTCATGAGTGCATATGAACCATGCTTCTAATCTTAAGGTTTGCAAGAAACAGACTCTTTTTATTAGTAACATGTAATGGACTCATCTATAAATTCCTTAATCCTTAAAGACCTTAAATCTTGCTTGAAGTTAGGACATCGAATAGCATTTTTCCTAATTTAATTTCATAAAATGATGCTGTGGAAACGAAAAGCATCAGGCGCAACTTGAAAACATGAACGTCCGAAGTGGGATAAGGCTAATAAAACGACCAAGGGGGAGGTAAATTGGTTGTTTTAAGAAAATTGGAACTATTTTGTAAATATCTAGCGGATGAGCTTTTGCAGAAGGAAAATAGTTATGCAGATGTAGATGGCCTATCAAACATAATAGAAGAGTTGAAAAGATTGAAAATATTGTAAGAAAATATCTGGTGGTTCGGCCTTCCACTTAGCCTACGTCCATTCTAAACCATCAATAGTTGTCACAAAATAATTTTTCAATTTTTTTTCTTTGATCCCATATATTTCTTTTTTTCTGGCTAGATTGATAGACCAACAATATTTTAAAGAAATATTAGAGTGTATGTTGTCGATGCACGGACAATTTCAAACAGGCAGTCTTATGGACTCTTGATTTGAAGATTTTAAGTACTTACACTCTTAGTAACAATCAAATCAAGGATAAGGCCATTCATGAAAATTTCTTTTGACATGGATGTTATATGTTATATAAAGTATTCTATTTTAAATGTTAATTTCAGTTTTTTTTTATTGCACAACACGGCATCATCTTAAAGCAATTTAATTGTTTTGCAATTTCATTTGCACCAATATACACAGGTCAATACATATTCCGAAATCACTTTCCAATCTGATAAATCAATCGATGTTTTTTCCTCTATGACGTGCTTTCTCTAGAAAAATTATCAACTAACTCCAAAACTTAATATGGTCATAACTAATCCTATTAGCTTCATAGGTAAAAAAGAAAGAAAATCATATGTGTCAATTAATCCTAAACCTTTCGGCAGGTGTGACTTACACTCCAAAAATTTTATGTAAAATCATGGTCATTCAAGTCACCATTTCCATGAATTCACCTATGTTAAAACTCACATAAGCAACTACTAGCTATCGCCTATATAATCTTGAGTGGAAGGACTAAATTGCATTTTCTTGTTAGAAGACTTAGGACTTCCTTACACTAATTAAAATGATTGAATCTAATAAATAAGGTTTAGTAAATTTTTTTTCCCTTTGTACATTGGTCATTGCATCACTAACATCATTCAAACTTATATAGCATGAGCTCACTTTGTGCACTATAGTAATGCTTGCGACAAAGTGATTCAAATTGAAGGTAAACATTCTTAATTTTGTGCTATTTACATTTCCTCCAGATCATTAAGCTGTTGATTGGTTAAACAAATATAAATAGGAAGAGCTTCCAGGATAAGACAGCTCTAGAAGTCTCCCAAGCGAATCCTAGTGGCAATAAGATGTACCAAACACGTTAGGCACGTTGAGAAAGACGTTTTACTTCTGCCCTATCTCTATCACAGTTCTTTAGTATGGAACTAACCGTGGTTGAGAAGTACGCACGTTGTTTCGGCATCCAAGATGATTCCCTTCACAACATAGTCCTTCTCCTGTCTATCTCAATTGTGTCTCTCGCTTACCAAGCTGCTCTCGCTCCGCCGTGAGTATACGTGGAGGACCCGACCAATTCCACAGCCATTCTCGCTCTTGCCTACTTTGAATCACTTGCAAACGGAATCCTGGAAACCTTCACTAAGTAGATTCCTCGTAATGGCATTTCGGTTGAACTTGTTTACGGCCGCGTTGCATCTCCCTTTGCACGTGGGGAAAACATGTCCGAGTTTTTAGCCAAATCGATGCCACAAGGAGACCCGCCGATAATTTCCTGCGACGGAAGGATCGGAGATAGTTTGCAAGTATTATTTACCTTAACTTCTTGTCACGTGTGCATGTGATGGACTCATCTTTTAATTTCTTTATCCCTAAATACCTTTACTCTAGCTTGAAGTCGGGACTTCAAATAGCTTTTTTATTAATTCAGTTTCTGAAATTGACAGGGTGAAAACAAAAGGCACTAAGTCATAACTCGAAAACACGAACGCCTGATATCTTGCTATTGACACCTGAATATCGCCAGCAAGTCAAACATGCATTTCTAAAGAAAATTACTTCGAGTTTCTAGTTCCTTGATCGCGGCGGAGCTTGATCTTCGGCTGAAAATAGCTAATTTAGATAATTCCGCATTCATTACATTCCCGTCCACACATAGAAATATGTTTCATTTCATTTCCTGAGGATTTAAATCGCATTTCGTTGAGCACTCATGCATTCTTTTTTTCTGAATCTCCCTCTCTCACTCTCATTTTTATCTTCCCTTTTTTTTCTTTCGCCTTTTGCTTTCACTTTTCCTATGCTCCACCTCTCAAAATTAGTCTTCCCAAGATTCCATTCTTAGTCGATTCGCCATGCGTTCCACGAGCTTCCTTTCCATTTATTCCCTCCCTCCCCCAGGTTAGCAATTCACAGCTATTATCCGAGGAATCCATTGGTTCCTTTCTCCTTTTGGCTAAACAACTGATGGATTCGCCTAACTCATGACCCACGACCCTACTTTTCCTGAGAAATTTGGGGGGCATGATTAGGGTTACTTTTACAGTACTTTATTAGGGCATAGACTAAAGAAAGTCACTCTTTCTTTGGTTCTTTCAGTCCTAAATCGATTGTGTTTCATCAAGGCTGACTTCCTTTTCTCGATCTTAGTTTCGAGCTTCGAGGGTGACTAATACCATTGTTGTCGCAAACAAGTACATAAGAGATCGTTCATTCAATGCATTTCACAAATTCTGATGTGTTTGGTTTATTTGGGAGCGTCCGAACAAGAAATACTCAACGTATTTAGAAGTAGACAATTATCAGAAAGTTTTTTTCGAAAAGTATACTAAGTTAAATATCATCGCAGCTACTAGTTCCCTGATATACAGGAGAACTGTTACCTTACCCCTTTCTTTGTGCAAATTCTTTTCTCCTTTCTCACACAAGCATTAATTATCTTATTCTAAATGAGGAAATGGGCACGTTAGAATGATCTTTTCCATAGTTCATTGTCATGAGCACATTGGTGAAAACAGATTTCACCTATTGTTGTATTTTTCGGTTTAATTCAGCAACACTAATCATCTCCCAAGTTTCCTTGTATTGAACTTATTCATTGGCATTCAAGGAGTTGTTCGCGAATCTACCATAATGTAAATTCTCGTCTCATTAGCAGATGCGTGATAATTTAAATGAAAACACGACCACCCGATTCTATTAAAAAAATATATCTCTAGCGCTGTCATGCAAGTCCAGATAAATACGATTCTCTATTCCCAGCTTTTTGTTGTTGCAGGCATCTCTTTTTCTCCTTTTTATTTCCATTTTGATTTGTATGTATGTCAAAACTTACATTCACGGACTCAAACACACTATATATATAGGAAACACCTTCTTCTGTACGCCATTTCTTTAAGAGGTTGAGACGTGCCGGAAAAAGCAACCCCACCCAACAAAAAGAAAAGTTCAAAGCTCAGTTCCAGAATAGAATGAGGAAAGTGAAGCTCGAACGGTCCACGAATATCAGAATCAGCTTCCGCTTGCCCAACGCATACATTCCCCTAGTTAAAATGTCACTCGACTGCGAAGCTGTTGTGATCAATCAAAGAGCAAAGCCCCTCAGATCCTACACTTCCCTGCTCAAATAATGGACCCTCGACTTCAACTAGCAATAGAAAATGATGATGTTGCTGAGCTACATGGATTAATTGTGGCGGACCGAAAACTCTTAGATCGCCTATCTAAGGAACCCTTCCCGGATACCCCGCTACACTTCACCGCGGCCAAGGGGAAAACCCATGTGGCCATGGAGATGGCCATCTTGAAGCCGTGGTTCACTTGGAGGCTCAATCCAGATGGTTACAGCCCCATGCACTTGGCTTTGAAATGCAAGCATTATCACACCGTGAGGGCATTGATGACCCTTGATCCCAAGTTAATCCGAGTCCGAGGACGAGACGGATACACCCCTTTGCATTATGTTGCCAGCGAAGAAGGAGATAGTGAGAGGGAGCTCTTGGCCGAGTTCTTATCTGCTTGCGGATCATCCATCGAAGACTTGACGAGCCGCTGTGAGACCGCGGTTCACACTGCCGTCCAAAACTGCAACCCCAAAGCATTCAAGGTTTTGTTTGGATGGCTTAGGCGAGATCGTCTAACAAAGATATTGAATTGGAAAGACGAAGATGGTAACAACGTCTTACATATTGCTGCTTCTAAAAATCAGCTCGAGGTATATTTCATAAATTTCATGATTGCTCGTGCTTTTATTGTTCTATCCTTGAATTCGAGATAATCTAATCCAAGAATAAACCTGTCGAACATGTGGGTCTAGTCAGATTTAGGTGGGTTGAAAATGGTTCTGGCCCAAATTCAGCCATTTAAACCGTATTGATCCATCTTTATATAATACAAATTCAACAAGCCATATTTCATATTGTTCCCTTTGCATTTATTCCAGATCATCAGGCTGTTAATTGGGCATACAAATGTAAATGCGAGGAACTTCGACAATAAGACGGCTTTGGAAATCTTCGAAGCGAATTCTCCTTATGATCCTAATGTTGCGAAGAGGTTACGTCGTCGAGGATGTTTCGCAAGACCTTTCACTCCTACCCTCTCTCTATCGGAGTTTTTTAGCAAAGGTCTAACTGCCGGCGAGAAGTGCGCATACTTTTTCGGTGTCCAAGATGAATCCGCTCGCGACATAATCCTCTTAGTGTCTACCTTAATCGCGACCGCCACTTACCAAGCCGCTCTCAGTCCTCCAGGAGGATACTGGTAGGATTCCACCAATTCGACTGTCGTTGCCACCGATTCCAACAGCACTGCCATGGAAAAACCACATACAGCCGGGAACATGATCCTGAACGGCACGAGCCTGTACGTGTTCACGGTCTTCAACGGCACGGCTTTTTTCTTCTCCATTGGCACAATCTGGGCCATCGCTATTGCTGAATTTCCCAAGACTTTCATGGTGTACTTATCCATGTCCATTCTCGGCTTTGCCTACTTCATTTCCCATCTGATCGAATTCCCGAATTCCAACGAGGTCGCAAAGCGAATGCTTGAGGGATTTTACGGCTCCTTGCTGGCCGCTGCACTGTTTCTCCCCGTGGTCGTGTGGGGAATGCACGTCCGAGTTCTAAAACGAATCGATGCCACAGGGAGAGGCGTCCGCATCTTCCTAGGAACAAAGGATCGGAAATAATTCGCAAGTATTATTTACTTTAATTATGCCTCGTCGTGAGTGCATATGTTCTCTGTTTCTAGTCTTGAGGTTTGCAAGAATTGGACTCTTTTTATTAATCGCGTGTAACTACTTGAGTTCAATTATCTTTAACCTTTCCGTTGAGAGCATTTGGCCAATAGGGGCATATTTGTCTATTTCTTACTATTTTATGTGTGGTTGTAATAAGGATGATATTATAATTCTAGCCTCTTGGCTTTATTATAAAAAGATAATTTGGGGTCACATCAATCCAACTAAACATTCAGTTTAGCTTTTGATCTCTCAACATGGTATTAAAGTCAATATCGCAAATGTGCATAACTAAACTTTCACGTGTCACTCATAACTCATTTTGTATGTGAGAGGGGTATCGAAATATTATCATATATCATTTGACAACAAGTCATAAATGCTCTTTATATTCATACTATCTCTCTTTACTTATTAGTTTAAGTTTTTGAATTAGACTTCATGACATATTATCAAAGCAAGGGTTGAATTGAAACCCCAATCCCAATCTCCTCTATGCGCAACCATCCTTTTCTCTCCCTCTCTTCTCACCTTCACCCTATCCCACTACAGTTCCTTCTCGTCTTCCCCTTTGCTCTCTTTCACAGTGTAGGGCAGCACTAACGAGGTGATTCTTTGATTCTTCGAAGACTGCTAGCCCCGCTTTTTTGTTTTTCTACCATCCTGCAGTCCACTGCTTCTGGGTTGAAGCAAATCTTCTTGGGCAAATAAGCGTCCACTTAACAAGATGCTTCCACAGCAGAAAAGTGCAATATTTGACGTTTGAGAATCCTCCAAAATCTGCTGCTTCACTTGCAGATATGCGGCAGCCATTTGATACCATTTCTGCATCTTTAACATCTTGTCAGAGGAAATCTTCAGTTTCCTTGGGAGAATTAGCTCCACAACTTGCTCTCTTATCATCATTTGACGTTCCTATGCCTGTTCATGAGACACTGGTTGCGCTATCTCAAGCAGATGGAGGCGTCACTATTCCTTCCTTTCCGAACAAGTAACCATAATATCAACAAAGACCGAACCTTTAAAAGATCAACATCATTGGTTCAGATGGTCAAAACTACCCTTATCCGTTGAAAGGAAGTGAAACTTTACGCCATGCTGCCAGAATAATGCAGCTTTTGCATGCTATTGATAGCTTATTACATTCATCTCGTACAACTCGTAGCCATTTGGTTGGTATTAGCCATTATTCAGTGAGTCCAATCAGTGGTCGGGCCAGTCTTATCTAGTGGGTTGACAATGTGATAAGTGTGTACAGTGTTGGCAAGCCCGAGATCAAACAACTATACTGCCATCCACTGGCACCGGAAACCGAAGACAATTCCTCCACCTATTTCACGTCCAAGTGATATGTTTTACGGTAAGATCATACCAACACTAAAAATAAAGGAAAAAAAACATACGGAGAGTAATATCTCGAAAAGATTGGCCTCATGATGTCAAGCGTGAAGTTCTTATGGATCTCATGCAAGAAGTGCCTCAGCAACTTTTGTATCAGGAGCTGTGGTGTGCTAGTGAAGGATACAAGGCATTCAATTAAAAATTGAAATCATGTGATTCTATTTGCTGGTAGTATTTTGCTCTCAGGGATAAAGTGTGTATCCTATAGTTGAAGTGATCTTCTGACGATGCTAGTAATGTAGTTGCAGACACCGACATTTCTCAATGTTACTTGAAACTATTATTGTTATTTAATTTGAAGTTGTAACTTCAGCAATGCTATGCTCCCCTCTTGCGTACTCTGGAAGTGTTGCAGCCAGGAGCATGGTTGGCCACATTCTACGCCTCAGAGATAGACATCTAGATAATATTCTGGTGAATTTCCATAGTGGATATATACTTTATATTGATTACAATATATGCTTTGATAAAGGGCTTAGACTTAAGATCCTGGAAATTGTTCCTTTCCGACTAACACAGATGTTTGAAGTTTAGACAATTGAAATTTGAGAAACTCGCCTTCACACTTGCTTGATGCACTTGATTCTGAAAGTACGTTAGATTGTACGTTAGATTGCTTCAATATATCTTCCAAAAAGAGTGTTATGCCCGAGAGATGTATGGTAAATTTGTAGAAGAAATCTGAAGTACATTATAAGAACAAAAATCAACACACAATAAACTACAACTGTTAGTTTTGTTTAATTTGGATATGTTACGATGAAAATATTTATGAAGACTATTATTAGCAACGTGTCTAGTCTTAAACGGATTAAAGAGGGTCATTCATGTTCTAGTATTGATAAGAAATTTTTTATCGTTATAACAAAAATTAAATGACTGCGACTTATTGGGACATTTCTACCCACCTTTGTATTTTCTCTTTTAATATTAGATAAAATAATTTTAATGCTAGACTGCTACTACTTCATGAGTCATTATTTTCTTAGTGTCATTACTGAATCTATCTTTCAGGTGGCATGACCGAATTGAGTGGTGTTCCCACCATGTGCACCGCAATGCGTGGTGCTCCTCATAGTATTATGGGCAGTTAGCAATCACTGGTTATCAATAATATCTGTAAACAATTTACTGCACCACTATGAGCTCGTTAATTATGTACCAGATGTTTTCTTATGTGCTCAACAAATATGAACTTGTTTTTGTTTTATTCTGTCGAGCTGATCAAGAGCCGTCTGACCTTATTCTACATGGTATCAATCATTGCTGAAGCAACTTGTAGTAAGGAAAAAGTACGTGCATCTTTTGAAATTCAGGCTCGTGACTTTTGAAAAAGCTCAAGGGGCAACCAACTGGATTGAGCAACATGGAAGGATCATTGATGCTCTTCAGGGCCATCTCATACCAGAAATAAGTGCCTGGAGTAATCTAAGTATCCTGGGAGAAGTTTTGTCCCTTTCATCAGCAGTCCTGGTGTCTGAGGTTCCACTTACTGTTGTTCCAGACCTGACATAAGTGCAATGCATTGTTTTGGATAGGGAACTCTCTAAGCTCGTAGCTGATTAGGTCATGGTGTGTCATCATCTCTCACTGCAATTCAAGTTTACTCTCTAGCTTTGCAGAGAATTTTTCCTCTAAATTACCTCATGGCCAGCATGCTGCATAACTTGGCTCAAATTTTGCAGTTATGTTTAGGTGTTCTTACATCCGATATCATTTCCAATGCCCGAAGTCAGGCAGCTTAATTGATATCTAAGCTGTTAAATGATTCTCATGATTCGTTCAAACATGCTTATGATGACCTGTGTCTAAAAGTCGGTAATCATGCCTCTGAGATAGGGAAAGTTGAAGATGAGTGTGCTGAGCTAGTGAACTGTGTTGGCTCTGAGGCTGAATCTAAAGCTAGGGACCGTCTTCTCTCTAGTTTCATGAAAGACATGCAAATCTTTCATTACAGAAAAGAAAGATGATTTAAAATCACTGGTTTATCCTGGTCAATCTAAATATGAAGACACAAACAAGGCGAGACGTCATTGTCAATTAACACGGAAAAAAGAGTAGGCCTTTTTTCTGTAAAACTTAACTGTTGTATCTATTTATAATGATGTGAAATAGAGGATTCTTGACATGGCTGATGTCAATGGGAAAGGGAATGGCAATAGGTCTTGGATGATTCCTCATCTTTGTTTGGTGAACTTGAAGAGCTAGTAGAGAAATGCTTGATCGTTGGTGAATTTGTGAATGATAAATGGCAATTTGCTGACTGGGATGTTCCTTGCAGTGACACGATAACGGAAAGTCGGGAACTTTTTTCTGAAGAAAACTGGGCATCCATTTTCAAAAGCGATGTTTCCTCTAAGAGCTTGGTTGATCAATTGTCTGATGTTGTTTTAGCCAATGTGATCAGGAACATTCAATTCAGAGTTGACGGATTTACTTGGATCAGTCTGAAAAGTTCGTGGCACCATTGACACTGCACTCAAGCAGCCATTGGAAGTTGAAATGGAGCGGGGAACTATCATTGAACTCGAATGGAATTACTTTGTTAAGGTAGCCATCATCACTGAGAGGCAGTTGACTGTTGAAGAAGCATCTCTTAAGTGTAGGGATCATCTCTCCTGGGAAGAGGCTGAAGAATTATCATCTCTGGAAAATCTTGAGGGGCACAACTTGACTAACTCCACCAATCATGGAACCAGAGGAACAAACGTACTTCTTCTCTCATTAAGAGAGAAACGGATGTTGAAAGTGTCTTGAGCTCGTGCCAACATCATTTTCAGTCTTTAATGAATGCTGAAGAGTAAATAGACTGGCATGCTTTAAGAGGCAAAGCACTCTTGTCCACATTAGTCAATCCCTTTTATTGAATTAGAATCACTGGACAAACTTCTGTCTTCAGTTTGTGCTTCTGCTTTGCATGCAGGCATCATGGCTCCTAGCAGATTGTACAAGTTCTGGGCAAGAAGGTCTGAAAGTTTAGTGGTTATTAGAAGAAAAATGCCTTCTGTTTTTTTGGAAAATATGTGTTCTCGATTCATTTCATGATGTATGCATAGTTTTGACCAGCTTGTCAGTGCTGTGAGGAAAAGGCTTGTGCTCCATCTCGAGAAACATATTGGTCATTACTTGAGAGATCGTATGCTACCTATATTTATGGCATAGTTAGAGAAAAAGAATGACCATTCAAAGCAATTGAGGGCCTGCATGTTTTCGTTTCTGAGAAGTGTTTATAAACACTTTTTCTGTTTTTTTGTTCCAGGGAACAAAAAAAGAACAGAAACGCGTTTGGTTGCGTTTCTGTTCTTTTTTTGTTTTTTTGTTCCTGAAACAAAAAAAGAGTAGAAACGAGAAACAACAAAAAGTTGTTTCTCGTTTCAGAAACAATTCTCAAGAAACAATTTTTGGTTTTTGTTTCTCCTTCTCTCTCTCCTCTTCTCTTCCTCTTTTCTTCTTCTTTCTCTTTGGCCGGTCACCGGCCGAGGCCATGGCCGGCCGTCGAGGGCCGGCGACGCCGTCGGCGACCTCGCCGGAGCGTCGCCGGCCCCTGGTGAGGCGAGGCGTCGCCGGCGCGGTCGAGCTCGAGCCTCGCCGGCGCGGGCGAGCTCGAGCCTCGCCGGATCTGGGCGAGCCCGAGCTCGCCCAGCCAAGGCGAGGCTCGGCCTCGCCCTCGCCGGCGAGGCCGAGCGTCGCCGGATCTGGGCGAGCTCGAGCTCGCCCAGCCATGGTGAGGCGCGGCCTCGCCGGATCTGGGCGAGCCCGAGCTCGCCCAGCCAAGGCGAGGCTCGGCGTCGCCACGCCGGCGAGGCCGAGCCTCGCCCAACGACGGCGAGGCTCGGCCTCGCCAGGGGCCGGCGAGCCTCGCCGTGGCTGGGCGAGGCTGCCGGCCCCGTCGGCCGGTCGCCGGAGGCCGGCGACCGGCCGAAAGAAAAAAAGTAAAAAATAAAGGAAAAAATGAAAAATGAAAATAAAAATATAAAAAAATTAAAAGAAACAAAAAAAGAACAAAAATGTACCAAACGTGTTTCTGTTTATTTTTTATTCCCGGAACAAATTTACCAAACGCATATTTTTGTTCAAGAAGTGTTCCCCGAAACAGAAACACTTTTTTTTGTTTCTGTTCCCTGGAACAAAAAAAGAACAGAAACGTTACCAAACGCAGCCTGAATGGTTCAAGGAAAGAATTAGTCTTTGAGCAGTTGCACAAAGACTTTGAGGCCATTAAAATTTTCCAGCTTATGCTTGAAGAAACTGCTCGTTGCTGCAAGGTCAGCAGCATCCCTAATGAAAACGCAGGCACATGAACTCAAGGAGAATGTAGAGGAGTGCTTAGAGATTATTCAGAGGGAATGGATGCATGATGTTTTATCGACACCCTGACATAATAGGCGGATCCCATTGCATAAATTGCTATTCAGTGGTGACAACCTGCAACAAATTATTCTAAATCTCAACAGGCAAAAAGTGCGGAAGTAAAGCAATCTGCTGCATCCAGAATAGCTCGGCCAATTGAGGGCAAGCAAGCTGTTGAAAGAACTTCGTCTGGTCTTGCTGGAAATAGTTCCAGGAAAATTTCAAGAATTCCTTCGAGTTCCATGAGCATTTAAGTAGGAGAAGGCAATTCTGGTGGGATGCAAGGGAGAGAGCATCGGAAATAATCAAAATTTGCATGTCTATACTGGAATTGAAAGCGTCGAGAGATGGCATCTTCTGGGTCCCAAGAGGAGAACGTCCATTGACAACAAGCAATGATTGCAGAGCATGGGAACAAGCAAACTTGAGCGACTTGACAAGATTGGATGTCACTTACCATTCTTTCACATTTAAATGACTGTCACTTTTCTGTAAATGCCCTGCATTTTGAACTATAATTGCATTGTGAAGGATGATGTTTTCCGTCTTTCTTGCTCAGGTATCAAACAAGAATGGAAGCTTGCACAAAGCTGCATGGAAGCAGCTTCCAACGGTTTATTTTCTGCCACTAACCAGCTTTGCATTGCCTCTCTCAAAGCAAAGTCAGCTTCAGGTTTTGTGTTTCCTTGTGTTGAAATTAGTCACATCCTTTTGTTTGGGTATTACATCGTATGTTTTCTCCCTTGGCGGACGAGTTGCAGAGCACCATACTTGCCATGAGGGACTGTGCATATGAAGCTAGCATTGGGCTAATCAGCTCTTAATTCGGTACTTAGGGGCCGCGCAGCTTTGGCATCAGAGTGTGGTTCCATGCTTGAGGAGGCTTGATGCTTGGTTCTTCTGACACTTCCAATTGTCCCTATTACAGTGCTCGTCATAGCTGATTTATATGGCATCGTTTGGTGTATAATTTGTGACATTCTTCCGTGACTATAAAACCAAGCTCCGTATAATCATGACAATTATGGAACGTCAGATACTATTGCGCATCAAGGAGGCCCTAAAGGCCAGACGTGGGTGCCAGTCAACTCAGTCCTTGACATGCTTAGCCTGTTTCTTGCGCAGGAATATCTTTGAAGTCTCTCTGGTCTTGAAAATTGCTTGTTCTGACGTCAAGATATTCAAGGATAAAAGTCCCCCTTCTGTAACCCTTAAGCTAGCCAAAAAAGAAATTGTCTTATAGTGTAATAAAATCAGTAAAAATAACAAAAGATTTCTTAAATTTCAAGTCACGTGAAAGAAGCGTCACTTAAACTAAACGTGAAATCTTCCATTAGATGAGGAACAATATTGAATCAGGTAGAGATACAAAGGACTCGGCAAAGTAAATCTACATGCATTTTAATGCTCATCAACATAGCTTCAGCAGCAGTTCATTTTCGACTTCATCACATAGAATCGTCTGCTAAAACAAACTAAACGAACATTACTTCTACACAAATATCAAAACAGAGCCAATGGCAAATTGATTTTTACAATATAACATAATCCATTTTGTTAGCCAGTCTTTCCACGAATTGTCTTAAAACTCAAAATGATGAGCTCTTACCAAGAGAAGAGTGCCCCAATAATCGTACGTGTTTCGGCTCCACTTACTCCAACAAAAAGAATAGCATGAGCCATCAACATTATCAGCCTTTGAAATTTATAAGGGTTTAGGGGACGCACATTGCTACGCATGGGTTGGGTATCTAAGATTTTAAAGAGGCAATAAATGGAGGCTCTCTCAGAGATGCAAGCATAGAAGGATAAAATATCAACTGCTAGTATTCTACTGCATCATATCATGTTGAGAGAGACTACCCCATTCAAGTAAAGAAGGAAGAACATATATGTGTTCCAACAGTTTCGTGTTAGAGTACACCCTTTCGAGTAAATTAGAAGATTCTAATTGCAATTGAACAAATAGAAGATGAGTCTCAAGGCATGAAATGTAGTGCATGACAAGCCCATCAAAATATTTGCTATATTGCAATTGCATTTGCCATAATCCAGACCTAAATTTTAGGACTCAGGATGAACATGAGGAGAACAGGCAATTTCAGCAGGCTATACTGTAAGAAAATGAAGAAAAGGATTCCAGGATCTGGACTGGCTGCAGAACCTTTAGATTTGGCCAGGCACAAATCATTGCTTGCTAAGATTTGTAAGCGAAGCATAAAGGAGAAAGCCGAAGCAGGTTGCAGGTCTGTTAAACGGCTATGTTTGTACCTCATTATGTGATTCACCAGAAGGACAAGAGCCTTCTTCTCAGCTTTCCCGAATCATATGGCAAATCTTTTTAAAGGGAAGTGCAGACAAGCCTCTTCCCAGCGCCTTGAAGCAGAACTTCATATATATGGAAGAGTACAGAGAAAAGGCTACTTAAGCCTTGTGACACTAATGTTCCTTCATAAATGCATTTTTCTTATGTCTTCAGCAGCAAGATGATCTGATCAGCAGAACTTGCAATGATTTCATTTTTTTGTCCCCTCTTTTGAAACACACATTCACAGCGGTTTTCATGCAGTTTCTCCAAAATTGCGCACTATACATCAGATTAACAAGAAACATCACACAGAGTATACGTTCACAAAAAATTGCCCATCCAGTAATCACTAATTTTCCATCCAAATTCGATAATACATGGTGCAGAAAATTGCTCATCGCCTTCAGGACAGAAGAAAAAGAAAATGCATCATGGATACAACTATTTTCGCCGTTTGAAAGGCTACATGGCACAAAACTAATGTTGAAGGTGATAAAAAGAGAAAAACCAAAGCAGGTGATCATTCCAAAATATCATAAGAACAGTAAGATCTCCAAATAATAGAGACAATCTGTGCACCTTGAGAGTCCACAATTTACAAAATGTTGATGCTGAGCTCCAGGGTCCGAAATTGAACTCAAAATTTGCGCTACATGTGGAGTGAAGTGTCTCCTAGCAAAGGCTAAGATATTATTCTTCAATTTCCTTTGCTTCTTTTCAAGATCAACACCTATCTACAAATAAGGAGAGCAAACCAAAGGGAATCAATATCATTAGTGGACTATCAAAGACAATTAAGTCGGCACATGAAGAAATAATTACTTTGCGAGTATATAGGAGTACAAACCAATAAATCAACAGAGAAGAAGTGTATGACATATTAAATTGGAGCTATGATGCACACTGGCATTGATCATTGTCCCTCTCCAACTACCACAAGGTATAAACATTAAACAAATTACTGAAATAGAGGTCAAAATCTCCAGCCATTGTAAGTATGGACATACTTGGGTTTTCCATGGATGTTCTCCTTAAACTTCAAGGATCTCGGATGAACTTGGCCATTAATCTGATCCAGTATAAAGAATACCGCATAAATGCATTGCAATAATTCAGCCTATTATTAAAGAAAATCAGAATCTACCAATGTGAATATTACATTAGAAAAAACTCTAGCTAGAGCAGCACATGAATAAGCAATTCTGGCAAACATTGAACAAGTAAGAAGAAGGTTTTTCTCAAATTGAACAAAAAAGAATGAGAATCCTAGGAACTTCCTCATTTAACATTAACTTTTTCTTTTTTCTTTCTTTTCTTTTTTCCACCCGGAAAGGGGAAGAGGGGGTTGTGAAACTTGCCAAAAATATGCCAGTATACAAAATACAAACATATCAGCAGCCAATCCTAGACTATGGCTATGGAGATCACAGTACATAAACTTATACATCTACCAGATTGCTACCGCAAAATGTTGATAAGATAAATCCTTCAAAGGCAGGGTTCGAAAAAAGGACATCTCCCTTCTCTTCGAATTCCGCAATCAATTGTAAATTCCGAGTTCTCCACTGCAAGTAACTTTCCTCATTCACTTGATCGGAAAAGTGTCCTTGAAAGGTTTATTATTCTAAATTAACCCTAATCATTTTAGAAAGGAAAAGAACGACTAAGACAAAGAGATGAGACTTTTCTACTTGTGCATCCACCTACAAAATAACATCATCCTCCATATAGACTTGGCACGTGCGACAACCGTGCGGCATTGGTGCAGCACCCGTGCAACTCATGTGGTATTAATACATCATTATTTATTGTCTTGAATAATCCTGCAAACTCGTCTTGATATATAAAAATTTATTGAAATGACTTGTCTATGCTTGATGTTAAAACTCACATTGCTGAGTGTGCAAATATTTTGAGTCCGCTAAAATTACAAAAGAAAGATATCAAAAATTAGAAGAAGAAGAAGAGGAGGAGGAGGAGGAGAAAAAGAAGTAAAAATCAGTTAAGCACTTAAAATCTATCAAGTTAGAGTATAGCACTAGTAAACTTGGGTAGGAGCTTGGATCTCGCCAGCGTTTTCTTGTATAATTCCCTCACTAACTCAATCTGCTCATCTAAGCTTGGTGGAGAGAGTCTATCAACTGTATCAACGCCCATGTATTTTAGGATTATCTTGAAGAGCTCCATCGCTAGACTCTAAAGATCACTATTGATTTTAGGTGATGAAGTTGGTATAGTATCCTACATACTTTAATCCTAGCTTTTTGTGGATTAATATCACCTAAAAGTACACACACACATACTATTATCGAAACACATAGTTCTCACCTTTTGGAAGTACAACATGTCTTCAAAAGTAAATTTTTTAGTAGATTAGATCTGTTCTTGCATCACATTCAATCCCTCCCCCCTCCCCCTCCCACCTATAGAAAATGGCAATTATTTGACTTGACTATCAAAAGGCATGACTAATGAGGAAAATAAATAAGAATCGGTTAAGCACCTGAAATCTATCAAGCAAAGTTATAACGCCAGCAAGCTGGGGTGAAAGAGCCCTCAATAGAGTAGGTGGTGTGCTACAATTGCACGAGAACATATAATTACTAAGGAGAATGATCGTGATTCATTTTATAAGGTCATATGTTTAGCATGAGAGATATTAACATAAATGCACATAGCTCACAAGGGTGCAAAATCGTAGCCATCACTGTCATAGCCATCTCCCTTAGAGAAAGCAGAGTGGTATGAAGAAGGTCCTTCATTTCTTGAACTCTCTATCATACTTGGCTGCGTCTTACCTATCATTTCACAGAAAAACCTCCACAACAAGGCCTCTTATTCTCTTCTTCACATAATCAAATAGTTCATTCTCCCTTTTTGACGCATTCAAGTTACTAATTGATCGCGCAAGTGTCTTTGAAAGGTTTTGATTATAAATTAGCCTTAACCATTTTAGAAATGAAAAGAATGACCAAGATAGAGAGATGGGACTTTTCTACTTGTGCATGCACTTACAAAATAGTAGCATCCTACATATAGACTTGGCATGTGCGGCAATTGTGCAGCATCCGTGCGACACCCATGTGGCTTGTGTGGTATTAATACATCATTATTTATTATCTTGAATAATCCTACAAACTCATCTTGATTTATAAAAAATTATTGAAGCAACTTGTTTATGCTTGATGTTAATATCTACATTGGTGAGTGTGAAATATTTTGAGTCCACTAAAATTACAAATGAAAGATATCAAAAATTGGAAGAATAAGAGGAGCGGGTCGAGGAGGAAGAGGATGAAAAGGGGAGCCAAAGAAGAAGAAATAAGAATAAATTAAGCATCTGAAATCTATCAAGGAAGGGTATAACACCAGCAAGTTCGGGTGGAAGAGCCCTCAATAAAGTAATCGGTATGCTATAGGAGCTTGGATCTCACCAAAGTTTTCTTATACAATTTCCTCACTAGCTCAATCCACTCATCTAAGCTTAGTAGAGAAAGTCTATCGACTCAATGAATACTCATATATTTTAGGATTATCCTACACAGCTTGATCGCCGGGCTCACTAGATCACTATTGATTTTAAGTAATGAAGTTGGTGTAGTGTCCTACAAACTTTAATACTTAGCTTTCTATCACCTAAAAGTATATATATACTATTATCAAAACACATAATCCTCACCTTTTGGAAGTACAACATGTCTTCAAAGGTAAATTTCAAGCAGATTGGATTTGTTATTGCACCAAATTTAAACCCCCCCCCCATCCCCCTGAACACCTATAAAAAATGGCAATTATTTGACTTGACTATTAAAAGACACTGCTAATAAGGAAAAGGAATAAGAATCCATTAAACACATGAAATTTATCAAGCAAGGGTATAGTGCCAACAAGCTTGGGTGGAAGAGCCCTCGATAGAATAGGTGATGTGCTACAAGCACACAAGAACATAGGAGAATGAGCGCAATTCATTTTGTCTCCTAGAAGGTCACTTGTCCAACATGAGATATGTTAACATAAATGCGAGCAGCTTACAAGGGTGCAAAATTGGAGCCATCACTGTCATATCCATCTCCCTTTGAAAAAGCAGAGCGGTATGAAGAAAATTATTCATTTCTTAAACTCTCTATCATACTTGGCTGTGTCTTACCTGTCATTTCACAGAAGAACCCACAAAACAAGGCCTCTCATTCTCTTATTCATATAATCAAACAATTCATTCGCCATTTTTGACACATTCAAGTTACTAACTGATGGTGTAAGTCTCCTTGAAAGGTTTATTATTCTAAATTAACCCTAACCATTTTAGAAAGGAAAAGAACAACCAAGAGAGAGAGATTGGACTTTTCTACTTGTTCAAGCACCTACAAAATAGTAGCATCCTACATATAGACTTGGCATGTGCGGCAACCTTACAACATCCATATGGCTCGTGTGTTATTAATACATCTTTTTAGGATAAAAGTAGATATAAAACCTAATTCCAAATCAAATACGGGTTCGTCCTAATGTACCACCGGCTTTCCAGTAATGCGAAGTCCCATAATCAATCCAACATCTAAGGGAGTCATTGAAATCTCGCCAAGAGCAAATAAAAATGCATGCCTCTCGAAGCTCCATATGCTTATCAAATCAGCTAGTAAAGTCTTGGCAATGGTATGTTATGGTAGGCATAACCAAATCCCAAATCCTACTATTTCTATTTCGCCATACAAAATTTTGGCACTCTTACCGTTCTCACCAGTAGAAAACTTAAATAGAAAATTACCTGCAGTAGTAGAAGACAACCTCCAACATATTGCTTACTTTCACACTTTCCCACGGTTATCCACCTTTGTAGATCCTCTAGCAAAGCCAAACCCCAAGCATTTTCATTAATATCATTTTCATTTCTATGGAGGGGTACATATCAACTATTGATGGTTCGACTTGGATTTGGAAAGACAAGAGTAGCAAATGTGAGGAGCAAAAAAGACATTATAAAATCCAATACATTGCTTGTCTTACCCAACCGATCAAGAGTCCTCTCAAGCAATTTCAAATTGAATTTTTTGATTTCTAGGAGTAGATACAAAACCTAATTCCGAATACCATACAATTCGTCTTGAAGCATCACCGTTTTTCCAGTAATGCAAAGTCCCATAATCAATTCAACATCTAAGGGAGTCACCGAAATCTCGCCACGAGCAAATAGAAATGCATGCCTCTTAGAGCTCCATCTACTTATTAAATCAGCTATTAAAGTCTACACAATGGTATGTTGTGGTAGGCATAACAAACTTCTAAATCATATTCTTTCTAATGCAGCTCTTAAGTATCATAATTTTCAAAATGATCACTTGAGTGACTCATCGGTTAATAATCTTTCACTTAAGTGCTTACAAAGACATATTTTGGGGGGTAAGAACAGTATGAGTACCAAAACTTTTGTATAGCGCTCACCTATAAAACACCGACATTCTCCAAGAGCCTTCGTGTTGTGTCGGATACTTTAACACATGTTCAATACTCTCTCACACTCTCCAATATTCAGTCAACAGGTGTCGAAAAATCCAACACCTAGTTAATTTTCTCAACACTTCTTGATACTTGAGTCAAAATTCTGACATATAAATTTCCGACACGTGATTTCAATAATGAGGTCAATTTTAAAATTTCAATAAATGAGAGGTGAAAATATATATATGTGAAAATATAAAACACAATAATAAAAATAATAAATGAAGAAACAAGAAAAACATAGTCTTCTCTTCTCTTATGACTGCCACTTCCCGTTATACACAATTCACCCCTTAAGTTTTTTTTCTTCTCTTCCAACATATCTAACATGCGAGTCCAAAATATGGATCGCTTATTTTTTCTCATTGAAATAGAGTTGAGTTTGTTAAATTGAAACAATGAATTAGCGGATTAATGTTTTTAGTGTATATTCATTCTAGGCTTTTTTAATTATTTATTTATTTATGAATTTGACTGAAATAATCATAAAAATAATAATTTATTATGTATATATAAAAATATATTTTTAATATATAAAATGTTTCAACATGTTGGAATTCTCTATTTTTTGAGTAACAACGTGTCGGCGTGTCGTGTCGTGTCGTGTCATGTGTCGCGTGTCAGTGTTAGTGCTACTTAGGCGCTTACTTGAAAGCCAAAAAAATTTTCGCTTATTTGAATGCCACAAATTTAAAAAAATCAATCACTTTAATGTCAATTTTGATTTACCTCACTGGAAAATCTGATGTGGATACATCCAAGGTGGCTTCACCTTCACTAACGTGGACAGCTTTTTAATATTATTAAATAATTTTCATTTATTATTATTATTTATTTTTAAAGGAAAAAATATATCTTTTAAAAAAATTATTTTGAGTTTTTAAATATTTTTGTATTATTATTTTGAATTTTTTAAAAGAAAAAATAAAAAAATAAAAATACTAAAAAAAAATTCCACATAGGATGATTTACCGGAATTGGGACTCAAATGATTGAGTTTAGTCAGATTTGACACTCGAGTGAGTGAAATAAAAAAATTGGCACTCAAGCGAGTGCCATACAAAAATTTTGACACTCCAACTGCTCTTACCTCGAACTTAGATAATAAGACACTAGGGAGTAATCTTTGATATTTTACATTTTTTTTCAACCAATAGTAACTAGGAAACAAGATGTTTGCTTCACACTCTTGATGCTATATATTGATTCTTAATTCATCCTTATGTTTTTTTTACTAATTTACTAGTTATTTCATTACTGCACATGACGCAATTTTTTGCAAGTCTATTTGCAGCCAAGATGAACTTGGAAATGCCAAATTACAGCACCATTCAGCCACAAGGGGCGGTTTCAGTTTTTGTATCTTCTTTGGTATTCAATAGTGTGACCTTTGGAGAACCAAGTTCGAAGCCCCTACAAAGCAGGGAGGCTGAAGCGCTGTGTGGTGCCTTGCCCGGGGTGCGTGGATGGTGGTTTTCTACGTGCCTCCCCGGGGTTTACTCTCTGGCTATCGACCGTGCGGGGGTTCCCTGGGTCACCAAAAAAGAAAAAAAAAAAATAGTGTGACCTACACCGGCAATATTCGTAAAAGCAAAGAGTGGCTGACCAATTGGTAGCCTGTGTTGCCATTCAACTCCTATATGTATCCCATTTTTTATACTTTATTTTGAAAGTATGCACGTATCTATCCATTCAACTAATAAAGGATGTAATGCATATGATAGCAAGTGAAAAATAGTTCTTTTGAAGACGATTAAGTCTAATTGTAAACTTTATGATGCATATCGTGAGACTAAGTATTCATGTCCTGTTGGAGCGAATGTGGGGGGCAATTATGAAATCTCAAATACCTAGTATAGAGAAGGTTTAGGTTCTTGGTCGGCTAATTAAATTCTCGGTTCAACTATTTTTGAGGCATGCTCAAAGGGTACCCACACCGCATCATTTGTTCCAGATACCAAGACAAGTGGCTGTAGCATCCTCTGCAGTGGCGAATCCGTTGATCTCCTTTGTTCCTTCGAGTACAGAACAGCAGCCCATCCCTGCTACGAATTCTGGTAAAAAGCGATACAAGAACAAGAAAATGGCCAACAAGAAACTGCATGTTGATCCTCAGTAAGTTCTATTCTTTACTCCTTAAGTTCTTTTTTAAACAATTTTAACTGAGTGCTTGTCATCGTATAAGGTGGTTACTTTTTGAATTTTTTTTCCTTTATTTCTTTGATGTGTGCTATATAAGTGTTAATTAGGATGCAAACTGATGATATTTATCAAAAGGATATGTTTGAAGACACCTTTACTTCCGTCGCCATTTACTCATTAATGGATCTCTGAACATTCTTGGAATATCTTTGACTGCTTTCTTATAGGACTTTTCTCAATAATAGTTAACCACCTTGTTGGGCTCTTGTGCAATGACGAGGAGCAATGAATTTGTTGTTGAACAAAGTGTTAATTTTTGGTTTTGCAATTTTTGAGTTGACTTCTCTACTTATGTCAGTCAAAAAGCATGCGATGCATGCTTGTCTGCCTGCATTTCTTCTTGTTTTAGAATTGGGATCTTCGCTCTGTTGCCTAATTCATAATCTTTGCAGGTTACCCAATGCCGTGATGCCTTTTAACCAAGCCCCGCCTTGTTCTGTTGTACAGTATATAGAACGAATTTATGAGCTTTTCTAGTTAGACATTAGCTTACGAGACTTGGTACCAGGGCTCTCTCTCTCTCTCTCTCACTCACTCGCATAGATCCTCCAATGTCTTTTTAGTGAGAGGGGTTTGTGCCTTTTGAATTTGTTAGTCCAATGGCTGTTTATCTATTTCTTTTGTATTTTTGTAGGATTATGATATTGCATAAGTGTATCCCAAAGTTGGCACTTTGTTGTGGCTAGATTTTGAATTAGAAACGAGAAATGACCTGTTCATATCCCCAAGGCTGAATGGCATCGGCAGATCAAAGTCAACCACAAAATTTGCATACCCAACTTGCTGAGAGCTTATATCCAACTTTTCTACTTGTGCATGCACCTACAGAATAGCAGCGTCCTCTGTATAGAGTTGGCCAATGCCGTCCGTTCAGCCATGCGACAAGTGTGGCCCATGCGACTCGTGTAGTATTAATCCAACGTTGTTTATTATCCTGATTAATCCTATGGACTTGTATTGATTTATAAAAATTTATTGAAGCAATTTATCTATGCTTGATATTAAAATCTACATTGGTCAGTGTGAAAAAAAACTTAAGTTCACTAAAATCACAAATGAAAGATATCGAAAATTAGGAAAATCCCAATTCAATCAAATTTGAATCATGAATACCATAAAATATGAATTTTAGAACATATTGGCTCTATTCTATAAATAATATGGCGGCAAGTTAAGTATCGCCATCTTACACTACTAATGTACACGTCAGAATCTATCAACTTAACCTTAACACCTCCAACTTTTGGCGATCTAATCATAGAAATTAATCCTAAATATTATTATCAAAGCATGTGAAATTCTATGTCACACTTTCCTTCTAGAGATAAAAATAGTAAGAGTGTCAAAACTTTCATACAGTGCTCATTTAAATGCCAATTTTTTTTTTCGCTCACTCTAGTGCCACAAATTTGAAAAATCAATTACTTGAGTGTTAATTCCAATTTGCCCCGCCAAAAAATCCAACGTAGATGACGGTCATCTAACATGGCTTCACCAACACGATGTGGACAATTATATATATTTTTATTTTTATTTTGAATTTTATTATTATTTCTTTAGGTAAAAATTGAAAAAGAAATAATAATAATAATAATAATAATAATAATAATAATAATAATAATAATAATAATAATAAATTCTACGTAAGATGATTTATTGGAATTGGCATTCAAGTGATCGATTTTACTCCTATATTGCACTCAAGTAAGCCCAAAAAAAAAAAAAAAGTTTTGATACTCAAGTGAGCGACGTATTAAAGATTTTGACGCTCCTACTATTCTTATCCCGATTTCTTTTTATCTCATGCTTCAAAGGCTCTTCTTCCTTAAATTCTTGCATATTTTTATTATACTTCTTCAGGCACCTACCATGAACACTAACAACCCCATATGCTTAAATTCAGCAATCAATTTCATATTATTCAAACAAGAATTACAAAGTTCATTGATTAGATTTGTGATCAGTCATTGAAAATGAAAGTGCTTGCAAACACAGACTTCGAGAGGAAAGTAAAAGCTTTCCTTCCACCTGTTGAACATTTAACAATGCCCAGGATCTGTTTCATCGTTGACCCGAAAACAAGGCTCAGAAATATGGGAATTAATGGTGTCTGAGATTTGCTTGAGTAACTTCTCAGTAAATTGGCGCTGTAAGCTTTGATCACTTTAGGTACATTTGGAGGAGATTGTCACTAAGACCCCGTCAATAGAAAAGCCAACACAATGTGTCTCGCCAACTATGAAGTGACTTAGGAAACTTCCTTGCAACCTCTTAATGTCTCATTTTCCTTGGGTCTTCAGGGACGTGATTGAACTTCAATTCAACACCTTAACTCCTACTTTTGGCAAAAAAGAAAAGATTCTTCCATCTCGTCACAGGCATGTTTGTGGGTTAAACACAGCAAACAAGACCCATCACCTGACTCGTAATCAAGAATTCATTGAGGATGCTTCTTCAGGCTTATGTTTCTCATACTTTCGTACTAAATGGAAGCTAATCTTTGTCATCAGACCAACAAAGGTAAGGTGGTTAGTAGTTCAACTTCCACGGAGACGCTTCCTTGGCAGTTAGCAAATAACATCCTCACATTTGTTGATAATATTTCGATAGATGAATTGCAGACTATTTATCCTTTAGGGTTGTCTTCAAGTAAGAGATCTTGCACTCCAATTTGCAGCTACCCCACTTAACTTTGCCTTCCCCGATGTGAATCTTTCTGTCTTATTCTTAAAAAATATCATCTGTGGGATCCATGGAGTTCTCATTGTTTCATAAGTTTCGAACTTCTTGGTTCTTCTTCCTCGTAGTTTTGTTGTCCACCATCTCTTCGTCTCTGATCTTCCATGTATTTCTCTCATTTTTTAGACAAACCTTTTTGCCAAGGCCGTATTTTGCAATGGTTATCGTACGTCTTGTTGGGTGAATGAGTTCAACAGCCTTTCTGCCGTGTAGACTCGCCTACTCAAAAAATCTCCATCCCCAACCAGTCACATCCATGTCCCCGGCATTGTCATTACCAAGAATTCTAAGGTGGTCGAGCGCGTGCTCAACACAAGATTCGACAATTACCCAAAAGGATCACACGGTTAATTGCAAAAGCAGTCTGGAATTGCCGGCTTTGCCCGAAGAAATGAAGAGAGGCCAAAGCTCAAAGAAAGGTGACGCATAGGAAGGCCGCCCTTGTATGGGCGAGGATTGGCCTAACCAGATCTAGCTTAGGGGAACCCTCACCGACGCGGCGACGCTCGCCCTAGCCCAAGTGAGGCCCAGCAATGGTCGGCCTTGCCCCAGGCCAGGGCAGCTCTCTTGCTACTACTACTCCTCACTTTCCCCAAGTCTACCCTGCAAGAAAACTAAGGAAAGTTTTGGCTGACTCAAGAAATGGAAGTCGACGGACTTGAAGGCGTTATTGCCAAGCAACGTCGGGAGCTCATCGTGTCCCAGAACCTAAAATTTGAAATCAACTACGCCTTCCAACTCCTAATGCAAGAAGCCATAAGTGTTTCTCTCTCTTCTTTGCAACCCTCAACGTCCTCCCCCAGCACCGGCAGACAACACCGTGTCAGCCAAAAACAACGGCAACGGTCACAGTCAATCGTTGGTGGCTGCTCTTATGTTCAGGGAGATGGAGGGGTATACACATATAGGGATGTTAAAACCGAACTGAAACCATAACTAATCAGAAAGGATTAGTGCATTTTCAATTTAGATAATGACAAAATAACCATTATTTTTTTTTTCTTTCCTTTACCAAAAAAAAAAACCATTATTTTTATTCTTGTTCAAAATGATTTAGGACTCAATTGACAAAATTAAAAAGTTTCAGGCTAAATTAGCAAAAATATAATAGGTTTAAAACTTTCTATATAATTTTTCCAGAACCAAGAGTTATGACCATAGATAATTGTTGCATAGGATCTCCCGCTAAGCGTATTTCGATGTAATCTCCGTCTCATATCAATTTGCACCCTAAGATGGGATTACTATACTTATCAAAGAGTGCAAAGGAAATCCAAAGACTTAGAAGCCCCGTCATTTGGAATCCAACTTTTGACCCAAAGAAGCATGGCCAAAATCGAGAATAGCACAAGAGATGACATAAGGCTGTGGCACTCTCTCGAAGTCCAGTAATGCGATGAGGCCTGAATCGTCTACACAGAACGTGCAAGATAAGTATGGTTTCGATATGGGTAAAAACTATTCTAAACCAACAAGTTTTGGTTTGGGTCCAATCGGTACTATAAACCCCTACAAACTAGCATTTCCGTGTCCTTATATGAGCCGTCTCTAGCATGATGGTCAGCTGAGGCAAAGTTATCACTAGTTATGCATGTAAGAGGCAGCCAAGAGATAGTTCCAAATATTTGATTGGAGGCTTTCAACGAGAAAACATGTGTTAAATCACACTTCCTACCCCTGACCAACAGAAAACATGACAAACAAGAAGTCCGAAAAGCCTCAGGACCAACACAGACAGAAATATATGGCCATTACCTGACAAACTCTGCACGAGGTGATGCCCTCCTATGCAGGGGCGGCAGCCACTAAGGCTCATAGGTAGGAGCAGTTATATCAGCTCATATGCACAAACAAATCCGTATGGCACAAAAGGCCATCAGAGAATCACTTATATAGCCTATCCATTGTATGCTCCAAGCTTTCGATGTCTGCCCCCAAGATTTCATCTACCTTTTGTCCCTTGCTGAAGAAATGAAGTCTCGGCTGCAGCAAAATACAAAATGAGTTTCTCATACAAAAAGGTACCAAGCAGATGAGAGTTTAATGTAGCCAAAGACAGAAAATTAACTCCCACACGATTCTTGCTGATATTCTCAAGGAATGCATAGTTTAGGACATAAAATGTTAGAAAACGATGAAGATGATTCCAACTTTTTCATCATGGCAAGCTCATAGCACTTCTCACTTAATGGGTGTCAACGAGGCCAGATCAATTTCTGTGCAAACCCAAACTGACCTTTTTTCTTCTTTTTTTTCTTTGTAAGTTTTGAAATTCTTTTTTGTGACCCTAACTGCACCACATCAGCCCAAAGACAACACATTGCAGAGTTGAAACAAACTTGAAGAATCTACATACAACTGAGAACTGCAGCAACAATTCAGTTCAACTCCAAATCCGACTATTTCTGCTTCTTATGACATAACCAAACCTATAGCCAGGAAAAAAAAAAAAACGTCCATCTGAACTAGACTAAACCTGAACATTTCCTGATCAACTCCAGTTGATTAAACTCAGTCTTCAATTCCCTTCGGGTTTTTTTGTTCAACTTCAGGGTGTCATGCACTTCCAGGAACACTGCTCATGTCTGTTTTTTCCATATCAAGGATTTTGTACCTAGCCCCATTTCTTACCCCCAGCACCAAAAAAATAAAATAAAATAAAATGAAATGAAAAACTCAAAGATGGCAGCTGTATTGAAGCTGTAATAGCTCCAATTAAAGAAATAACTAAAACATATCTACCTAATGGCTAAGGAAAGAATGACCAACTCCATATTGCTCCAGTAAATATCCATTTCAAGAAATTATAAAAGGTCAATTGGGTCAGATAAGTGTGTTCAAATGCTGTGCACTTGAAAAGCACTAGATGTGGATAGTATAGAATGAAGCAACAACTGCTGTGGGCTCATGAAATCATATTGGAGCAAAAGATTTGGTGTTTTGGTAGCAGATTGATAACATGCCAAGATATAAACTCTATCAGAAGGAAACACCATCAGTTTGCAAGACATTTTAGATCACAATCAAGAATTTTCTTCCGTAGATAAGAGGGAGGCATCAAGACACAAATTTCTTCCCAAGAAGAGCTTGAGTTTTGAGAGCATTCCTCCATTTGCAGCATCAATTAGAAAAGCAATCTTCAAATCATCTTTGTTAGTGAAATTAAACATCCCGTATGCATTGCTTGAAAATAGCATTCCGTAACATGCATAAACATTGGCTTACCACAGAGTCTATCCTCAGCTCCATCAATTTGTCTTGAATGCCCTCCTGAAGACAAAACAACAATTTTAGCTTCCAAGAGTAGAAAGCATTCCTATCATAGAAGAGACAGCCATGAGCATCACCATGGAAAACTTCCACTAAGATTAATGAAATGGTCTAGAGGGACTATGGGGAAACCTGAGAAGAAGCAAAAGATATTACCTGATCAATGTCAATTTTATACGTAGCCACGTGAGGGTACTTCTCATTCAATGCTTCAATGGCAGGGGACATGAGTCTGCCTGCAAGACACAGATTAATGTGAAGGCTAAAATAACCTTTTCCATTCAAGTAACAGAGGATAATCAAGAGGAAGAAGTGCCTGGAGGACATTGACAAATGCCTAGATGGTTGAGATTACTTACAAGGACCACACCATGCCGCAGTGAAGTACAAAATTGCTGGCAAAGACTCATCTATCAAAATCAATCAGACAAAAGCATAAGTTAATTTCATATTTTGGGGGCCGTCGATGTGGTAAGCATTGCGATCCCATCTCTTCCGTGTCACACATGTCCAATAGCCATAAAGCAATAAGGAGTCGACAGCAGAAGAGGAACAAACCTCGGATCTTGGCAAGTACGCCATTGAACTGCTCTTCTGACTTGATAAGGTGCATCTTCGACGAACCTGAGATTGCAAGATTGGCCTGAATGAATTTATCAAATTTAAGCCATTCGGAATACACAATTCATCCAAGAGGCAGGAACTATCCACTATACGACCATTAACTTTTACATTCTTAAATAGGGAAAGTAAGCAACCAACAGAAATGCCACAAATTATCAGCCTTTCAAGAAAGCATGAGCAACCCTGTCCATAACTGGGGACCATGAATTTTGCGCATTGAATCCAATTCCAACTATCACACTTAGTCAAATGCCCGTTGTGTAGTGGAGAGGAAGCTTGTTTTGTGGAAAGCAGGAAAAGATCTGAATTCCAACTGAGCGACTCGCAATCAAAATGCAATCTTTCAAGTCGCAAGTCGCGTTATTTCTTCAAACGGTACCGACACGCGAACGGGGCATAGCCGATGCTAGAATGGGACACACGTCGACAAGCAGACTGAGGAAGCAATCAAAAAACGAGGGAAAAGACGGGAATGCAGCGAAGCGGGTATTGATGAATCGGGGCGGAGGAGAGACAGAAAGCGCACCCGGCGAAGGAGACGAAGCGGAGGAGAAGGTCCGGGGAAGAGAGAGCGCGGCGAAGGCGGCGGCGGCGGCAGCCTTGGGAGCGACGGCTCTGCATGCGGCGTCGGCATGACCCGGGAGAGGGAGGGGGAACTGGGGCCGTCGAGGGAGGCCGCCGGCTCCCGTGCGGCCGCTCGAGGTCCACGATCGCCGGAGCAGAGCCGCGCACCTCCTCATTGTGGGGTTGAGAGAGAAACAGAGAGAGAGAGTGAAGGTGTGCAGAAAAACCAGAAGGAAAGCAAAGCCAGGAAGGAGATGCTTTGGGCCAGAAGTTGGGGTGCGATATGTCTTGTTGGGCCTGGACCGTTTGGACATTGGTTGGTCTAGCCCAATTTTGTGTGGTTGCATTTAGTTGCACATCCAGCCACATGATTTGGATTGGGATTGTATACATTGTATGAGTTTTGGGCCTGGAATTACCAAAATTTCATGCTCTGGAGTATGGATTGATTCGGGACTTGGAACGCTGGTTTTATATCTCTCCTTCTCCACCAAGTAGACCTCATCAAGGGCCTAGCTGCTAATGGGGCCGCCCACCAAATTCGTGGGCTTGGCTGCAGAAATAGGCCCGTTTGGGTGAGCCTGGCCGAGCTGGGCCTTCCTCTGCCATTCTGAGCTGTCGAAGCTGTGACTTCTGTCCTAGTCATGATCAACACTCCTCGCCATTTCATGCCTCTCTAGTCATGACAACTCGACTTTGCTCAGTAACCCAAGACCGTTACTCTTTTTCCCCATCTCAACACTCCCCGTCATTTCATGGATAAACAATGTGTTCCAAATCACGTTGAGAGAATTTTAGCCCATATGATTGGCCGGGCCTAGCTCCAAAAAGGGTCTCACGAACCCTAGACCTGGGTAGGCCTGGACAAAGTTGATGCATGTCAACCCTTAGCCCATGTTAGGCCCATCCAATGACTAGGCCTATCCTATGGTAATTGTTTCGTTAACGGATTGCATCGTTCCATCAGACACGATAAGCCATAGAAGAAGTCACTGCACGCCCCCAGATGATAGCAGCTCGGAACATTGGAAAGGCAAGAGACGAGAGTGATGGTATTGGATGCAGCCATGAGAATGGGGAACAAACTAATTCAATTTGGGAGGAAGGAGCTGAGAGAGAGAGGTTGGAAGTTCACATCCCCTTCAGAAAGTAATCCAATTTCTGGTGATGTTGGAGTCGGTTGTTGACCATACGATAACAAAGAGTGGCTGGCCAGAGATTTTAAGGGGGTGTGAATTACAAAGAAGGCAAGGGGGAAGTCGCCCACCCGTCCTTCCAGCAACCCCAATTTTCCAAATTGGAAACGGCTTTGATTTAGACGTCCATATGCCCCCACCCCCACTGACTCTTCCTCCTTTAATCCTCATCCTCGTTTATGTTGATTTGACCTAATTAGAATTTGCATATGCGCGTTGGCATAGTTTTGTTATGCACAGAATCTTATCTTTTGTTTTAAGTTTCGAAAAGGTCTACGAGCTGAATATGGAAACTTGTGCCCAATGCCTTGCAAGTCTGACGAACGGATTAGATCCCGACTCAATTTGATTGAAATTTGATGGGAGGGATGCGAAGAACGTGTAGTAGGGACGGACAGAAGATGCTGTCCACCTGGAAAACCATGGGCTGAGCAAAAAGTGAATTGCGGAGGTGGTCTCCTTTCCTTGCGTGTATGCTTATCTGGGAAAAGCCAAGGCACACGCTAAAACAGAACAAGAAGAAAGAAGCTGAATTTGGTGGGAGGATTTGGAGTTTCATTTTGTTGTTGAGACCGTGCAGGGTGACATGGAAATTTAGGTCCATTTTAGGGGTGTCAATAGATCAGGTCGGGTCGAATTTTGATATTACCTGATCCGAACTGAATCATAAAGGGCCGCATACTATGACCTGACCTGACCCGACCCAAAACACATTAGACCCGCATCAAAAATTCAGGTCAAGGCGGGCCGAGTATCGGGTTTTCCTTTTCTTTCCACTTCCCTAGTTTAATTTTTTTGAAGTAAAAGACCATTTAATTTTTTTTCCACCTCCCTTTCGCACTCTTTCTCTACATCCACCAAACAAATGAATCAAATCGATCACCAAAACCAGCTTCCGCTGCTTGATGCGGCCCCAAGAAAAACTCTTGGGGGGATTTTTCTCTTTTCTCGATCGCCTCGAAGAAAAATTTTCCTTGCTTTGTTCCTCAACTTGGTACTCTTCTTCGTCAAAGAGAAATACAGATAATAGAAAATTGCTCGATAGTGGGAAGGAAAGAGAGAATGCACAAAAATACGGAAGAATTACCAAAAAGGTCATAAACTTATTGCAATTGTATCAATTCAATCCTAAACTTTTTTTTTTGTCAATTTAGTCCTAAACCTTTTACTTTTATTCCAGTTCAGTCCATCTGGCCAAAATTAGCCAGCCAGCGCTGACGTGACAGCTAGGCGGCAAGCTTTTTTTAATAATATTTTATTATTTTTCTTTTTCTTTTTTCCCCTCCCCCTCCTCCTTCCTTGGGCTCCGGCGATCGGCCAACCTGGCCAGTCGCCGGACTAAGGCAATCCGGCGGGGCAAGGAGGCCTCGCCAGACATGACGGCGAGGGGGGCTCGCCATCGCGTCTAGCGAAGGCTTGCCTCACCCCGCCGTCGCTGGGCGCGAGGCGAGCTCGCATCCAGCGATGGCAAGGCTCCCTCGCCGGATCAGGCAAGGGCTCGACTCGCGGTCTCTGGGCGAGGCGAGCCCTCGTTGGATCTGGTGAGGGCTCGACTCGCGATCATTGGGCGAGGCGAGCCCTCGCCAGATCCAGCGAGGGGGGCTCCCCATCGCGTCTAGCGAGGCCTCCTCGTCCGGCTGGGGCTTGCCCCGCCGGATCCCCGTAGTCCAGTGACCGGCTAGGCTAGCCGGTCGCCGGAGCCCAAGGAAGAGGAAAGAAAAAGGAGGAAAAAAAAGGGAAAAAGGAGAAAAAATTAATAAAAAATGTTGAAAATAAAATATTAATAAAATCATGCCGCCACCGGGCCGCCACATCAACACCGACCGATCAATTTTGGCCGAATGAACTAAACTGGAACAAAAGTAAAAAGTTTAGAACTAAATTGGCAAAAAAAAAGTTTAAGACTAAATTGGCACAATTACAATAGGTTTAGGATTTTTTTGGTAATTCTCCCACAAAAATACAGGAGAATTTCAAGGTGCCAATCTCCGTAATGAAAAAGCGCAATCCTCTGTAGTAGAGCCCACGACCACGCCTCCCACCTTTCCTCTTCGATTTCACTAGAGCTCTTGCACCACTCCCAACATCTTCCTCAGGAGCCACTTGATGGACTTCCGAACGGAGTGCAGGAGAGAGAAACGCCATTGGAGTCAAGAGGCTCAAGACGGGAGCGTTTGGGGAGAGGAGCAGGGATAGGTAGACATCCGACACCAAGAGGGAGACACGAGGGTTGTCGCCTGAGTCCATGGCCGAACCAATGCACTGCGCAAGGTAAGACGGAGGGAGGTTCCTCAAGGTGAGGTCCTTAAAGAACCGGTCGAGGAGGTCCGGATCACTGGCGCAGGTCTGAAAACGTCAATTCAAGCACCATTGGCAACGGCTGGAGGAGGAGGCGATCGGAGGAGGGCAGAGCTCGTCTAGGTCGACGATGAATCGTGGTAGAATTTTCTTTCAAACACATGAAACCAATAATGTGTTTGGGGCCGAACAATGTTTGCGGCAGCTTGTCGTAAGCCTTGGCAAGCTGCTAAGAACTGGACGCCAAAGGCACAGTATGCCTCCTCTTCCCATCGTAAGCCGCAGCGAGCTGTCGAAAACCGAACGCCAAAGCGCCATCTATCTCTCCGACTCCTTCTGGTGATTCATTCCTACCTTGCATCGGTGCATAAAGCTAGGGTAGACAAATCATCAGCAGGAAAAGGAGAGGGGGATACAACCTCAAAAAGCTACACAAGTAAAGTCGGCAAATTCTTGTCATTGCTTGATCCGTTTATTTCTTAAATAAAATTTTAGAAAGTTATGTGTTCTAAGCATGGTTTTATGGTAATACACAGGCTTAGAGTACTACAATCGACACTAAATTTTCGTTATCACTCTTTCTCAAGAGAGTGGAGAGGTTGAATTCTAAGGAACAAGCTGCAATCAAAAGAGTGAGATTTGGAGGTTTGTTACCTATCAGAGCATATTGTGGCTTGATAAACAAGTAGAATCTTAAGGATGTAAAATTTGAACTTCCATATACGATTTTGTTTACTCCCTTAGAGATGTGGCATTAATTTTCTGCCTCTGTGTTACTAGAAAGCAAGTAAAACTTGACCAAATACGAGGATCTTCATAATTAACTCTTATATTTATTCTCATGAGAAAAATTACATTTCATAAGATTGAGAAGAAGCTTGATGAGCCAAACAATGATTCAGATTTTATAATGTATTTTTTGCTCCACATTTGCCACTCTTCTCTTTCCAAATCCAACTCGAACAGTTGATAGTTGATTTGTGCCCCTCCTTAAAAATGTGGATAGTATTAATGAAAACGCATGGGTTTGTTTGTGTTGGACGATCTAAAAAAGTGGCTAAATGCGAGAAAATTTGAAAGTAAGCAGTTCATTGGAGGTTGTCTTCTTTTTCTTCAGATAATTTTCTATTCAAGCTTTCTAATTCATCATGAACATTAACATTATCATTATTATACAACACATATTTTTTGTTCTCTCTTATTTATTATTTCTGCATAAATAACAAAGAAGAGAAAACAAAAAACAGGTGTAGTATAATAAAGATAATGATAATGTTCATGATGAACTAGAAAGCTTGAATAAAAAATTATCTGAAGAAAAAGAACACAACCTCCAACATACTACTCACTTTCATCCAGCACAAGCAAACCCCATGCGTATTCATTAATACCATCAAAGGAGGGGCACAAATTGACTGTCAACTGTTCAAGTCGGATTTGAAAAAAGAAAGTGACAAATGTAAAGCAAAAAATACATCATAAAATCCGAATCCTCATTAAGTTTCTTCTCAATCTTATGTAATGAATTTTTTCTCGTGAGAGTAAATATAAAAGCTAATTCCAAAGATTATGGTATTTTGTCAAATTTCACCGCTTTCCAATAACACAGAAGCCAAAAATTAATGCCACGTCTAAGTAAGTCAGCGAAATTATACGAGGAAGTTAAATTTTTCATATTTAAGATTCTATTTGTCTATCAAATAGGCAATTAAAGTCTTAACATAATCTACTCTAATAGACGTAACAAACCTCCAAATCCTACTCTTTCAATTGCAACTCGTTTCCTAGAATTCAACCTCTCCACTCGCTTGAGGAAGAGAATTTTCATGTCATCGTAGTATTCCAAACTTGCATATTACCATAAAACTATGCTCAAAACACATCCTTGAACCCATAAAAAGTTTTATTTAAGAAATGAACGGATTAAGCAATGACAAGAATTTGCCAACCTTACTCATGTGTGGCTTTTTAAGGTTATATCCCCCTCTCTTTTTCTTGCTGATGAATTGTCCGCCTAGCTTCCTATACTGATGCGAGGTGGGAATCACCGGAAGGAGCCAAAGATGCAAACGGCGCCTTTGGCATCCGGTTCCTAGTAGCTCATTGCGGCTTACAATGGGAAGAGGAGGCATACAGTGCCTTTGGCGTCCAGTTCTCAGCAGCTTGCTAAGACTTACGATGGGAAGAGGAGGAGGCGACATCCATTTTAGGCTGCAAATTTAGACAACATGTGGCTGTGCTTTTAGAAGGAAATAACATAAATATCAATCGAAACAGACATAGCGAGAAAGAAGCATCAAAAATAGTCAAAGGGCCAATTCATTTTTCAAAATACAAAAGGCTTACATAAGTACCATGCAGCACCTAACTATATTCTGAAACAGTTCAAATAACAATTATACTAATGCCATAGGCACATAGTGGCGACCAAAGTGTGACGTCATGGAAAATGTTGCATTAGCCAAAAAGGTAGCCAATGCAAAGAGGGTCTGTCGATTAAAGAAGACTCAAAGAAATGGACTTATATTGAGAGTGGTTCTCCAGTTTAATTTCCTTAAAAAGGAAAACAAGCCTTAAAAGCTCCAAGATATGAATGATCTTGCTCACTCTCTCCAAAGGATAAAGAAAGTTAGTATTCTAGACTCTAGCAATGCCCATGCAATGAGCTTGAGACACATATGATGCAGACACAGAGGTTAGAGCCTGCATCACACTCGATGTGCTTTCACAAGCAAGAAAAATGTTAAGACGCTCTGACCTCATGACCCACAAAATAGCAAATAAACTGGAAGTTATCCCCAACACATGTGATAAGTCGTTCTCCTCCAAGGCTCTGTTTGGAAAACTAATGAAAGAGGGGAGGATGGAATTGGTATGAAGTTTGCATAATTTTAGATTTCTGTGAGAGAGATATAGAGGGAAAATTCTAAATCTATGCACATTTCAATTTTGAAACCCCACCCCCCAAGTTCCTCCACCTCCTAAGTACCCAAGCAAAGCAGAACGCAACATTGTTTAGAATCTGCTGTTGTTTACAGGAAGGCAACAAAACTATCGGTGAACATTAACATATAATTGTTGAGACATCGTATTGTGTGAGCATGCACTCATAAGTAGAAAGTAAAGATAGCCCAAGACAGAAAGAACTGATGCATTGAGGTTGTCCTGCTATACGATTACAAATTTCTCGCCAGAAAATAGTAGCGCTAGAAATCATATTACCCCTTGAGAAACTATTGACCTAAAGTAGCAGCTGCGTAGCTTAGCTTATGGTCAGATGTAGCGACATGAAGAGAAGACTTCTCTATTGAGCAGGGAAACCCTAGAAATTCGGAAAGGAGAAAGAGAAAAGAGAGGAATTAGGCGACTCAGGTGTGAGCGCAAGCACGAGTAGTCCTGAGCGGTATGGGGGGAGCGAGATGCTTACCTCATCAGAAGCGGCGTCAGCGAAGCTCGAGAAAATGGCCGCCCAGTGCAAGGAGAGTCCAATGGAGATGGTCGAGGTGGCTGGGTCGAGTCTGTCTGAGGAGAAGGATCGGCACTTCCGGAAAAAGAAAAGTCCCCGCTCTCAAAGTTGATAACAAGAGGGAAATGCGTCAACAAGTTCCACACCTTTTTGCTCAAAAGCATCTCAATCAACCTGAAAACTAATCCAAACACGGATTAGGATTAGCAAGATAAGAAGGATGAATCACTTCCAGCTTCAACAATAAACCACAATAGACTGAACTGGCAATTGTGTTACAAGAAATCGGAGGATAACTCATGATTGAGACAGGCAAGAGTTGCCACTAAATCAGAAAGAAAAATGTAGAAGAAGAGGAAAAGTGTAATCAAACATAGATAGGATGACAAATCAGCATATCATCATCATCATCAAAAGTTTGCAAAATAAAAACTAATTTTCCACGATAAAAATCTAACCGACAGAACCTCTTAGAGGAATCTATAATGTGAAATGGCTTGCAAAGAACTGTAGACTTTAATTTAAACATATTCTTTCTTATAATTAGCAAATAAGTAATTCGCTAGTCCCAAGGTACAAGAGGTGCGGACACATCTGTCCAGAGAAACAGATCTAGAAAGCCAGGACTCCAAGCAATGCAGCATATTTCACCTGGCAGGCATCTCTTCCAAAGTATACAAGCTGAAGAGAACATTCTCAGTGTTGACCGACGATATGACGAGACAGTATGGCTGACAATATGACCGGCAATTTTCCATGCATGGTACTCATATCAAATACGAAACCAACTATAACGGCACCACACTCCTATTTCTCTTGATCCAAACAACATGTCGATCGAGCACAGGAGGGCTAATCAGCATGCTCAACACAAACCGCAGTCCCTTTGAAATTTTTTCATTCAAACACACATGTGAATTCACCGGACCCCAAAAAAGAAAAGAAGCCAAAACCTAAAGTCAAGCCGAACACTCCATTTCAACAGAGCCAATCCCGTCCCCCTCATCCACAACGCCTCGCGGAAGATAAATCGGTAGACAAAAGATAAAAAATAAAAAATAAAAGAATTGTGAAATGGTTGTGAGATGGTCGAGAGAGAGAGCGTGTCTTAATTTTCCTTCTTTTTTTCTTACTGTGAAATGGTTGTGAGATTAAAATGTTGTTTGTTCAAAATAATAAAAAATGGGTTTTTTTTTTTTTTATATGTGCCGCGGAGGCGCGGTGGCGAGTCGCTGGTCGGAGGCGCTGCAGGCGTGGGGTCTAGCTGCAGGAGCGGCAGAGACCGGCGGAGACAGGGCGGAGCTTCGGCGGGGCGACGGTGCGGCTGGCGTCGCGGGCTGCTCGCGGAGGAGGCGCGGCGGGGCGAGGCAGTGGCGCTGCGACAGGGCTGGTATCGCGAGGGGGCGAGCTGCGGTGGTGCTCAGAGAAGGCGAGCGGGCGGCGAAGGGGATCGAAGACCAGCGGGATGCAGGCGAGGCGGAGACGCGGTGTTGGGCCGCGGGTGACCCGGGTGCTGGCGCTCGCAGGTGGTGCTCGGGGAGGCACGGTGGCGGAGCGGCGAGGCAGAACAGGGACTGAGGCACGACGGAGTAGGGGGCTGCTGCTTCTGGCGTTGGGCTGCAGCAGGCTTCGGTGCTGGTGGAGCGACGGTGACAGGGGCGTCGCGGGCTTCGGCTGCCGGCGGTGTTGACGCGGCGAGCAGGTACCAGGCTCCGGCTGCAGAGCGGCGACCGGCACGGGGGACAAGCGGGGGTTCGGTGGCTGCGATGCGGTGGGTTCGGCTTCTCGGTAATGCTGCTCGAAGATCACAGCCAAACGCGGTATGAGGAGCGGCACCGTTTTTATATGGGGAAGATGAACAGTATCCTCTGTTCTCTGCTCTGCTTTTTTCCTCTTTTCTTTTGCTTTTTCCCCTTTTCCCCCTGCTGCACGACTTCTGTCTCTGCTCCCTTTTTACTTTTCTGCAGAACCTTTTCAGCAGAAAGAAACACTTCTGCTCACTTTTCCCCCACCTAAAATGCTTTTCGTTCTCTCTCTCTCTCTCTCTCTCTCGAAGGAACGAAGGAAGACCCCCCCAACAACCCTAAAAACCGAAGAAAGAATTTCTTTTCTTTCGTCTTCAATTTTTTACCTCGAAAAACTGAGAGAAAAAAACCCCCTCAATGTGGTCGTGTGTGTATATTGTGTGGCCCCCTTAATTTGGTAGTGTGACAACCTATTTATGGATGAGTGAATTAGGGTTTTTAGATCAACATCCGCAATATTCCTTCACCAATTTTATCACACATTATAAGAAATCAAGATTTTTTCAAATTCTGAATCCTGCAAAGATAAGCTCGCAATATTTTTTTTATGGATGAAAAGAAAAAATCAATAGTGAAGAGACCGCATCATCGATTTATCTTAAAAGAAGTATGTAATTTTTTTTAATAAAGATAAGTAAATTGTCACTAAAGTGGCACGACTAAGGAGAGATTAAATTTGGGAAATAACCTGCAACTTTAATAACATTTTCTTCCCAAAAAAGATAACCTTAATTCCATTATGGACAGTTAATAGCTATTTAAGGATATTAGTTTTTCACATCGGTATTTCCCACCAATGGACCCCACGTGCAATCCGCCTTCTCTATTCTAAAGCTCATGGACGAAGACCCTGCACCATCACCATCCCTTGATAGCTTACTCCGCCGCATTGCACGTGGTTAAATATTTAGATAGATTCATTAATTAACATACCTCACCCGCTACTCCCCACTTCTTCCCGTGATTCGGGACAAATGCGCCTGTGATATTAAGAAAAACTTTGTGTATAATAATTTGTCGGACAGCAAATTATTGACATAGGATTGGTTACACCTCTTCAATTAATTTAAATTATTTTCATGACTTGACCGACACATCGCCAAACTTCGCATGTCAATTGATTGAGTCGTTCCTACGGGATAAATCATAAACAAAGACTCGCTTCTTCAAACTTTGGTTAACTGGGCCCATTCATGATTCTACGAGTTCACTACTCCCACTCCCAACCATTATACACGAGCACAGCCCCTCTTCTCCTCATCAAAACAACAATGGCCCCTCCACTTCAACAAGCAATCGACCGTGATGATGTTGATGAGCTCCGTTACTTACATAGTGGAGGAGCCAAAACTCTTAGATCGTGTATCTTAGGACCCCTACCCAAATACTCCTCTACATGTCGCCACAGCCGCCAGGCAAACCCAAGTGGCCTTTGATATGGCCATCTTGAAGCTGTCGTACGCTCGAAAGCTGAATCCACAGGGTTATAGCCCCATGCGCTTGGCTTCGCAACATGAGCATTATCAAACCGCAAGGGCACTGGCAACCCTTGACCCTGAGTCGATTCAAGTCCGAGGATGAGGCAAGATTGCCCAATATACATCATTTCGCCGAGAGAGACATAGACAATGAGCTGGAGTTCCTTGTCGAATTCCTATATGCCTACGATTTGCCGATTAAAGACTCAATATGCTAATTCGAGACTGTGGTTCGCGTCGTTGTTAGGAACCACAACCTAAAAGCATTCAAGGTTTTGTTTGGATGGCTTAAACGAGAGTCTTTGACACGTATCTTGAACCAAAAAGACCAAAATGGTAGCATTGTCTCACATATTGTTGTGTCCAAAATGCAACTTGAGATATGTTTCATGCTAGTTCAATTCAACGATATCATAATTGTTCATGCTTTTATGTTTCGATCTTTGAATTCCATATCGTCTAATCTAGGAAAGTACCTTAAAATGGGTGGGTCAGATCATATTTGGATGAGGATGATGCCAATTCAAATTTACCCTTTTTATCTTGTATTCATCTACTTTTAGATAATAGCATTTTAATGACTCGACATCGTCCGGATCCAAGTCATACCCGGTCCAACTCATTTGACTGTTCCAAGAGAGTATCGAGAGGAAAGGAAGCTGAGTCGAAGTCAATTCTTTTTCTTTTTGGATCAGTTTAGTCAAAGTAGATGGAAAAGAGAGACAAGAAAGACCAATAAATAAACAGGCGACATGGAAAAGAGAGCGACAATCCACTGATTCCCAAGAAATCCATCCATTCTTGGCCCGTTTTGGCCAATCAACTAATTGATTCGTCTAACTCATGATCCATGACCCTACTTTTCTTGAGAGCCGGTTAGGCCCGACTTTAGGAGGAAAAAGATAAAAGTCACTTTTAGAGAACTTTATTAGTGCACACGCTAAAAAATTTACTCTTTCTTTAGTACCGTCGGTCCTAAATTGACTGTGATTCTTCAAGGCTGACTTCTCTTCCCCGATCATAGTTGGTAAGTGATGCCATTGTTGTCGTAAACAAGTACATAAGAGATAGTTCATTTATTGCATTTCACATATTCTAATGTATTTTAGTTTGTTTGGGAGGTATTTGAACCCGAACAAGAAACACTCGACGTATTTTAAAGTAAACATAAATAGCAAAAAGTTCTTTGAAAAGTATACTAAATTAAACATCATTACAGCTACTAGCTCCCTGATATAGAATTACTCTTACCTTACCCTTTTTCTTTGTGCTAATTATTTTCTCCTTTCTCACACAGACATTACTATCTTATTCTAAATGAGGAAATGGCACATTGTCATGATATCTAGCATCCATGGACGAAAAAATTGCATTTACAAAGTCCATTGTCATGAGCACATTGGTGAAAACAGATTTTGCCTATTGGTGTATTTTTCGCTTTAATTCATCATCACTAATCATCTCTCAAGTTTCCTTGTATTGATCTTATTCATTAGCATTCGAAAAGTCATTCGTGAACCTACCATAATGCGAAGCAGATGCGTGATAACTCATATGAAAACACAACTAACCGATTTTGGTTATCCACGGGCAGCTTTTTTTTCTCCTTTTGACATTTCCATTTTAATTTGCATGCATGTCGAAACTCGCTTTCAAAGACTCAGACACACCATATATAATCTAGCATCAAGGAGCACCTTCTGACGGCATTTCCTTTAGCAGTAGTGATGTGCCGGAAAAAGCAACCCCACCCAACAGAAAGAGAAGTTCAAATTTTAGTTCCAAAATGGGACCAGGAGAGTGAAAGCTCGAACGGTCCACGAATATCGAATCAGCTTCCATTTGTCTTTTGTTTAAAAATCACCAATTGTTACTCTCGCCCCAAATTCACGCCCATTAGTCTTTTGTTTAAAAATCATCATAAATTGTCCAAAATTTTCACATCCTAAAGTGGTTTCATATTGGAAATGATTTTTCATGTCACCTTATTAATGTGGATTTATTATTACATGGAAATGCCACGTCAAGTTGGAAGCCGATAAATTGAAAATTGGTGATTTTTTTAAGACAAAACAAAATCCAAAGCGAATTTGAGATCGGACTTAAAATAAATTTACTCGGACTTTAAATTCGAGATTTTTTTAGGCAAAAGAAAAGTTTGGAATAGATTTGGAATTGGACCTAACTTAAAGTTTTTTTTTTTATTTTTTGGTTCTTTTAAGCGAATTAGGCCCGCATTTAGCGTCGGATGGTCTAATTACTGCTCGCTCCCGCTAATCATGGCTTGACGCTGGGGAGGTGAAGTCTGAGTTTTTTTTTTATTTTTTTTTTATTTTGCTTCGCATGCTTCCTTGCTCTGGTAATCGCGACTTCCTCTTGCCTTTTGGTGTTGGGGAGGCGAAGTCGAGTGAACGTTTCGAGGCGCATTGCGGGTGGGTGCAATGGGCACGCCTGCTCGTCTCCTTTTAACGTGCACGGCAGTGCCAGGAGGAGGGCGTGATAACAGTGGTCTTTTGGCGCTTCTTTTGTTTCGGTCTTGGTTTTTGCTTAGTTTAAGGCCTCGGACTTACGGAAATGAACCGTCTTTTTTGAGCTAGGTGGACTGTGTGGACCGGGTGCTCGCTGAATGCGGAGTTCGTGTTATTCAAGAGCCTTTGAACTTTAGTTTAGGGCCTTGTAGATGATCTTCGCGCTATGAAGTTGTCTCCTTTCGCGCTTTTTTGTTTCGGTCTTGGTTTTTGCTTAGTTTGAGGCCTTGGACTTGTGGAAAGGAACCATCTTTTTTGAACTTGGTGGACTGTGTGGACTGTGTGGACCGTGTGTTCGCTGAATACAGGGTTGTATTATTCAAGAGCATTTGATATAGAAAATTCTCGCTAAAATCGAAAGGCAACGGAGTATATCAGAAAATTCTGGCTCTGTTTATTGAAGACTGTCACAATGACTATCTCTACAGATTTTAGTTTATTCATTTCTTTTACCCTTTGAGGAGGCCGAAGCCATATTGGTAAATAGCTTTGCATCCGTTTATTAGTCATTTAGACTACGCATGACAAAATTTCTGAAACAGAAATTGATTTCTGGCTAGAAATCAATTTCTTAATTTCTATTCCCCGGACAAGTTTCTGAGCAAAGAAACCCGTTTGATAACGACTCAAAATTTCTATTTCTGAAATAGAAATCCATTTGATAACAGTACAAAATTTCTATTTCTAGGAATAGAAATTGATTAGATAACAAAATAGGAAATCCTCAAATACAAAATAATAGTCAAAATAATACTAATACATTACAAAAGTTGAAAATACAATTTCCTGGAATTTCTAGGATATTATTATCCCTTGTCATTTTATTAGCAATTGTTTTCCTAAGCGTATTTATTCAGTTTCCCTCCTCAGTCAATGTATCGTTTGCAAGCCCATCCTGCGTAGGTTCAGACAAGTACTGTAGAAGCATGAATATGGGTGCCATCAATGGCGTCTATATAGCCTTGTCATTTTATCAAAAACTAGTATTATACAAGATTATCAGCAAAATAAAATTAATGGTGTAAAGGAATATATGAGAATTCTACCTTAAAGTAACGTTTATGGTTAGGAACCAATCGGGAGAAGATCGGTTTATTTTGATTCTCGAATTGAATCAGTCCAGTTGCTCATCCCTTATTTCTTTATTGTTGCTCAATGAACCTTTAATGGCCCTTGCATAGCAAAGAGAGACATTCTCTTGAATCTCTTGCCTTTGAATTAAAATTCAAGATTGTGTAACAATTTAATTATTTTGATTTTGCAAGAATTTTGAATTCGTAAAAAAATAAGGTTAAATTTCCAGGCACGTTTTTTATTCATTTATTATGTAAGAATTTTTTCTTCAACTGGCCATGCATGGGCCTTTTCTAGGAGTAAAGAGCCCCATTGTTTTTAAGTAAGCATTTAAGAACTTTGGTCGTTTTTTAAAATTGGGGACCCATTTGATTGCCTTTCATTCTCAAGAGGAAGTTATAAAAAAAAATGCAAAAAAAATGCAAAAAAAAAACACAAGCAAAATAAGAAAAAGAAAATTAGCAATAATTTGTGAAGTTGTGGTTATAAATGAATTAAGTTAGCAAGAAAGTACAAGGTTCTTTTATATGATTTGATTTCGGTTTCGATTTCTATTTTAAACCGAGAAATTAAAAATTTCAGTTTCTAATTTCTTCAATTTCTCTATTTTCGGAATAGAAATTTGTTTCAGAAATAGAGAAATCAAATTACATTACCAAACAGATTTCTGTTCCAAACCTGTTCCGGGGAACAAAGAAACAGAAATTTTGTCATGCGCGTTCTTATATATTTTGGAGCCTTTGACCGTTAGAAGGATGAAAACGGAAACATAGCGAATATACACATCTACACTTTTTTGTTTGGTCTAAACACATATATACTTCAATAAAAACAGATATTTTGAGTACTCAAGTTGGACTTTGAGACATGATATCATTTTCTTTAAGGATTTATTTGCCCCACAACGTTGCTAACGGTTATTGGCAAATATCCTCCAGGATACAATAAAGTCTCAAAATAAAAATACTATATAACAATTCTAGTATTTCTCTAAGGTTTCTCTAAGAAACAATTGAAAGGATGGTTGTAGTTTTCAGAAAAAATGCTCGAAAAGATAAACAATGATCACTTCTTTTTTTCCCGAAAACCGACATGTGTATTATATATATATATACATAAACATAACACTCTTAAAACATAGGCAACTCTTCGTGAAAAATTGCAAAAAATGAACAAACATGTCATTTCGAAAATTGTCTTAATAAACGAAGGCATCCATTCGGAAGAAATTGAAAAACGAACAATTGCAATCTTTCGGGAAAAGTTGCAAACTAAATAAGTATCTATTCCAAAGGTTGTCTTGAAAAGACACAAACAAAAATTTGGAATAATAATATTTGTTTTATAAATAAATAAAATTTCAAAATTTTATTTTTTAATAAAAAAACGAAGAGACTAGTGCTAATTAAACTGTAGGCGCACGAGCATGCAAAATGCTAGGTGCGCCAAATAACAAATAATCACGCACCCGCATGCGGGTATGGTGGGGTCTAACCCCACCCAATCATTCCTTCAAGAACACAAAGGAAACCCCATACTTATTAATAGGCCAACTTTCTCCCACTTTTCCTATGTGAGATAAGGAAAATGTACTTAGTTTGTTTTTTACAAACAAACCTCCAACATTATCTCACTCATTCACTAAGCCTTTTAAAAGTCAGCTTTTTCCTAATCCTCCTATTGGGAAGTTGATTTTTAAACTTGAAACTGTTGATCATGCAGTCAGAAGAAAAAAAACATCATAAGAGAATCGGGAATTTCTGCTCTTTGAGAATTTTGTTTGTGCTTCTCCCTGCAAATGCTTTATCATGTTAAAGGAAATACTTTTCGGTGCATAGGTGTCCAACTAATCATATTATCAATAGGCTGCAAGATGGAAGCTTGTGCATAATGATCAAGGAATTATGTAATTCTTCATGGAAAGAACAAAAAGGCATCACTTAATGTTGGCTCAATTTTCAAGGTCATGATTGGCAGTCATTTTTCTGAGCTTTTGGTATGTTTCCACCCTCTTCTATTTATGACACTGTAATACTTTTTCCCAACTTATACCTTCTTTACCATTGGTCAGTACTAGCTAATTTCTTCTCTCTTTCATCCTACTGTATATTGACTTGTACCTGTTGAAAAGATATCGGTTATCCTCGAAAATCAAATCTCTTAAGGTCATGTGCCTTGTGTTGTTTGCAAACTTTGAGAGCTTATACTGCTTGATATTGCATGCAATAGTTGCATATGTCCTCTCGTTTAACTTCTTTGAAACTTTATGCAATTGCATAACATAATTATTTTTGGTTGGGTCAGGAGTGAGGACATACGCCGGTAATCAAAATACAGCATTAATATTGGCTTCTCATCGAGGAGTTAGCAACATAATTAGTCGGCCTACCGTATTTTACCTCTGGCATGCTCTAATCCAGAGCTTCTCCCTGTAAATGAGTTTGGGCACAGATCTCTAATGAGTGACTTGGTTAAAAAGAAAACATTGAAGAAGGAAAGTGAACCTACTCTTTTATGGACTTCAAAAACTTTCTATTTAACAAGTTTTGTGTATAGAAATTTTATTTGAATATGAAAGCAAAATTGAGCACAAGCCTAAAGATCTAACATAGAGACTTATTATTTATCAGAATCCTACTTAGTGGTGTAAACCGGTTACTAATAGAACTTATGTTGGAAGCAATTGAGAGAAATAAAAAGTTCTATTCGACCTATGGTAACCCGTGAAACAATAAATTGTCTCTTGAAATTCTTTGCTTCTGCATCAAATAATTGCCAGTTAGAAAGGAGTGTATTTGTTTGGTTAGGTTGTGAAGCAAATGCCGTGTCATTTGTGGAGTTTGTCCTTGTTTTTTTTTCTTTTGATTGAGAAGAAATAGGAAATTGATTTAAAAATATGCAAAAAGAAACAATAAAAAGTGGCATGAGATACCATGCCATGCTATAAAAAGTAAAAGTTTCTCAAGGAATATATCTATATCTATTGATTAATTTAACAAAACTTAACCATCCAATATGTAACTCGACATGTGTGGTACTCAGACAATCCCGAGCCTTGATGAAGAAATAGGCATATACTTTAGGTAGTTGACCTTTATATTTTCACATCTACATGACCTGAATAAGTCATAGTGTTAGCAATTACATGGATCATTTACGATGTTGTGTTTTTGTGTCAGATTATTGCCTATCAAGTGCTCAGATGATTTTAGTTGGGCTAACTTGATATGCAATATTTCAGTAATATGATGCTCGTGCAGCCAACTTTCTCTCGAAATTTGATCTGGATAGGCATGATCATAGTTTGTCGCTTTGATTCTGTCATAAGAATAAGCTCTGTTTTACAATAGATGTTTTTCCAATTGCAGTACATTCCTCCAAAATTTGCTTCGACAATCTCAGGACTACTTAATCAAAATATCCGTTTGGAGGATTCGAGTGGGAGGCAATGGGAAGTGACTTTGTCCGAGGTTGATGGATCATTTGCATTCCAGAGAGGTTGGAATGCTTTTGCATGCCACCATGGTCTAGAATTTGGATATTTTATGTTGTTCTATTATCTGGGTTCCCACTTTAAGGTTGACATATATGATCGGAGTGGATGCAGAAAAGTAGATTTTCTAGAAAATAAGATCAGTAAGAAAAGAAGTAGGAGTACTAGAAATTCTTTGGATGACCCCACCGGTGAGAAGATTTCACATGAGAGTGCTTCATGGGGCATTGGCTAAGCTAGATCAATGCCATTGCAGACCAAACGTGGAAAAGTCAGTGAAACAGATGGCATCGGTATGTCTAAAGAGTTGTGGAAAAAGTCAACATCTTTCCAAAACAGTCTTTGCTGAAGAATTGAGCTTTATGATGGATAGTAAGCCAAAATCGCGCAATTATTTGCGCACCCACACACGGGTATGGTGGGGTCTATACCCACCCAATTATTCCTTTAGGTAGACAAAGGAAACCCCAGACTTATTAATTGACCAACTTCCTCCTACTTTTCCTATGTAGGATAAGGAAAATGCACTTAGTTTGTTTTTTTACAAACAAACCTCCAACATTATCTCACTCATTCGCTGAGCCTTTTAAAAGTTAGCTTTTTCCTAATCCTCCTATTGGGAAGTTGATTTTCAAACTTGAAACTATCGATTATGCAATCACAAGAAAAAAACATCATAAGAGAATTGGGAACTTCTGCTCTTTGAGAATTTTGTTTGTGCTTCTCCCTGCAAATGTTTTATCATGTTAAAGGAAATACTTTTTGGTGCGTAGGTGTCCAACTAATCAGGTTATCAATAGGCTGCAAAATGGAAGCTTGTGCATAATGCTCAAGGAATTATGTAATTCTTCATGGAAAGAACAAAAAGGCATCACCTAATGCTAGCTCCTTTTTCAAGGTCACGATTGGCAGTCAATTTTCTGAGCTTTTGGTATGTTTCCACCCTCTTCTATTTACGACACTGTAATACTTTTTCCCAACTTATACTTTTTTTATCATTGGTCAGTACAAGCTAATTTCTTCTCTCTTTCATCCTATTGTATATTGACTTGTACCTATTGAAAAGATATTGGTTATCCTCAAAAATCAAATCTTTTAAGGCCGTGTGCCTTGTGCTATTTGTAAACTTTGACAGCTTATTCCGCTTGATATTGCATTCAATAGTTGCATCTGTCCTCTTGTTTAACTTATTTGAGACTTTATGTAATTGCATAACATAATTATTTTTGGTTGGGTCATGAGTGAGGACATACGCGGGTAATCAAAATACAACATCAATATTAGCTTCTCATTGAGGAGTTAGCAACATGATTAGTCGGCCTACCGTATTTTACTTCTGGCATGCCCTAATCTAGAGCTTCACCCTATAAATGAGTCTAGGCACAGATCTCTAATGAGTGACTTGGTTAAGAAGAAGAGATTGAAGAAGCAAAGTGAACATATCAATAGAAAATCCCTGCTTAACGGTGATGATAACTGTTATTAAAATGGACCTTCTCTTTCCGTTGAGAAGCAAGTTATGCTAAGAGGGCTACTATGGGCATAGTTACCGATAATGATGCTTCATGACTTTATCTGATCTACTTTTGAGCTATTAATGTTAAACACTCTCTAAGATTAGCATGTAATTGTTTCTATAACTGAAATTTATAAAAACAATATTGGAATATGATTATTTGACACTTCATAAGTTAGGCTGGGTCTTAGGTTATAATAGGCAATTGGCAACCACTACCCAATCTGATGGCATATTACTTGGGGACTTTACTAAAGGCATATTACCCAATTTGTGCGCATGCAATCATACTGGAGCAAAAGAATTGGTGTTTTGGTGTACGAGCAGTTTGATAACAAAAAAAGAGCTGTTATCTCCATACCAAGATATACACTATCAGAAGGAACCACCATTAGTATGCAAGACATTTTAGATCACAATCAAGAATTTTCTTCCATAGGTAAGAATGAGGCTTCCGGACACTGATTTCTTTCCAAGACAAGCTTGAGTTCTGAGAATGTTCCTCCATTTGCAGCATCAACTAGTAAAGCAATCTTCAGATTATCTTTGTTAGTGAAATTAAATATACCGTATACATTGCTTGAAGATAGCATCCAATTACATGCATAAACATTGTCTTACCACAGAGTCTATCCTCAGCTCCATCAATTTGTCTTGAATGCCCTCCTGCAAACAAATCAACAACTTTAGCTTCCAAGAGTAGAAAGCATTTCTATCATAGAAGAGAAAGCCGTTAGCATCACCATGGAGAACGTCCACTAAGATTAATGAAACGGTCTAGAGGGACTATGTGGAAACCAGAGAAGAAGCAAAAGTTATTACCTGATCAATGTCTATTTTATACGCAGTCACGTGAGGGTACTTCTCATTCAATGCTTCAATGGCAGGGGACATGAATCTGACTGCAAGACACCGATTAACGTCAAGGCTAAAATAACCTTTTTAATTCGAGTAACAGAGGATAATCAAGAGGAAGAACTGCCTGGAGGACATTGAGAAATGCCTAGATGGTTGAGATTACTTACAAGGACCACACCATGCTGCGGTGAAGTATAAAATTGCTTACGAAGACTCATCTATCAAATTTAATCAGACAAAAGCATAAGATATTTCTTATTTCGGGGACCCTCCAAGTGGTAAGAACTGCGATCCCATCACTTCCGTGTGATATGTGTCTAGCTATAAAGCAATAAGAAGCTGATAGCAGAAGAAGAACAGACCTCGGATCTTGGCAAGCACACCGTCGAACTGTTCTTCTGACTTGATAAGGTGCATCTTCGACGAACCTAAGATTGCAAGATTGGCCCAAGTGAATCTATTGAATTTAAGCCATTCAGAATACACAATTCATCCAAGAGGCAGGAACTATCCACTATACAACCATTGGTTTTTGCGTTCTTAAAGAGGGAAAATAAGCAACCAACAGAAATGCTACAAATTGTCAGCCTTTCAAGAAAGTAGGAGCAGGCCTGTCCATAACTGGGAACCATGAATTTTGCGCATTGAATCCGGTTCCAACTATCACACCCTTCCTCATGTTGTAACCCCCTTCCCCAAAAGAGGGAGAAATATAGACGAGTCCACAGTTGGTCAAATGCACGTTGTGCAGTGGATAGGAAACTTTGGTTTTGCGGAAAGCAGGAAGAGCCCTGAACTCCAACCGGGCCGACTTGCAGTCAAAAGGGCCTAGCGACTAATGGGCCCGGCCACCAAATTAGTGGGCTTGGCCGAGGAAATAGTCTCGTTTGGGTGAGCCTGGCCGAGCCCTGCCTTCCTCCGCCAATGCGAGCCGTCAATGCCATGGATTCCATCCCAGTCGTGGTCAACGCTCCTCGCCATCTAGTGCCTCTCTCCGTCATATCAATTTACACAATCGACGACTCGACTTTACTCAGTAACCCACGACCCTTACTCTTTCTTTCCATCTCAATTATCCCTATCATTTCATGGATAAATAATGTGTTCCAAATCATGTTAAGAGAATTTTAGCCTATACGATTGGGCAGGGCTGGCTCCGAAAACGGTCTTGTGCACCCCGGACGTGGGTAGGCCTGGACAAGGTTAATGCATGTTACCCCTTGGGTTGGGCCCAGCTCAAGCTAATGTTTAGGCTCGTCCAGTTATTAGGTCTATCCCATAATAATCGTTTCATTGAGGAGGAGTATCGTTCCATCATACTCGATAAGCCGTAGAAAGAGAAATCACCATACCCTTTCAAATGGTGGCAGTTATTAATATCAAGTTCGATAGGAAAACTAGGAAGACAAGAGACGAGAGTGTTGGGATTGGATGCAGCCATGAGAATGGGAAATAAACTAAATCCAATTTGGGAGGAAGGAGCAAGAGAAAGAGAGAGAGAGAGAGAGAGAGAGAGAGAGAGAGAGGTTGGATTCACGTACCTTTACAAAACTAATCCAATTTCTGGTGATGTTGGATTTGGTTGTTGACCATACGATAACAAAGAGTGGTTGGCCAGAGATTTTAAGGGGGTGTGAATTACAAAGAAGGCAAGGGGGAAGTCGCCCACCCGTCCTTCCGGCAACCCCAATTTTCCAAATTGGAAACTGCTTTGATTTAGACGTCCATATGCCCCCACCCCCACTGACTCTTCCTACTTTAATCCTTGTCCTTGTTTCTGTCGATTTGACCTAATAAGATTTTGCATATGCGCGTTGGCATAGTTTTGTTATGCACAGAATCTTACCTTTTGTTTTAAAGTTTCGATAAGGTCTACGAGCTGACTAGATTGCCCTTGCGCTTTTAGGTTTTCTGTTTGAAAATACTGGACAACATTAGCAAAAGGAGAGGACCGAGTCATCGCCGGACTTCCAGATCGACCTAGTTGGAAATTCCGCACGTCACCTTTCCCCGTCACGCAAAAAGGAATTATGAATTCTTGTTTTTTTTATGTAATTCTAGGGCACAGATGTAGGGCGTGCGACTAACTGGAAACTCATGCCCGATGCCTTACAAGTCTGACGAACGGATTAGATCCCGACTCAATTTGATTGAAATTTGATGGGAGGGATGCGAAGAACGCGTAGCAGGGACGGACAGAAGATGCAGTCCACCTGGAAAACCATGGGCTGAGCAAAAAGAGAATCGGTGGGTGGTGGGGGCCATTGGAGGTGGTCTCCTTCTCTTGCGTGTATGCTTATCTAGAAAAAGCCAAGGCACACGCCAAGACAGAACAAGAAGAAAGAAGCTGAATTTGGTGGGAGGATTTGGAGTTCCATTTTGTTGTCGAGACCGTGCTGAGTGACATGGAAATTTAGGTCCATCCCTCTCTCTCTTTTGTACCTTTTCCTCTTGCCTGCTTTTTGGGTAAGTGGAAACGATGTCATTTCTCAAACACTTCTCCCTCACTGGCCCATGAAATCCTTTAGAGCTTCGCATGATTGATTAACTTCCCACTAAAAGTAGGATTCTTAACATGATCCACAAAACATCAGATTTGATCTCTCCTAAATTTCAGTGTGTGATCTTGCTTTTGACCCACTTTCTTTGCCATTGGATCTCAAAGCCTTTGCTCCGGAAGGATGGAGAGAGCTGCATGATCCTTATGCCACCTCGGAACGCATTTTCTTATGATCATGATAATGATAATAATGAACTGTGTCGTTTGATATATGCACTCCAGCCTCAATGCCATCCTCTTTGTAGATAATGAGCACTCATGAAAAAGGGAAAGTCCACTAACCAGCTTTGTAATCCGAAAGCAAAAAGTGCTTTGCTACCACATAGGTACGTAGAAAGGAAAATAAAAAAGGTGTCCATGATTTTATAGGCAACGTGTATGTTGAAACACTAACTACTTGTTTGACAATTAGGTGATGTGCCTTTAACTATTATAAACCACTCCTTTGACACCTCGTTACCTTGTTGGATTCACGATAGGCCTTGGAGATCAACATTGAATCCTGACTATCCAAAAAATGTAGGATGAAATGTAAGATCACAAGATAAGTATAATAATCCCCTTAATGCGATAAAACTATCTAAAGAGCATGATGTCATAACGTATGCGCCCTTAGGTATTCTGTAGATAATAGTAGTTGATATTGCATAATCATTATAAGCCTCGTCAATTATCTTAGTCCAACCATGAATATGCAAGTCCCTTCTCAAATTTTTGTTCAATAGATGCTGGAATGTGTTAAATCGACCAATTTCATATATTTTTAAAGGTATCACAAAAAACCTCAAATTGATAGATCTGTGACCAATTTAACCAAAAATAATTTGTTGATCACGAAAAATCCAAAATTATTACACTTGTGACAAATGTAGTCTTTATTAATTTTAACATTAAATTGCTAAATTTGATTATATATGGTAGTTGGCGAATGTACAAATTTTAGATTTTACCCTATATTTATCACAAATGCATGTGTTTATGTTTTTTATATTAATTCAATTTAACGAGAGTTAACAGATTGTTAATTTATCACAAAAATGTCAATTTTGGATTTTTAATGATCAAAATATTGATTTGGAATAAATTTGTTATGGATATATAAATTTGTGATTTTTGATAGTCAAAAATTCGTTTAGATTAAGTTTGCAAAGTTTAAGATTTTTCCTGATATCAATCTTAATTTTTTAATAATTGTGATTGTAAAAGGGGAGCCCACAACTATACGTACACCAATACACGCGTTTGCGGCCTTGAAAAGAGAAACGTGGAAAAGAAGCAATTTTGAACATATCTTTGGGCCGTGAGCTTGTCAGGAGATCAGCACGAAAAACGTATGTTTTTCCTCGGAGGGTAGAACGGTCAAACGCCCTTCGACAATGACGGCCGCCGATGGAGACGAAACTCGTCGGATGAAGATGAGAGAGACGCCGCTCCCGGCATCTTCCGTAATACCAGAAAAGCCCTTTATCCGTCGGTTCGATCCCTTCCATTTCGAGCATTTCCCGTGGGAAAATCAAGAGGATAGGACGAAATTGATTATTATAGAGACTAATTATTTAATAAATAGATTATAAATAAGTTTAGAATTAATAAAACCCAAAATGATATGAATGTTAAATAGATTCGCAATTTATTTAGACTTAATCGACTTTTATTATTTTTTCTCACTCTTAATTTTATTTGATCTCGTGTTCATTCACTTTATACTTTCATTTCAAGTATTTTAACAATATGAATTATAATTGATATAAATTGATTCAGGTATGGATTATTACGGTTATATCACATGGAAATTGTCAATTTGGGTCGGATTATTATTGACTTGACACACCCATTTAAGAAATCTAATTTACAAATTAATGTTATATAATTTTCGCGATATTACAACATGTGGATGACGAATCTAATTTAATGAGAACAAGTTACGTTACTTTATAAAAAAATCAATTTCGTTAATTAAATGCAGCATTTCTTTTTTTTTTTTGGCGGCATTATTCAAATGAATAGAAGGACATGCGAGTCACGTGGCCAGCCCTGGACTGTTTGGAGGCATCTGTCGTTCCGACTCAGGCCACTCAAATTACAGGCACGTGCCCATAAAAATAAACGTGTGCGGTTAATGATTATTATATTAATTATTATTGTAATTGTTAAGGTTATTATTATAATGAATGCACCGATAATTGTGCCCAGACACACATTATGCACCAATAAATGTACCTTCCTTTCTTTTATATGAGATTTTATAATTTTACAAAAGAGAGTACAATCGCCTTGCTTCTAATTTTTAGACAGGGCAAGAGGTAAGGCAAAAGTCTGAAAATGAGTGTAGTGTAAGAATAGAGTAGGACTGACAAAAAAATAATTTTTTTTAGACATTTAAGATGAGTAAATGCAACATTTGTCGATAAAATCATACCTTCGTGGCTATAGATGCTCTTGTTATATTTTCTTTAAAGGCCTCTAATTTCCTATTTCTAACATTGAAGCCTTCCGAAAGCTTACTCAGCAATTCTAGAACCGTACCCTTTTCGTTCAACTAAACTATTTTTTATCGATATTCTCTTGACCGCATGACTAAAGACTATTTAATTATATCACAATATAATAATTTGCTTTCTTATTTCTAATATCTTAAAGGGTTAATCGTACAGAAGACCCAAAACTAGGCTCATTACTACTTAAATACTCCAATTTTTATTTTGTTTCATTAAAAAATTTAAACTTATCTGTTGTGACACAAGTTCCCCAAATTATTTTTTGTATCACGAAAAATCCTAATCCTATCTCGGTGTGATAAATATATTTTAAATGGAATTGAAATAGATAGTATATATGTCGCACATGTATAAGTTTAAGTTTTTTTAGTGATACAAAAAAAGTTAGGGATATTTATATCATAGTGGATAAGTTTAAGGTTTTGGCGACACTAAAAAAAGTGTGGGATTTTATATTACAAGGGACATAGTTTTGGGTTTCTTGTAATGTTCACCTTATCTTAAAAATTAAATTACCATGCATAGTTTGACTTAGCAAATGAACGGTCATCATCCATATAGTTCATTTCAAACCATTACTTCATCAATGACGCATGTTCATTTTTTCTATCCTTTTTTTTTTATATGTAATAAATGGATTGAAAGTCAGGTCTGAATTGTGTTTAGGATACCTTTACGAGTTAAACAGCTCCTCTTTTTCTGTGGAGAAAAACATGGGGAATGGAGAGAAAAAACGTCCCCAATACCTTGAAGGCAAAGCCATGTTTTCTCCCCAAACAAAGGCTTTCGAGCATCTTCCTCAAAACGATCAAAATTACCCCAAGTTTCGTTTGTCTTTTCCTTAATTTTATCAAATAAATTGTTGTTGTTGTTTTTTTTTTTTTTTTGGTCGGTATATAAGTTGTTGTTGACTCAGCTTCAAAGCAACAAACCCCAACACCACCACCGCAAAGTCTCCATCAGTTAGGTCCGAGGACAGGGACCCATTTCTGAAAAAAAAAAAAATACAATACAATACTTGTCAGGTGGGATTTGCTCATCTAACCCTCATCCAATTTTCCAACAAATCCCTCCCTTTCTTTCTTAATTCCAATTCCATCCCATCCCTACCAAAATAGCAAGTCCAACCTTTTTCTCTTTCATCCCCACCAATGATTCCTTTTTCGGCTTCTATAGTGGACTGCATTAATTGCTCACTTCTCATTCGATGTCACAGGCCTGCCATTTATAAAAATTCCTTGAGGAATTTTATTTTTTAGTGTAGATTATTAGCTCCTCCTGGGCACCCCTACCATAGCTCTTTAGAAGCTTAGACCATTAAATTATTAAGCAAAATGCATTCTTTTTTTCGAGGCATTTTTTTTCCCATACGTTTTGGAAGACGCTAAAAGCTCGGGATGTACAAATTCAATGCCTGCTAATACAGTAACAAAACAATTGTACTTGGGAACACGCAAAAAAAGAGGATTTTGCAAACGAAAAGGAGAGAATCCAAATAGAGATATCAAAATCTAACTCAGAATGTGGGGATTCTTCCGTCAAGTTCATCATTTTCTTTTCCTTTTGTGGCTATTGTGTAAGTTTGATAACTCAAAATGGAATATGGATAATATTCCATTCAAAGCGTTCAGCTAGAAATAGGGATCCTATTGGAAGGGAAAGCTATTTTCTGGAATATTATTTCTTGACTTTTCGATTTTTATACCATAGAAAACCAATCTATCTATAGAAAACTCTTTTCAAGGATTGAAAACAACAAGTTTAGATCAAGAGAAAACGAATTCCTCTTCTAACAAAAAGGAATTCGCTTTTCTCAAACCATTGAACAAATATATTTTTTTATTAGCTAATCATTTCAATTTTTATAAGCAATCATATTTCAGAAAATATTTTTCAAATTATTTATTCTTCACGAGAGTACTCTGATTCATGAGATTAATGACTTCGACAATAGAGAATGGATTTTTTTTTTTCCTTACTTAAGTTGGCTTCTTTGCTAGGACCAAAAAAAAAAAAAAGTTGCCTTCTTTGCAAGAGAAAAGAAAAGAAATGGTAAGTTTTCACCAACTATTCAAAATCTCAACCGAAGCCAATTCCACATCATATGACGATCACCCGCAAAACCTTTGATGCAGTACAAGTCCCTCCCACCAGGAGCGCCACCGGTCGTACTACACAAAACACACAAGCGGGGAAAACCTTCCCCTCCCGCCGAGGGCACAACCGTAAATCCCCCATCTACCGGTCCTTCCCCCTCCGTTAAAAACGACCGCTGTCTTCTCCTTCCTTCGAAGCTCCGGCGGTCGTCCTTCTTCTGCATCTTCCTCGGAATCCTCGGCAGCTTCCTCTCGATTTCCGCGCACGAGGATTCGATCCCCGCCCTGCCTTTTCCGGCGGCATTCCCGTCGGAGATCCCCAAGCTCCGGCACCTTTTCCGATGGCGCCGAATTTCGTGGACCTCCAGCTCTCCCGCCTCTCCGGCGCCGGCGGCCGGAAATCCGCCGAGGACCTGGAAGGTGGCGGCGGCGGCGGCGGGGCCGACCTCGAGGACGTCAGGCTGCTCGATTCGTACGAGGAAAACGCGCCGGCGAGCGCCGGGGAGGCGGGGGGGATGCGGAGGGTGCAGGTGAGGGTGACCGGGATGACCTGCGCCGCCTGTTCGAATTCCGTGGAAGAGGCGCTCCGGGGCGTCGACGGCGTCCTGCGGGCCTCCGTGGCCTTGCTGCAGAACAAGGCCGACGTCGTCTACGATCCTAGTTTGGTCAAGGTCGGTTGATGCTCCTTGGTTTTTCTGCTCCTTCTATTTTGCCTGGTGTTGTCTTTTGGGGAGTTGGGGAGATGGCTCGTGTATCCGGGAGCTTGAGAAGTTGGTTTATTTCTAGTGGCTCAGGAGCTCAGTCATTCGATCAAAAGCCGATTTTGATTGCTCTTTGCATCCTTCACAATTAGATCAAGCAATCGCAGGAGGATCGCCTCCTTCGAGCTTTGTTTAGTTAAATTTCCGACTTCAACTGTCGGTTAGTGTCCTAGTCTTCGTAGTTCTCTTGTGGTTTAGTTAGCATTACCCCTTTTTGGGAAACTAGATTTCCATTGACATTGCAGCTTGCCTGGGTTACAGAGATTAGTGGTGAAACCTTCGTGAATCTTTCTTTGCTTTGGTTTTGTGATTATCCATCTGTTCTGCTGATGGGCTTCATTAACATTGACAAGGTAGGATTTTGGGGATTGTCCTGCTAAACTAAACTATTCTGGTTACATCTGTTTTATATTGCGAGACCGTAATTTATATCTCTTCCAGTATCGTTGGAGCAACAATTTGACTCCCTTCTCTTTACGGCCATAATGCGGAAGTTTAAACTTTTTGCATTGGCCTTGATTCTGTTGGCAAGACTTCAATGTGGACATTCCTATGGTGGTGCGGATTTCCTTACAATTGCAATAATGGGTCTGATTTCAAATCAATCGGGATTAACTTCGAGCCATAGTCAACCCTTCTTTTTGAATCAACGTGGGCTGCAGATGCTTCAGTGTGACTTACGTCCGCAGAAGACATTACCTAGCCTATTAATTGTCTAATTTTTGCTTTTGTAGCTTATTTGTGAAGTGCTGAGTTGTTTATTCCTAATTTTTGACAGTTTTTGTGACTACATCGTGATTTCAGGGAGTAGACATCAAGAATGCAATTGAAGATGCGGGCTTTGAGGCAGAGATTCTGCCTGAACCAAATTCTTCAAAAACAAAGCAGCAAACGACACTCTTAGGGCAGTTCACTATCGGAGGAATGACTTGTGCAGCCTGTGTTAATTCTGTTGAAGGCATCTTGAGAAGTCTTCCTGGTGTCAAGGGAGCAGTAGTTGCATTGGCGACATCATTAGGTGAAGTGGAGTATGATCCTGCTGTAATCAGTAAAGATGATATAGTCAATGCGATTGAAGATGCTGGTTTCGAAGCTTCACTGGTGCAAAGTAGTCAACAGGATAAGATCATACTTGGCGTGGCGGGGGTATTCAGTGTGATGGATGTGCATTTTCTAGAAGGCATACTAAGCAGCTTAAAGGGTGTTAGACAGTTTCACTTTGACAGGACGTCCGGAGAACTTGATATTCTCTTTGATCCTGAAGTTGTGACCTCCCGCTCCTTAGTTGACTCAATTGAGGGAGAGAGCAGTGGCCAGTTTAAGTTACATGTCATGAACCCATATTCAAGGATGACCTCTAAAGATGTTGAAGAAACAACTAAGATGTTTCGGCTTTTCACATCTAGCTTATTTTTAAGTGTGAGTATTTCTTCCATTTCCTCTTTGCCTTCTCTCTCCACAACACTATTAATAGAAAGATGTGCTCTCACCTTCCTGTTTCTGTTGTGTGGTCGCCTTGAAGAGGAGGCTCCTCCTTTTGGATGCATTGTTTCTACTTCGATGGAATTTTTACTTCCTTGATCAATGATCATTAGCATATATATCAGGATCACTCATTCTAAGGATGTTTAGAGTAATATGTGGGTGAAGAATTAATTCAGGGTCCAGATGTTAGACATAGCCTTCTTGCCAACTTAATCCTTTTTGTTGTTTGTTTAAGTCGTAACAGTTTGTGCTTGATGTATTGGCTGTAGATTCCAGTCTTTATCATTCGGGTAGTTTGTCCTCAAATACCAATGGTCTACTCTCTGCTGCTATGGCGCTGTGGACCTTTTTTAATGGGTGATTGGTTGAAGTGGGCATTGGTGAGCATCGTGCAATTTGTGATCGGCAGGCGTTTCTATGTCGCAGCTTGGAGAGCTCTTCGAAATGGTTCAACTAATATGGATGTTCTGGTTGTATTGGGAACTTCTGCGTCTTATTTCTATTCTGTTGGTGCACTTCTGTATGGTGCACTTACCGGTTTTTGGTCTCCTACATACTTTGAGACAAGCTCCATGCTGATAACTTTTGTGCTGTTGGGGAAATACTTGGAGTCTCTTGCAAAAGGGAAAACATCTGATGCCATCAAGAAGCTTGTGGAACTTGCACCTGCAACAGCATTGCTGCTTGTCAAGGACAAAGGTTATTGTACTTCCCTTCGACTGATTTGAGAGTAGCTTTAGAAATATGATCCTCAACCTAATTACTGTGGCACCCTTTTTCTCTGACTAGGAGATTGAATTTTTTTATTTTATAGTAAATTGGAGTAAATTATCGATGTTGCAGGCGGAAGGTATATCAGTGAGCGAGAAATAGATGCTTTGCTAATTCAGCCAGGTGACATATTGAAAGTTCTGCCTGGTACAAAGGTTCCTGCTGATGGCACGGTAGAATGGGGATCCAGTTATGTCAATGAGAGTATGGTAACTGGTGAATCTCTCCCTGTTCTAAAGGAGGTCAATTTGTCAGTCATTGGAGGTACAATCAATTTACACGGTGTCCTTCACATGCGAGCTACCAAAGTAGGAAGTGATGCGGTCTTGAGTCAGATCATTAGCTTGGTTGAGACGGCACAGATGTCCAAAGCTCCTATACAGAAGTTTGCCGATTTTGTAAGTACTTTAACGAGGCAAAGTTCTAACATATTTGTTAACTCTCCTTGTTTTAATAAATCTGGATACTGGGAAGCTTTAATACTTATAGCGATTGACTTTTTTGCCCTTTTTGAGACTCTGCAAATCCTTTTGTTGTGTGAAGTCAGTGTTGGAGTACTTTAATCATCGTGTGAAACCAATGCTGGAAGGATTTGAGCGTTCTAAATGTGTTGTATTGTTTATTTGGAGCATCATGAAAATTATGTCTTCATCCTGACACTAATACTTGGTTTTGGAGGAGATAGTAGTGCTGATGGACCAAGTTCTTTTACAGTGAGAAACTTTCTTCTATATGCAGTTTATTGAAATTCTGTCGGTTTTTGCTTGCTGGCTTTCCTGTCTTTAAATGTCATATGCTGAGCATTTGAATTCCTGGAATGCTAGGTAATGAGGTCCAGAGTCATTTATGAGTTCTGAATTGTACCTAGGATCATCCCTTGGTGTCGGTTCTGCATGTCATGCGAATAGCAGATATGGTCGTGTTGTGTTAATGGCATGTGGTTCGAAACAGTTAACCTCGCCAAGACATAAATGATGAAGACAATTATACACAAAGCAATGCTGTTGCACTCACTTTCTGTCATTTTCCTCTCTCTCCCTCTCACATCAAATGGAAACTAGAAGATAATGGCAAGGTGCCAATGCATGTGAAGACACATATCATCTCAAAGTGAAACCGACCATTCATTCAACTCCGGGTTTATTTTCAACTGCATCTCTTTGGTCTCAGACTTTGGGAAGGTCTGAAATTGAGACATCTAAACACATGATCCTTCAGCAATATGTTTGCTTGATATAATGTTGGAATTATGAATAATGATTGGGACTGCTCTCTTTGGAGTGCTCCTTGGAAGTTGATAGGTGTTTTGAAGGCATTTGAGTTTTGACTTGGAGATGTTAGCTCTTCCTGATGCTAGTGGGACTCACGGGATCTCTACTGATCAAAAAGATAATCAATGCCCAAATTTAGGTGTTTTTATCTGACATGTAGATGGTAGTTTGGTGCTAGGAACGATAGATGATGGGATGGCGGTGGGATGTTGGAGTGGACAGGAAAACCAGTTTGGTTATTTGATGAAGTATTACTACTTGAGATTTTATTTCTAGTGTTCTTGGGGTTATCTTCACTTGCGTGGTCTTCTATGTTGAGAAGAATGAGGGAAGGGGGGTTAAAGAAGGGTAGTGGATGGCAGTTTAAGTAGAAAAGAGAACTACAAAATCTACTATCTGTGATGCCACTCAAAGGATTTTGGGTCACTCTTTTAGATTGGTGATTCCAGCACTTCGAACTGTTGATTCATCGCCAGAGATGGCTTAGAACCAATAGTTCATTATCTAATGGATTTTTCCGTTCTAATACTCCATCCGAGAGTTATCAATATTTATCAAATCTGTTCCTATCGAATGGAAGGCTATTGGATCAAATGACAAAGACATTGTTGAGAAAAAGATGGCTTTTCCCGGATGAAATGAAAATCGGATTCATGTAACAGTAGAAAGGTTTCCCATTACTTAGCCGGAAAAATATGTGGCCATGAAATAGGGATTAAGTGGAGTGCATTGCGCCATTTTCTTTTTAGAGCCAACTTCAGACTATTGAGGAGGCATCGGTTGATAATAAAGCTATCTGGTGCTCTATGAATTATAGACTTTTATGGTGGCAGATTGCAGCTTCATATAATGTTGAGTGTTTTAAGTAGTTGACTTGCAGATTCTCTGGTTTGTGGATTAATTGTTACTTTCTTCTCGCAGATTGCAAGCATCTTTGTCCCCACTGTTGTTGCTTTGTCATTTTTGACATTTGTGGCTTGGTGAGTACGACACCTGACTTGTTCTACCTTTGGTGCAATTTCTATATGGTTAGATAAGAGAAAACCACCTTTATAGTCCCTAGTTGACCAATTCTATAATTGGATATCTAGTCTTTAAACATCAGTTTTGTGCAATAATGATCTGTCACCACTATTATTATTTAATTTTGCTCATAATTCTTCTACATGGCTTAGCTGAATCACAACATGGTTGTAATAACTATAGACAGTCAAAAATCACCCGTTTATACTCCATATCTTCATAACACAGGATAATCATAACCGAAGTTCAATGCAAATAAGGTTGGAGATCTGAATCACACAAAAATGAACTGTAGAGAGTAATATCTCAGTATTAAATATCAGGGATCAAACTGCAAAGTTTACCAAACTTAAGGAACTGTTGATGTAGTTTTCCCTCTGGATAATGCGCGATAGGTGTGCACAATCATTGAGGCCCTTTTTGTTTGTGTACAGGTATCTTGCTGGTACTTTTGGAGCTTATCCAGAAGAGTGGCTGCCAGATAAGAGCAATTACTTTGTTCTTGCCCTGATGTTCTCAATATCGGTAGTAGTTATTTCTTGCCCCTGTGCCCTTGGGTTGGCAACACCTACTGCTGTGATGGTGGCAACAGGGGTTGGTGCCAACAATGGGGTGTTGATAAAAGGTGGAGAGGCTTTGGAGCGAGCCCAGAAGGTTAAGTATGTAATATTTGATAAAACAGGCACCCTTACACAGGGGAAAGCCACCGTCACAACGGCAAAAGTTTTCAATGAGATGGACCGCGGACAGTTCCTCAATTTGGTGGCTTCTGCAGAGGTAACTATGTATTCTTTGTCTATTTATTCAAGTCCCTGCTCCCCATTTCTCCTGGAGAGAGAGAACAGAAAAGAGAAAGAGAGTAATGCACACATACGGGCAGTATGTTTGTTCAAATGGAGATTGCAGATGCAGACAATTAGAAAACTGAAATGGCCAAGATAGAGGAGGACCATATACATCAGTTCTTATGATGTCATCACCATATGGAGAATCTGAACTGATTGTCTGAGGATCAAATCTTGAACATGTACATTTGGAGTTTATTTTAGGACGGATTCTACTAATTAGCAGCCTTTCTAAAACATTTGAAAAATTACTATCACCTATAGAATATTACCAATCATGGATGCATAAATTATGGTTTGGGTGACAGATTATTAGTCTTACGCATGCATTTCATATCAGCATATCACTGCCTTCAAACATGATACCTAACTGCTTCACTAAGATAAAGCTTATTTAGATTCTTGTTTAGCCGTGTGGTAAAGCTGACTTCAAACAGAGACTTTCGAGTGCCCAAGCTCAAATTGCAGAACTCCGCTTGCATTGCCTTCTCTGAAGATGTGGGCTGCAGTTTAAATGATTCGTTTTATGCTGATATTCTTGACTTCTTTTTCAACATTGCATTGTAATTGTTTTTGTTACTATCTCAACTAGGCTAGCAGTGAACATCCTCTGGGGAAAGCAATTGTGGAGTATGCACGCCATTTCCACTTCTTCGATGATCCTTCTGAAACTGATGATGCTTTAAACTCCAAGGAGTCAATGAATTCTGGATGGCTCCAGGATGTCACTGAGTTTTCTGCTCTTCCAGGAAGGGGAATTCAGTGCTTTATTGAAGGGAAGCGAGTGCTGGTGTGTTTCCTGAAATGAAGATCTAAAAGTTTTGCTGCTTTACTCAATAATATGCCTTTGACCCAAAAAAAAAAAAAAAAAAAAAAACTCAATAGTATTCCTTTCGATAGCATGTTAATATGCTTGTTGGACATGCAACTTTGACAGGTTGGTAATCGGAAGCTGTTGGTTGAAAGTGGAATTGCCATTCCAACTCACGTGGACAATTTTGTTGTAGACCTTGAAGAAAGTGCCAAAACAGGCATTCTTGTTGCATATGGTGATGCCTTGATTGGTGTTTTAGGGGTTGCAGATCCGCTGAAAAGGGAAGCTGCTGTAGTTGTAGAAGGCCTCAAGAAGATGGGTGTTAGTCCTGTAATGGTGACAGGGGATAACTGGAGGACAGCTCGGGCTGTTGCCAAGGAGGTGCGTACAGCCTACTATATCCAGCGTTTTAAAATGCGTTTGCATGATTTTGCAGAGTTAGTGGATTCCATACATATACATATAACTTCTTCTCACTTTCTCTCGCAGCTCAATATGTGCATGTATTTTGGCTCAAACTCTCAACGCATTCAAGAGATTTGACATGGATAATTTGGTCTTGTGCTATTTATTTTATTTTATTTTGGGGAAATTTGATCTTTAACTTCACATGAAGTCTGAAACAAATCAGAGATTTTGTGTTTGATGGCTAATTATCTTGTTAATGGGAAACATCCTCCTGTGCATGATGCTAAATGTCTGATGTTTCTCATCCATGTACAGGTCGGCATAGAAGATGTGAGGGCAGAGGTAATGCCAGCAGGAAAAGCGGAAGTCATTTGCTCATTCCAAAAGGATGGGAGCATTGTTGCTATGGTTGGTGATGGTATCAATGACTCTCCTGCTCTAGCTGCTGCGGATGTGGGCATGGCTATTGGGGCAGGGACTGACATTGCAATAGAAGCTGCTGACTATGTTCTGATGAGGAACAACCTAGAAGATGTAATTACAGCCGTTGATCTATCTAGGAAGACCTTTGCACGGATCCGCTGGAACTATGTCTTTGCAATGGCCTACAACGTGATTGCAATACCGGTTGCCGCAGGGGTCTTCTTCCCTTGGTTGAGGATAGTGTTGCCACCATGGGTGGCTGGCGCGTGCATGGCTTTCTCGTCTGTGAGTGTTGTGTGCTCTTCTTTACTCCTTAGAAGATACAAAAAGCCAAGACTTACGACTATTCTGGAAATAACTGTAGAGTAGACTAGAAAGGAGAATAACAGAGAGGATTTTTAAAGGAGGGAAAAAAAGGAAATTGCAGGGAGAAGAATGTTGTAGTAATTTTCAGCTTAGTGAGTGAGGACACAAAATGGGATACAAGGTGTGTGAATGAAGATGAGTATCCCAATTTTGTCTACTTTTTGAATATTCTTTTCACTTGTATGATGATGGGGATGTAATTTTCCACCCCACTGAATGTAAATGTCACATGCATAATATATACTGTAAATTTTTTCTCTTCTTTTTGGTTTCTGTTCTGCTTGCCCTTGGGCTGATTTGCAGAAAATGAGAAGAATAAAGAAAAGATCTGGCTTTAATCCCTTTCTGTGCTCCTCTGCGCTTAACTTTCCATGCCTGCACCCGGAGGAGTCAGTTTGCTGCAATTGCAACTGCTCAAGTTCCCTCAGAAACAAACCTCAAATCTATCATCGTGCATCTGCTTTCGGTTCAACTCATCCACCAACTAAGATATCGAACGAGAACGTGGAGAGCTGCGAACATCGGTTAAGATCCGTATTCGTGAGTTACAAATTGCTTAGGACAGTTGCAGCTGGTAAAATTTCTTACAATTAAATCTCATGGTAAACTCAACTCGACCCTCATCCGTTTGCCTATGAATTGTAGACTGACGATTAGAAGTTTGCACGATCGCTTCCTAGTTGTAATTGTTAGCATCAGGTTGTTTAAACCAGGGAGATTCCATTGCACGCAAAACTCGATGAGTTTGGTGGATATGAACACTGCACGAGACCCAGGTCTCCCTTTTTTCTTTAAAGCGACAGGCATGCTAGATCCATCCGCAAAATTAACACAAGAAGCAATGGAATGGTTTGTATCTGGACATTCAAACAGACGAAGCATATTCGGAGAAAAGCCGTGAAGAAAGCATGCACCGCAGCAGGGTGGGAACCACTAAGTGGTCAAATCAAAACTTCAAAGTCTTCAACCTCCGGCATCCTTTTCTTGAAGTTGACCGTTCCGCCCGAAGATGCCAACATCGATTTTACCAACGATAATTGTGCAAATGGTCGCCCTTGGACCATTCCATTTAATGCATTAAATGAAATATATATATATATATATATATATATATATATAAATTATAATAAGGGCCTTGTCAACCGAACACTTGTCAAGCACAATAGATAGGGTATAATTCAATTTTTTAAGTGTCGATTATACATAACACGAAAAGAAATAATGCATTAAAACCCGTCAAACTCCAAACTCTCTGTAGCCGACTTTCTAACAACCGACGCATTGAGGTAATGGGAAAGAGACCTAGTCGACGGACTCGAGGAACGGTCATAAAGGCCTATGATTCCAGATGGCATATTTTAGTGCACTCATCGCGTCATCCCCTGCGTCAGCTTTGGCTCTCCGGTCATCACGTTTGCATTCTTGTCAAAACTAAAGTTCGAAGACCAGAATGGTGCAAAGAAATCAAAACCCTAAAAGCGAACAAGGGAAAATTCATTAGTAAAATGTGGAGCGTAGCATTCAACAGAGAGTTGAGCTTGGGTCAATGGTTTTGTATATCTTATTAAAAAATGCGCCTTCGTCTGTCACGGCCGTCGCAATCATAACGTGATATGTCACTCCGTACTTGAAAGTCTTTGCCACGTTGTCTTGGTAATGCAAGTACAAAGAGCCCATTTGATTGTAATTTGTACTATCATTGCACGATTCTTGATATAATATTGATTTATTATTAAGAAGGATTTATTTATTTAATTAATTAGGATCCCAAAACATGTGAAAACAGATTCCAAGATTTGTTTGAACTCTAGAATGCGATGGGGGAAATTTACTTGACTTGAAAGGTCTATAAATAAAAGGATTTGGTGCGATTTGGAACGGGATTAGGCGGGCAGCCCTATGGTCAAATCACATATCTAACATGCTTGCTTTACAAGCTAGAATCTCTCCTATTTGTTTACACAGCGTCATTTTGGACCACCTCCATCTTTCTAGATAATGCTTTGACCTTGATTAATTGAACTAGTGTATTAAGGGACAACATAACCCTATGTGCCTTAATTAGACGACAAGTTAAGCTGTGTATATGTGTGACGTGAAGGAGTAACTAGTAGCAGGTTGCACATAACTATGTACATCAACATATGAACTTAACCTAATAATTGCAATCAGATGAATCGTTGATCATCTACAAATCACTGCCATCACAAGTTTATAAAAAATGGGATTTTGGCTTTTTAAAGGCGTTTGATTAAAAACATAACAAGTTATCAACGAAGTGTGACGTGATTAGTGCTCTTAAGAAATTGTACGCTTAGCTTTAATTATTCTATTTGCAGACGATATACTGCTGATATGAATGCACTGCAACACATCGCAAGCAACAACAATGTCAAACGAACAGTAAGACTGAGTTTATTACATTTAAACTTAAAGGATTAGGAAGAAGATAGAGAGGGCGAGGCATAGATGAGTAGCAAGCGATATTTAAATGAGAGAATCGACATTTTTAAGATTCTCCATGTACGCTAAAAGCTAGCTGCGTGATTACTAGCTTCCACCAACTCTTAATAACTAAGGAAACGAGGTTTCAATTCAGTATGGAAAAAGTTCCTGAAACCCTTCATGACTCACTGGTTTCTGATCAAGAATAATCTGACTAAAGCCCTAAAAATTCAAAAAGTACCAACACAAATAGCATAAGATAGTGCAGGGAAAGACAAGGGATGACCTCATAGATGTTGCTTCCTGGAAGCCTCACATAGTTATCCAGATCCCATTTGCCATTAAATCAATCTCTCTCAGTCGCATAGGAATAGTCAAAGAGTTTACATGTCTTACCTTTGACCACAACTTTGTCCCTTTCTAATTCACCATATAATGCCTTAGAGTGCAGGGCTTGCTCTTTATTAATTAATCCCTTTCTACACAAGTGCATGAGACGTTGAATAAAGAAGAGATCCTCAAGATCATCGAGTCATGACCAACAATACTAGTGGTGAGTGGGTTCAGTATTACCAGCAGAGCGTTGATCCAGAGGCTGAATTTGTTGACTCCACCATCGTCACTTCCATGAGCTCTGGCGACAACGTCGATCAAAATCCCACCAATGGCACCAGTAATAACAACAACAGCAGCAGCAGCAGCAGCAAGAGTCGACCAAAGCCAATCAGAAGAAGATCAAGAGCATCAAAGAAGAATCCCACAACCATACTCAATGCCAACACCACCAACTTCAGAGCCCTGGTCCAGCAATTCACTGGCTGCCCTAGCACCTCCATCTCTTTTGGGTCGACCAACCACAGCGGCCCGCTCAACTTGAGTTTCGTTGGTTCTGGGCACGAGCATCACAGAGTCTCTTCTGCAGGTGTATCTCTTTGGAACAATGATTCCTATAGTGTCCAAGTCCAACAACAGGCTAAGCCACCACAGCAATTGCACCAGTATCAATCAGAGTATGCAAGGATGACTAATTCCTCATTCAATGAGGTAACCAACACTAATGATGCTTTTGTTTCGACCATGCCGCTGTCTAGTAACTTCGTGTATGCGACAGAGGATATCCTCAGTGGGTATCCCATGGACGATCTCCCTTTCCCAGCTTAGCTAGCTAGCTAGCTTCATTCTTGACCCAAAATGATGTCGACCAACTAAAACATACTTAGTTAGCGTGTATTAGACCTACATCGGTTCTTCTGAATCTTAAGTCTTTGCACAGTCTTTCTTTACAGCACTTAAGATGTAATTTATTTATATGCCTCTTCCGGCTTCCGTAGGATTTGCATATGGTATGAATCCTTTGTCCTTTGGTCTTTTTCTTTGATAAGTGTGATGGCAAAATTATTATCTCACGAGAGAGTGGCTTGAGATTCTTGCTGCTCCCACATCAGCAAACATAAACACCAGTGTGTCTCCCTTTGAGAGGATTAGTCATTGTTCAGAACATATCTCAACTTTGAGCGCATAAAAAAATTTCAATTTGAGCAGGTTCCTTATTTTGAGTGTTCCTAATTTCAATATGTTTACTAGAATGAGATTTCTTATTTTGGATTCAACTATTATCTATTTATATATGACAAAATTTTACTGGGTGAACAAACAAGAAGAGCATAAGTTCTTGATTGAGTTTTCTATGAGAAATTGTGGAATAATATTTGTGGTTTGCTTTGGGTGTGATTGAGTATTGGGAAAAACTTGAGCAACAGTGGATTACTTGGCGATTGGTAATCTCAAAGAGTAGGTTTCGGCATTCAGACTAAATCACATAAATTTCCGGTGGCCTTATCATTCATCTTTGATTTCTCTTGTAATTTTTTTTTAATCACGCTTTTGAATTAAATTGTAAAATCAGCTAGTTTTTGCATCATTTCAAAATAGTCAACAAAAGTCACCTTCAACAACATCTCTCGGTCCCACGCCGTGTTGACAGGTGAGAACCGAAAGCTTTGTGAAGGGATGAATAGTACTAATCGATTTCAAAGTTCATCACTTGAAGTATTCCGTTCATTTTCTAGATGCCTAGTGCAGTGCTGATCACAATAGTTTGTGATAGATATCCGTTCATAATCTATCATTAAACTAGATGCTATTACAAGAAGTTTGAGGATCGATGCGTCATCGTATAGTGAAGCTTAAGAGTATGTGAAGACGGTAAACCCAGGGAACAAAGAAGAAGAGTATGTTAAATTGTGGAGGGCCGCACATACAAAGATAAAGCTCCATCGCAGCATGCGTGCTTTTCTTCCCCTTCTATGTATTACTTAAAGGCTGGAGATCTAGTCCTATAACCTTTTGCCAACTTCGACTTTTTCTCTATCTCAAATCATAAATGTAATCTCCACAGAAATGTTCAATTCCCTTGATGTAAAATGGGATGGTGTTCCATCATGAATTTTCATATTTGTCATGTTGGAAATCGTTCCATTTGTCCTTGTATGTTTCGGTGGAAAGGAAGAATTTTCCCTTTGTCAATTGGGCCTCAGCTTAACCCTTGAAGCCCTGCAATGCTTTCAGCTGAGTTCCCCCACATAGACCCCACCCATCTCTCTCTCTCTCTCTCTCTCTCTCTCTCTCTCTCTCGTTTTCTCTGCGACTGCGTAGCTCCAAAGTTCGGTGGTCTCCATTTTCGCTCATGAGCCATGTGGGTAACACCGACACAAATCCCCACTCCTCTGTCGCTTTCCCGTGCCACCTACGGCTCCACCAGCTCCGACAAATTCAGGAGAAAGTGGAGCAAGATTGGAGCGAGGACCTCCTTCTTCGAATACCCTCTCGCCAGCCGAATCATGGTCCGAAGTAAGTGAATGTTCCACCCCCACCGCACCTTTCTCGTTAGGTAGATTGCAAAAGATAGAATTGATCAGAGACCGAGCGTGCTTATTGAAGAAGACAATGTGGGGCTTGCCCTGGAGAACATGGACCGTAAGGTACCTCACCACCCCGCCCCCGCCCCGCCCCTCCTTCCATTCTCTTCCCTCCCCTCCCCAGTCCGTCGCCCATCACCCTCCATCTCTTTCGTTGCAGAAACTCGATGGCAGGGTGATATATGTAGAGATTGCCAAGCCCGGGATCGGACCAGCGGTCCGCCTCCGTTGCAGTTGCACGATGATCAGGCGGCTGAATGACAGTCAAAAGCATCGGCTCTGCCTTCACGAGAGACGGTGTATATCGAACTTGAAGTCGATCTCTGTTCTTTTGCGGTTCTATTCAAAATGCCTGAGATGTCACCATCGTTGTCCTATACCGCAAGTAGAATGATTCGCATTCGCCTCGTGTGTTGAAAAAACCATTGTCACCAATATTGACCGACATAAAAAGTACGGAACGCATTTTATTTCTTTCACATTATGTTTGTGAATATAAAGAGAGAATCACAACAAAATTAGGTCAAGAGGTAGTAATTGATGGCTCATCTTCTTTTATAATTATGCCTTCAATGATTCTAATTTGTTAAAAGTCTATCGTAATCTCAACTAAATGTATGGCTACTACCTCCTAGCAAGGATATGGTTGATTTTCGCTTAGAGCATGTCCATAATATGGGAAATGGTGTTGGCATCGAGTACTTTGAATGCTCTTAAATATACAATTAGGGCATTTTTAAGCAAATTGAATGTCGCACAGAAATATAAAGAAATAGTTTGATGATAGGAGGAAACATCATTGAACTAAACTTGTTTGTAGTGCTTTTACGCATGAAATTCAATCTATCAACTCGATTTTTATACCTACTGTCTTCGCACCTACTGTTGCACCTAGAAAAAGCCTGTAAGTGTAAAAATTAAGTCAATGAGAAAAAATAATTTTTCTTGAATATATCAAGATGTGATTTTAAGTACTAGGTCATTGGCCTTCCATAGGTAGAAAAATAAAGTCAATAAGAAAAAAGGAATTTTCCTTGAAAATATGTTCATGTGATTTTAAGTAATAGAGTCAACGGAAAAAGGACGTAAAAGATATCAATTTTCCTAGCAACGAAGCTCATCAAGATAATCCTAAAAAATATATCCCTATGAATCATAGGAAAGATCTCCTTCTTCTTTTTTTCCTTCCTATTCTTCTTTTTGAAAAATAATTTCTTCTTCAATTCAAGTTCATTTCAAAATACTTCAAACGGTAAATAGGCCAATTTGGTGGCTTTTTCCTCAATTTCACATGAAGTCAAATTCTAAAACCAGACATGATGTTTTGAATTCATCAAACTGGGAAAATTTTAAAAAACTCATTCCATGTGTTTTTTAGACAAATTTGACAAGCTTTGATTTGACATAAGTTTTTCATCGATGTATATATATTTTGATACCCAAGGAACCCCGTACAACTGGTAGCAGGTGGGTAAACCCTGAAGTGACACTAGTGGAGGACCCATCACCTCGACGTCACATTTATCTGATATTTTATTGACTTGATTTTCACATATACTGTCTTCGCATCTATTGTCGCAAAAATTGAGTCAATGAGAAATGAATTTTTATTGAATATATCGAGATGTGATTTTAAGCATTAGGTCACTAGCGTTTTGTAAGTATAAAAATAGAGTCAACAAGAAAAAAGAATTTTTCTTGAAAATATCTTCATGCGATTTTAAGTATCGAGTCATGGACTTTATGTAGGTACAAAAATAGAGTAATAAGAAGGACGTAAAATATATCAATTTCCCTAAAGGCAAAGTTCTTCAAGATAATCCGAAAGTATATGGGCGTTGATTCAGCTGATAGACTCTCTCCACCAAGCTTATATGAGCGGATTGAGCTAGTGAGAAAATTGTATAAAAAGACGTTGAAGGGATCTAAACTCCATGATGAGCACGATGCTCAATGTAAACAAACACAGAATAATCCTAAAAGTGTAAACTCTATTCTTCCCAACAAGTTAAAATATTATTTTACTTGATTGATTTCATCTTCAACTAAATTGCCAAGTTTTAATTATTTTAGGCAATACTTAATTAATGCTTAGGAGTTCACGTACTTATGTGCATGTTCAATATTTATAAGGATTTCAGTTAGAGTATGTCTATAATGTGGGACATGGTATCGGCACTAATTCCAGAATTCAAATTCTTGCATTGAATATTTTGAATGCTCTTAAAACATACTATTAAGGCTGGCTCAAGGCATACAATTCCTAGAGGTGAAGAGATTGAAGCTCTTCTAATGGGCCAGAAGTTGACAACCATAATAAGATTACATATGATGTGGCAACAATAGTGGTTGATGCATAGGAGGTACTTTCAAACCTTATGAATTTTTAAGCAAATTGAATGATGCATACAAATATAAAGAGATACTTTGATGATAGGAGGAAACATTGAATTGAACTTGTTTATTAGGATTGCCTTAGCGCCTATAATTAACTCTTCTCTTTATTACTAAAAAAAAAAATTGTATAAAATCGAGACATGATGTTTCGAATTCATCAAATTCGGAATTTTTTTTATAAAAAAAAATCATTTTCGTGGGTTCTTTAGACAAATTTGACCAAACTTCAATTGGATATAAGTTTTTCATCTCATGTTCTATCGACTCGATTATCACGCCTATTGTCTTCGCACCTATGGAAGGCCTATGGGTGCAAAAATTGACTTATTGAAAAAAGGAATTTTTCTTGAATATATCGAGATGTTATTTTAAGCATTACGTCACTAGCATTCCGTAGGTATAAAAATAGAGTCAATAGAAAAAAATATATTTTTTCTTGAAAATTCATGCAATTTTAAATATCGGATCATGGATGTAGGTACAAACATAGACTCAATAGGAAGTAGGACATAAGAGATATAATTTCCCCAACAACAAAGATCTTCAAGATAATCTTAAAGTACTTAGATTCAGCTGATACTCTCTCCACCAAGCTTATATGGCGGATAGAGTTAGTGAGGAAATTGTATAAAAATGGTGAAGAGATTTGAGCTCCGTGATGATTTTTTTGCTCAAGTTAAAACAAACGCTGAATAATCCCAAGAGGTGTGAACTCTATTCACCTTGATAAGTTTCAATGTTGTTTTGCTTGATTGATTTTAAATTTAGCTAAATTGCCAAGTTTTAACTATTTTAGGTAATATCTAATTAGTGCTTGGGAGCTCATGTACTTATATGCATGCTCAATACCTCCTAGCAAAAACATGGTTGATTTTCAATTAGAGTATGTCCATAATGTGGGACATGGTGTTGGCATGGATTCCAAAATCCAAATTTTTACATTGAGTACTTTGGATGCTTTAAGCATACTATTAAGGCTGGCCCAAGGCATACAATTCCTAGACATGAAGAGATTAAAGCTTTTCTAATAGGCCAGAAGCTGACAACCATAATATTCTTCTTGATTGAAACTTCAAAGAGATTACATATGATATGGCAACAATAGTGCTTAATGCATTGGAGGTACTTTCGAACCTTATGAATTTTTTAGCAAATTGGATGCCACAGGAAATATAAATAGTATAAAGGGATAGTTTGATGATAGGAGGAAACATCATTGAACTAAACTTGTTCAAGTTGTTCTTATGCATAAAATTCAAACATGATTCTTATTGGCATTGCCTAAACATCTATAGTTAATTATTCTCTTTATTACTAAAAATGGTTGTATAAAATCGAGACATGATGCTTTAAATTCATCAAATTAGGATTTTTTTTTAAAATCATTTTGATGTGTTCTTAAGACAAATTTGGCTAAACTTTGATTGGACAAAAGTTTTCCATATGATAATTTATTGACTCGATTTTCCCACCTACTATCTTTGCACCTACCATCGCATCTACAGAAACCCTGTAGATAAAAAAATTGAGTAAATGAGAAAAATAATTTTTCTTGAATATAATGAGATGTGATTTTAAGAATTGGTTTACTACTTTTTCGTAGGTATAAAAATAGAGTCAATAGAAAAAAATGAATTTTTCTTGAAAATATCTTCATGCGTGTTTAAGTATCAGATTATGGACTTTTTATAGGTACAAAAATAGAGTAAGTGGAAAGAAGGACGTAAAAGATATCAATTTCCGCAACGAGAAAGCTCTTCAAAATAATCCTAAAGTACATGGGCATTGATTAAGTCGATAGACTCTCTTCGCCAAGTTTATATGAATGGATTGAGTTAGTAAAGAAATTGTATAGAAAAACGGTGAAGAGATTTGAGCTCATTGATGAGCTTTTGGCTCAAGTTAAATTAAACACAAAATAATCTTGAAAGGTGTAAACTTTATCTTTCTTGACAAGTTTAAATATTATTTTGCTTGATTGATTTCACCTTCAGTTAAATTGCCAAGTTTTAATTATTTTAGACAATACTTAATTAGTACTTGGGAGCTCATGTATGCATGTTCGATGCCTCTTAGCAAGGACATGGCTGGATTTTAGTTAGAGTATGTCCATAATGTTGGACATGATGTCAACACTAATCTAGAATCCAAATTCTTGCATTGAGCACTTTGAATGCTCTTAAACATACTATTAAGGCTGGCCTAAGGCATACAATTTCAAGACATGAAGAGACTGAATCTCTTCTAATAGGTCGGAAGCTGACAACCATAATAATCTTCTTGGATGAAACTTTTCAAGTCACTTTAAAAGTTTAATGAAAACTATAATAGTCTCTAATGCATACCAAAATATAACCTTAACTATACTTTCTAAATCAAGCATAAATAAGTTGCTTTAATTAATTTTTATAAATCAAGATGAGCCTATGGGTATTTAGGACAAAAACAATGTTGGATTAAGACCACATGCGTCGAAAGGGCTGCGTGCGGGCCGCGTAGGCGGCATGTGCTATGTTTTATGCAAAAGCACTCTCCAATTCACCTAGAAAAATGGAAGAAAAACAATCTTGCCGTTACGCCTGACGATAGATTTCCAGTCCTAGATAAGCAAATTCAGTTACTATTCTAGGCGAATGACATTTGGTTCGGGTCTTAGATGTGTAACACCGATTATCTTGAATTGCTCTGCTTTCCTGGCAGGGCGAGTGGTTCCAAGATAAGTTTTCATTCACTTTAACATACATCATAATATATTGCGTTATAAAATGGGACTCATCTTCCCGCAAAATATCAATCATTACATGTGCATGAGCAAAATTTGTGATATTAACACCTAAATTTTGACGACTTGTTTAATTATTTATTAATCACATAAAAAATTAGGGATTAATTTTAAACCCTAGCAAAAATAATTTCCATTAATTTGCATGACATATAGACATTAGGAGAATTTGCATTGGTAGTAATAGAGCCTTTTTGTTAAAATAAAAAAAGAAAAAGAATTAATTAAAAGAACCATTACTTAAAAGAAAAAAGAAGAAAACGAGACTAGTCGGGGCCAAGCTGGCCCGGCCTCCTTTCGTTTATTCTTTCTTCTACTTTTCTTCTCCATGCTCCTTGCCTGGCCCTCTTCTTTTCTAGGCCCAGCCCGCACTCCTCTTCTTCTTCCTCCTTTCATGTTGCTCGCGCCTTCTGCAAAAAGAAGAGCAACGGAGGTACAAAGATCGGGGAGTAGCCTAGCAGGTCGGGCCGCAACAGGCTGGCGATGGCAGAAGCCATGCACACCTGTCGCTGCCCAAGCTTAAAAGGAAGAAAGCAAAAGGTTTTCGGGGGTCTTCGGCGAGAGAGGGGGAGGGTCCGGCCGCTCAGGGGAGCTTTGAGCGAGTGAGAGGGAGCGACTCAGAGAGTGAGAGCGAGAGTGAGAGTGAGACCGAGCGTTCTGCCTTAGCCTGAGATCCGCTCGTTGCTCGCCGTTTGGAACTAGGTAGGCCTCCCCTTCTCCCGTTGGCGCTCCCTTTTTGGGGCGCGTTGGGCCGGAGCTCGTGTCTGACTATTTCGCATGAGCTTCAACCCCTCCGACCCTAGTAAATCTTTAGCCGAGTCTCTGTGTTTTCTAGTCGTTTTTCGAGGATCCTACTCCCATTTCAAGTCCCGATTGAGTCGGAAATCTTGAGATTCGGTAATGCATGCTAACTACTTATATAAATGCCTCAATGCAACCCCGAAATATATTTTATCCGATCGACAATTGAATCTTAGTTTAATGTTCGACTATTCATATATTGTTGAACTTCATTTGCTCCCTTCATGTTTTGATGTGCTTTCATGTGACTTTGCACCGTTTGAGCCGGTCTTGCATACGTCCCTTCGTCGGAGCTAGCCTCCCCATGCCGGCGAGCCCTACAGTTCAAGGCCGTTCGAGCCAGCGTCTCTACCCATTCTTTAGTGCCTTTGTGTTTGTTTGATCTCTAGAATTTCTGGTGTTCAAACTGTAGTTTAGATGAGGGTTTTTTGTGAAATTTCGTAGTCGCCGATCATCCTGACCGGCGGGTGCGGTGGTGTAAGTGCCGGTGTTATGGTTCGGTGTCTGGTCGTATGGGTTTGTAAAATAAAAGAGAAGAAGATTAAGTTGCAGAGAAGGAAAGCTTCGGGCGCTGAAGGTGGCGGAAGGAAGAAGAAGGTGGAGGAGGGACTGGGACAAAATAGGGGAAAGACAAAAAGAGAAAAAGAAAGAACAAATAGAAAATTTTAAAAAATAATAAAAAAAGAATTAGAGAGATTTTGTTTTGTAATCCGACTGGGTTAGATCCGGGTTTGGGTCGGGTCATCGAGTTGGATCGGGTAAATCCACTCTGAATCCATTCCCTGGGTATAATAGTAATAGATCAATTAACAAATTAAAAAATTCGGAAAAATATTTTTAAAAATTATTAAAAATCCAGAAAATGATAACAAAATCTTAGGAAATAATAAAAATCTAGAAAATTCGAAAATAAATGAAAATTCATAAATTTGAGAAAATCATTAAAATTATTATTATTAAAAAAATTCTATTTTTTAATAAAAATAAATTCGAATTTTCCAATAAAAAAATAATTATTGGTTAATACCAAAACTCGTCTATATGTGCACTCATATTTCTTCGATGTTGGACAAGACATCTCTTCGTTTGTTTTACAAACAAACTACCAACAATTCACCTAAAAAAAGAAAAAAAAGTGAAAAAGGATAAAAAAAAAAGCCAAAAAATGGCGAGCGTGGCTAAATTTCTTAAGTCTGCGTTGCGGGCATAAATTCCAAACACGGCCAACCCATTTTTGTGATTTTTTTTCTAATAAGCTTTGTTTTATTAGCAACCTTAATTTAAAATTAAAGTTTATGACGTTAATATAGAATAAAATAAGCCAAAATTATGGTAAAGTACACCACTTCTCTGCTCTCTCGGACTATTCGGTATTTGGCTCTTTCTCCGCTTCTCTACTCTTTCTCGGTCTACTCAAAATACGGTACGTATGTCCCTACTCTTGAACACCTCTTTTTCTCGATGGGGAAATTTGAGGTATGCTATACGGTATGTGTGTCCCCACTGTAAGCTTTTTTAAAGTATGCCTCAGCAAGTTTAAAATCCCATGTTAATTTCTAGTTGAATGTAACATCTTGGCAGGTTGGTGTTGAATATTTCCTCTCTCAGATTTAGAATATCTTTGTATATAATAGAGCTAGTTTTCTTTTCTTATGCTTTTTACACGCTTGATGTTGATTCTATGCCCGTTCCCGAAGTTGCTATAGTTTAAAGTTTCATAGCAGGTGAAAAATTTGGGGAAGAAAACATCTAATGATGGGAACATGACCATGGTTTGCTTTTTATTAGAATGAGACAATTAAAAAATTGCGTATTTAATTAATTTGATATAGTTGTTCTTCAAATATGCAGACCCGAAAATGTATGTAGAACCTACCCATGCAAAACATGTAGGTTATTGGAGATGATTGATTAAAAAACAGAATGAGATGCGAACTTTTTGCATTTAACATTTTTTAATACGAATTCCACATGGAAGTTCTGAAGTGTCGGTGTGCGTTTAGTGGGTTCAGTATTACCGGCAGAGCGTTGATCCACAGGCTGAAATTGTTGACCCCACCATTGTCGCCTACATGGGCTCTGGCGACAACGTCGATCAAAATCCCACCAACCCCGGCAGTAATAACGACAGCAGCAGCAGCAGCAGCAGCAGCAGCAGCAAGAGTCAATCAAAGCCAATCAGAAGAAGATCAAGAGCATCAAAGAAGAATCCCACAGCCATCCTTAATGCGAACACCACCAAGAGCGACAAATATGCAATTTCCTTCTCTGTTAATTTCATATCTTCCAGTCAATCAAGTTTTCGACATACCAACCTCATACTTTCCTATATTTAAATAGCATGCATTAGCACATTTTAGGACCATCACTACTCATTACATAAATCCACACGGAGACTCTGGAAATTTATTAGCAGAACTTGCTCACGAAAAGTAAAAGTCATCATCAAGACTCGGCCCACACGACTACACTGCTGGTGGAGAAGACGCAATGGAAGTCTCCCTGAGGCGCTTGAAGTAGGCAAGCAGGACCTCATGCTCCGGAAGGTTGCTTCCGATCACATCATGATCTCTGAAATTCTGCGCCCATCTGTGCAGGCGAGGATATTCGCTAGCTTCCAATAATTTCACGCCGGCCACTTCTTCCAGGACTTGAAGCCACCAAGCTAGCCATCCAAAGACCAAATCTTGCAAGCCAATTTTGTCCCCAGCAAAGAAGTTGTCCTCCTCTCTAAGAGCATGTTCTTCAATGGTTTTCAGGACTTTCTTGGCCTCTTTTGTTGTCTCCTCCAGTTGCTCCCCTGTGCTTTGAAAGAATTTGACAAAAATTGGGGACTTCATCATCCAGAATGTTCATTGTTAGATAGTGGAATAAGGATTTAACCATGCTTATAACTTTCTTTAATTATCTTGTGTAGCTCTTTATGGTCATCTTGTTCTGAATAACATCACAAGATTTACCGTCATCTAATTAGATAGAATTTCTTACATTTTTCATGGAAATTCTGTTCTCAGTTCAAGCTAAAGTTGAGATCAAGGCTATTGAGACATGAATCGAACCTAATTCTCAGAAATGAAATCTTGACTGAAATATTTTAATAAATCTATCACAGAAAACAATTTTATTTCGATGTTCGCAACACACCTTGTCCTCAATGAATTTGATCCAGAACCGGGCCACGGCCTTCTCATAAGGATCCCGAGAGAGCAGAGGGTTTCGTGGCCAACTCTCTTCGATGTACTCCAGTATTACAGCAGACTCTGCAACCGGTCTCCCTCCATGGATGAGCACAGGGGTCGTCTTGTGAACTGGGTTGCACCGCAACAATTCATCGCTCTTGTTGCCGAGATCTTCCTCCACATACTCATATTCCACTCCCTTGAGCTTGAGAGCCCATATAACTCTGTGACTGAAGGGACTGGGCCAAAATCCAAGCAACTTGACTCCCTCCATGAACCCCAACTTATTAGAACAATGTCCTTCTTCTTCCGAGTCCTGATCTGAGATGGGTTGGATTGTGATGGGTTGGATTCTTATTGAGCTCTTTGAGAGTTTTCGGGTGACAAAGTCAAACTTGGTTTTTTTATTCTTGAAGTCTGACACCTTGGTGATCACGCTTTCATTAATCTAGACCCTTCTTGTTCAATCTTTGACTTCAGAGACAATTTGCAGCGAGTTGGTACATGGAAAGTTAAGTTCATTTGTTGAATTAGACCACCAATGGCAACGGAATTTTTTTATCTGATATTAATTTCACCGGGGTCACCTAATATATATATAAAAGAAGAATCAAGACTTTTATAAGAAAATCACAAGTGAAATGCAAGAAAATGGACCGCCTCTCTACTTTATTGCTCAAGAATAAGGCCAACACTTGATTCCATATAATTCAATGAACAGTACGGGATTATGACATATTTGGAATAATTAATCAAGATGCTGAGTTTGACTTCATTGTAAATTGACTTTTGTCTTGTTGAGACTTTTGATCTATTAATACATTTCTTTGGTGAAAAAGAGGGAAAGATTGGCATTGTTCTCCCGATGATGGAAATTAAGCTTCTCTCTTTCTTACTCTAATAAGAAATCACACTATGAATGATGCCCAAAACTAGAAGGCAATTCTACGTGTCCCAAATTGAAATTTCAAAGTTTAGTAGCATCCTTCTTCGATAATGATCATTACCGTAATATGGCAATTGCTCTTATAACAAAAAAAAAAATGTATATATAAATTAATATTTGGTAATGGATATTCGATAAGGTCCTTGCCATCACATTAAAAATACTAATATTTTAACCATAAAATTAAAACTAATTATGCTTCTTCTCTTTTGGCGACGACATTTCTATTTTCACATTTTATGAACCGAAACCTCCGTCTTGGCGCGCAAAATGTTCTGTCTCTCTCGCTTGCTCCTTCCTGCTCCGTCATCGCATCGCGACGTTTCGCTTGGAGTTTCGATTTAGCAGATCATCTGATCCTTCTTCAATCGGATCGGATCGGATCACTGTGTTGTCGAGGTCGACAATGGAGATCGTTGCTCTGAGAACGAACGCCGGAAGTTGACCGCACGTGCGAGCTCCCGCCGGAGCTGGCTCTCGCTCATCTCGGAGCTCCGGTGCCCATTCGGCCCCGGTAATGAACCCTCGATCGGGTCAAGGTATAGCTCTCCCCGCCCGAAGTTCAATCCGTGGATGCGAATGGCTTCGCCTGTTCGAAGTTCGTGAATTGGTTTGGTTCTCCAACTTAGGGCTCTTCGCAGCGTTTTCTTTAGTAATGTGGGTTTCGGATTAGTTATCGGTAGAGAGTCGGTGCGTTTCTCGCATTACTGTCGGGATGTTTTCTTGCAGAGCAGCGTAACGTGAAGCGATCGCGGAAGTATTTTTGTTTTGTGAATTAATTAGGAATAGAATTTTGTTCTGTTATTGTATTTGGATAGGTTTGCAATTAGCGGCGGGTGTCGGCTCTCATCCATGAATCTAGTATCCTTCTTCTTAATGTATATCTACGGCGCATGCATACTAGAGCCACAAAGACAGAAGAACAAGACTTCTTGTTATGAGAATGAGCTTAGAAGGGTATTTGATTTCTTTATTTTGTTAAGAGATTGGGAGCAGAAAGAGAGTTAGGCTTGCTGATGATTGAAGATTGTCAGTGTTTCATAGGGGATCACTGACCCTCGCCTAGCTACGCCAAGGGCCATCGTGGGGGGTCGCGCCAAAGAATAAATTTAAAATAAAAATAAAAAGAAAAAAATTGCCCTTTTATTCTAAGAAAAATTTCTGGAATAAGATCAATTTTTTTTTTCTTTTCTTGTTTTTTTTCCTTCCTTGTTCTTCCTTCTCTAGCCAGTCGTTGGGTCTCAGTGATCAATTAGAGACGAGGGCCAATTAGAGGTGGACCTCGCTAGCCTCAAGTAAATCTTGCTATGGTTGGGCAAGGTTCAACCTTACCAGATCTTGGCGAGGTTGGCAAGATCCACCTCACCAGCCCTTGTCTGTGATAGTCGGCGATTGGCTAGAGGAGAAGGAAAAATGGATGAAAAAAAAAATCGAAGAAAATTATTAGAAAAATCTTTAAAAAACTCCACGTTCACGAAAAAATTGAGATTATATCAAATGTTTTTTTTCTTTTTCTATTTCGAGAATAGAAATTTTAGGTTTGTACCAAATGTGCTCTTTTGCTTAGAAAATTGTCTACCAAGTAGAAATTAACAAGTATTTATTAACAGAAATATTATCAAACACACCTTTAAAAAAAAGAAAGTTTTCCTTGACAGTTCATTAGTGCATGAAAGTGAAATTCTTGTGAGGACATGAAACTTCCAAGTCGGAGACTAGGAACAAAATGGTTTTCAAGACTTTCTTCGCTTCTTTTGTTGCCTCCTCCCGTTGCTTCCCTATGGCATGAAAAAATATGAATAAAATCAGGGACTTTGTCACCCCAGCCAGGACGTCTTATTAACTTTGATAATCTCAGACACGTGATAGCTGAATGATAATACTAGTTTAATTGTTAAACTAGTGAAGCTAGCATTCCTTGGTTGACTAAAGAGATAAGTACAATCGAAGTCCTAAAACTTATTATTAAGATGTAATTGAGTTCTAAAACTTGTAAAAAATGCAATTAAATCCTAAAGGTTGTCAAATTGATTTAATTGAGTTCTAAAGTTAATACCATTGAACTTACTAGTAGAAAATGCTGACTTGGTACTAATATGACATTTTAAATGATTTTTTATTTTTCATGTGGCTTTTTAAAATTATTTTTTATTCAATTTTCTTTTTTAAATTAGATTTAAAAACTAAAGAAGAAAAACTAAAAATAAATTTTTTTAAGAGGAACTTGCATTTTTCTAACAGTTTTTAAAAATAAATTTTAGCTTTTCTTTTTTAGTTTTTAAATCTAATTTTGAATAAAAATAATTAAAAAAGCCATGTGAAAAATGAAAAATTATTTAAAATATCACGTTCGCACTATATTAAGACTTTTCCGTTAGCAAGTTTGACAATGTTTATATTAAGACTCAATTGAATTAATTGGATAAGTTTTAGAACTTGATTACACTTTTTGCAAGTTTTCGGACTTAATTGCATTTTCATAATAAGTTTTAGGACTTCTATTATACTTATCCTTTAACTAAATTAGTGCCAAGTGATCACATATATGCAGCATTCTTGCTTGTCCACCACGCGAACAGACATTGCAAGCATAACTTACCAATCCACAAAGGAGGAAAATGTACAAATAGCTCTATCACACTCGGTACAATTAACCTTGCATTCTTATGTCGTTTCTCTCTGTTTGAGCTAACCAGGATCCTAGTTACTGTCAAACAGAAGTTTTCCATTTCAAGAAAGTTCAGATCCCCGATTCCATGAAGGTGAAATTGTGAGAGCTTGTGCAGATGGGATCCTATAAAACTCCATAGCAGTACATCAGACATTGCATGAACCATGAAGTACATGTACATTATCAACGATCACTTCACGGCATCTCCTCTGAAATCCTTTACAAGTGACAAACAGTTCGACCCAGATCCGTGTTCCTGAAGTCCTGCGGTTCCCTGGAGCTGTCATTTCATAGTATGACATTAGATTTTACACACAGATACTCAGTTTCAGACCATTGTGGTCATGCTGTTGTGTGATTTATGTGCAGAGATGAGTCTTAATTAACCTCACTCTAGAACGCACTAGCTATAACCGAAATGAGTCAAATGAATGGTCTTGGTGTCCCGGCCTTCTGCTAGTACCGACATATTTGCTACATTGGGATTACCTGTCAAAGTCGAAGCAGAAAAATCTGCTCTTCCATGGAAAGGTTTTTGAAGGAAGACAGCACTTGCTCCAAAAAAAATGATTGATGCAGAAAGTTTATGTGTCGATGCAAATTATCTGGCAACTGATCCAAACAGTGAGACATAGTATTTCGATAGGATCAGAGAATAGTTATAAGTAGTCAAATTAAAACTACTTCGAGAAATTTCAGGTATTGCTTTAGGTAAGGTAGTGATAGCGAGGACACTTTATCAACTTAGAATGATAACTGGGCAACCCCTCTGTGTACCTTATAAAATTCATTATTTTCACATGATTTTTTTCCTTTTATCAGGTAGCACCCATCCTGCTTCATCGAGCCCATCCTTCCATTTTGAGGCCCTGATGCAATTTGTTATTATCAAACCTGAACAAAAATGTACTTCTTTTGCTGATTTTGTTTAAGTACATGAGTTTCCGAATAGTTGTGCTGTGGAGCGTCCGTATGTATTACCGATTGCTTAGGGCTTGTTTGGTAATGTGCCAAACAGTGCTTGATTCTGATTTTTTGTTCCCAAAATCAATTTAGGATGAGAATCGCGTTTGGTTAAATTTTTGTTCCCGAGAACAGATTGAGAAGAGAATTGAGAATTAAAAAAAAAAAATATGATTATTTGTCCGAGAATCAAAAAAAGAATCAAAATAGTGAAACTCTCATTCTTCCCTTCCATCATCCCTCGATTGCCGTCGGCCACTGCCCACTACCATCCGCCGCCGTCCGTTGCCACCCGCCGCCACTGTCGCCACCGGTCGCCGATTGCCGGTTCGATGAGGTTGTTAGAGGCTTGCCAGGCCAGGGCGAGATCCGACGAGCTCGCTAGAGGCAAGCCCAGCCACTGGGGAGGCTTGGCCTCGCCAGATTTGGCGATGCCCGGCCTTGCCAGTGGCCAGGCCGGCCTCGCCTAGCCCCCTGGAAAAAAAGGGAAAAAAGTAAAAAAAATATTTAAAAATTAAAAGAAATTAATTTAGAATAGAATTAATTAGTATTGTATCAAACACAATTCTATTTTAGAATAAAAAATTTTGGACACTTACCAAATGCGTTTTTTTACTCAGAATCGGTTCCCGGGAATAGAATAAAAAATAATAATTTCTAGTCAGAATTAGCTTCCAGAACATAATCGTTACCAAACGCGTCCTTACTCTGCTATCTCTTGAACACATGGCCTTTTGTCATCTTAAATAGCAGAATGATTTTCATGATAGATTAGACATGCGCAAAACTGAGATTCTCGAATCTCACAATGACATGGAGACTTCCATATTCGAGACTAAGAGCATACTGGCACGTCTTTCCCAATTTGTGACTACAGCAGTCCAAGATGGACAGTGCATAAAGAAGAAGATATTGACTTTACTTCTTGATCGTTCTACAGTACGGAAACGATGAAGCTGTACCGGGATAAAACTCGAGCCTGTACTGCAAGCAGCGCCTTGAGTTTGAGGTCATTAGGGAGTTTTCTTGCTCGCGTGGACCTGAGAGTTCTAGTTGCATAGCTTTTTATAGGGAGAGCGTCAAGGATTAGTGAACAAGAAGGATTAGACGCAGATCGTAATGGAAAAACGCATCATACCTGAATAATGAATCTCATCAGTAGCGACAAATATGCATTTTCCTTCTCTGTTAATTTCATATCTTCCAGTCAATCAAATTTTCAACATACCAACCTCATACTTTCGTACATTTAAATAGCATGCATAAGCACATTTTAGGATCATCACTACTCATTACATAAATTCACACAGAGACTCTGGAAATTTATTAGCAGAACTTGCTCACGAAAAGTAAAATTCATCATCAAGACTCGGTCCACACGACTACACTGCTGATGGAGAAGACGCAATGAAGGTCTCCCTGAGGCGCTTGAAGTGGGCAAGCATGGCCTCACGCTCCGGAAGGTTGCTTCCGATCACATCATGCGCTCTGAAATTCTGCGCCCATCTGTGCAGGCGAGGATATTCGCTAGCTTCCAATAATTTCATGCCGGCCACTTCTTCCAGGACTTGAAGCCACCAAGCTAGCCATCCAAAGACCAAATCTTGCAAGCCAATTTTGTCCCCAGCAAAGAAGTTGTCCTCCTCTCTTAGAGCATGTTCTTCAATGGTGTTCAGGACTTTCTTGGCTTCTTTTTTTGCCTCCTCCTGTTGCTCTCCTGTGCTTTGAAAGAATTTGAAGAAAATTGGGGACTTCGTCACCCAGAATGTTCATCGTTAGATAGTGGAAGGAGGATTTAACCATGCTTATAGCTTTCTTTAATTATCTTGTGTATCTCTTTAGGGTCATCTTGTTCTGAATAACATCACAAAATTTACCGTGACCTAATTAGATAGAATTTCTTACATTTTTCATGGAAATTCTGTTTTCAGTTCAAGCTAAAGTCGAGATCAAGGCTATTGAGACATGAACCAAACCTAGTTCTCAGAATAGAAATCTTGACTGAAACATATCGAAACTGATTTTTCTAGGTGAAATTTCTGTGACCTAAATGTTTGAAGATAATTCCTATCGAAACCAGAAAACCAACAAATCTCCACGTGATACTTTTGTGCAATAGCTAAACGAAACTGTTACAGGCAACCAATGCGCCTCAAAATTTTCAATAAATCTATCACGGAAAACAATTCCATTTCGATGTTCGCAACACACCTTGTCCTCATTGAATTTGATCCAGAACCGGGCCACGGCCTTCTCATAAGGATCCCGAGGAAGCAGAGGGTTTTGTGGCCAACTCTCTTCGATGTACTCCAGTATTACAGCGGACTCTGCAACGGGTCTTCCTCCATGGATGAGCACAGGGATCTTCTTGTGAACTGGGTTGAACCGCAACAATTCATCGCTCTTGTTGCCGAGATCTTCCTCCACATACTCGTATTCCACTCCCTTGAGCTTGAGAGCCCATATAACTCTGTAACTGAAGGGACTAGGACAAGCTCCGAGCAACTTGACTCCCTCCATGAACCCCAACTTATTAGAACAATGTCCTTCTTCCGAGTCCTGATCTGTGATGGGTTGGATTCTTATTGAGCTCTTTGAGAGTTTTTGGGTGACAAAGTCAAACTTGGTTTTTGTTCTTGAGTCAAACTTGGTTTCTTGTTCTTGAAGTCTAAGACCTTGGTGATCACGCATTCATCAATCTAGACCCTTCTTGTTCAATCTTTTTTGTCAGAGACAATTTGCAGAGAGTTGGTGCATGGAAAGTTCAGTTCATTTGTTGAATTAGACCTCCAACGACAATGGAATTGAATTATCCAATAATAATTTCACCATTATCACCTAAAATATATAAAGGAAGAAAAAAGACTTATAAGAAAATCACAAGTTAAATGCGAGAGAAAAGGACCACCTCCCTACTCCATTGCTCAAGAATAAGGCTAGTACCTAATTCCACATAATATAATGAGCCGTAAGGGATTATGATATATTTGGAATAATTAATCAAGACGCTAAGTTTGACTTCATTGGAAATTGACTTTTGTCTTGTTGAGACTTTTGACCTATTAATACATTTCTTTAGTGAAAAAGAGGGAAAGATTGGTATTGTTCTCCCATTGATGGAAATTAAGCTTCTCCCTCTCTTACTTTAATGAGAAATCACACTATGAATGATGCCCATAACTAGAAGCCAATTCTTTCCCAAATTGAAATTTCAAATTTTAGTAGCATCCTTCTTCGATAATGATCGTTACCGTAATATGATAATTGCTCTTATAACAAAAAAAATAGTGTATATATAAATTAATGTTTGGTAATGGATATTTGAAAAGGCCCCTGCCATCACATAAAAAATATTAATATTTTAATTATAAAATTAAAACTAATTATGCTTCTTCTCTTTTGCGACGACATTTCTATTTTCACATTTTATGAACCGAAACCTCCGTCTTGGTGCACAAAATGTTCTGTCTCTCTCGCTTGCTCCTTCTTGCTCTGTCATCGCATCCCAACACTTTGCTTGGAGTTTCGATTTCACCGATCATCTGATCCTTCTTCGATTGGGTCACTGTGTTGTCGAGGTGGACAATGAAGATCGTTGCTCCAAAAACGAACACCGGAAGTCGATCGCCAGTGCGGGCTCCTGCCGGAGCTGGCTTTCGCTCATCTTGGAGCTCCGGCGCCTGTTCGGCCCCAGTAACGAACCCTTGATCGGGTCAAGGTATACCTCTCCCCGCTTGAGTTCGATTCGTGGATGCGAATGGCTTCGCCTGTTCAAAGTTCATGAATTTTGTTCTGTTATTGTATTTGCATAGGTTTGCAATTAGCGGCGGGTGTCGGCTCTCATACATGAATATAGCATCCTTCTTCCCAATGTATATCTACGGCGCATGCATACTAGAGCCACAACGACAGAACAAGACTTCTTGTTATGAGAATGAGCTAAGAAGGGTATTTGATTTCTTAATTTTGTTAAGAAAGTGGGAGCATAAAGAGAGTTAAGCTTGCTGATCATTGAAGAGTGTCGGTGCTTCATAAGGGGTCACTGACCCTCGCCTAGCTAGGCCAAGGGCCATTGTTGGCTAGGGGGTCACGCCAAGGAGTAAATTTAAAATAGAAACAAAAAGTAAAAAAGAATTGCCCTTTTATTCTAAGAAAAATTTCTGAAATATGGTCATTTTTTTTTCCTTCCTTGTTTTTCCTCCTCTAGCCGGTTGTTGGGGTCTCGGCGATTGATTAGAGACAAGGGCCAATTAGAGGTGGACCTTGCTAGCCTTAAGCAAATCTCACTATGGTTGGGCGAGGTTCAACCTTAATAGATCTTAGCGAGGTTGGCAAGGTCCACCTCACCGGCCCTTGTCTGTGATAGTTAGTGATCGACTAGAGGAGAAAGAAGAAGGGAGGAAAAAAAAGAAGAAAAATCAAAGAAAAATATTAGAAAAATTTTAAAAAAACTCCATGTTCACAAAAAAATTGAGATTATATCAAATGCTTTTTTTTTTTCTATATCGAGAATAGAAATTTTAGGTTTGTACCAAATGTGCTCTTTTGCTCAAAAACTTGTCTACTGAATAGAAATGAACAAAATATTTCTCAATAGAAATATTACCAAACACACCCTTAAATTAAGAGAAAGCTTTTCTTGACAGTTTATAAGTGCATGAAACTAAAATTCTTGCGAGGACAGGAAACTTCCAAGTCGGAGACTAGGAATAAAATGGTTTTCAAGACTTTCTTGGCTTCTTTTGTTGCCTCCTCTTGTTGCTTCCTTGTGCCGTGAAAAACTTTGAAGAAAATCAGGGACTTGGTCACCCCAGCCAAGGCGTCTTATTAACTTTGATGATCTCAGACACGTGATAGCTGAATGATAATACTGGTTTAATTGTTAAACTAGTGAAGCTAGCATTCCTTGGTTGACTAAAGAGGTAAGTACAATTAAAGTCTTAAAACTTATGGCAAAAATGTAATTGAATCCTAAAATTTGGCAAAAATGTAATCAAATTCTAAAAACTTGTCAAATTTATTTAATTAAGTCCTAAAGTTAACGTTGTTGAACTTACCGGCGGAAAATGCTAACTTGGCACGACATAGCATTTTAAATGATTTTTTCATTTCCACGTGGCTTTTTAAAATTATTTTTTACTCAATTTTTAAAAAATTAGATTTCAAAACTCAAGAAGAAAAAATAAATTTTATTTTAAAAAAATACTAAAAAAAGAGAAAATGGTAGCTCCGCCACCATCACCGCCCATGGCCGAGGGGCTGGCAACCGGCCACCTCCATCATTGGCCCCTTTAGTGATGGACGGCGGTAGTGGAGGAGCTGCCATTTTCTCTGTTTTTTTTTTTTAACAGTTTTATAAAATAAATTTTAGCTTTTCATTTTTAGTTTTTAAATCTAATTTTGAATAAAAAATAATTAAAAAATCCATGTGCAAAATGAAAAATTATTTAAAATATCACGATCGTGACATGTCAGCATTTTTCGTTAATAAGTTTAACGGTGCTAACTGAAGGATTCAATTAAACCAATATGATAAGTTTTAAGATTTGATTACATTTTTTGCAAGTTTTATGACTTAATCGCATTTTCGTAATAAGTTTTAGAATTTCTATTATACTTGTCCTTTGACTAAATTAGTGCCAAGTGATCACATATATGCAGCATTCCTGCTTGTCCACCACGCGGAAAGACATAGCAAACATTAATTACCAATCCGCAAAGGGGGAAAAATGTACAAATAGCTCTATCACACTCGGTATAATTAATGTTGCATTCTTGTGTCGTTTCTTTCTGTTCGAAGTAACTGGGATCCTAGTTATTGTCAAATGAAAGTTTTCCATTTCAAGAAAGTTCAGATCCCCGATTCCATGAAGGTGAAACTGTGAGAGCTTGTACAGACGGGATCCTATAAAACTCCATAGCCGTACATCAGACATTGCATGAACCATGAAGTACATGTACATTATCAACGATCACTTCACGGCATCACCTTTGAAATCCTTTTACAGTTGACAAACAGTTCGACCCGGATGCATGTTCTCGAAGCCCTGCAGTGCCCTGGAGCTGTCATTTCATAGTATGACATTAGATTTTACACAGAGATACTCAGTTTCAGACCATTGTGGTCATGCTGTTGCGTGATTTATGTGCAGAGATGAGTCTTATCTTAACCTCATTCTAGAACGCACTAGCTATAACCGAAATGAGTCAAATGACTAGTCTTGGTGTCCCGGCCTTCTGCTAGTACCAACATATTTGCTACATTTGGATTACCTGTCAAAGTCGAAGCAGAAAAATCTGCTCTTCCGTGCAAAGGTTTTTGAAGGAAGACGGCACTTGCTCCAAAATAAATAATTGACGCAGAAAGTTTTTGCGTCGATGCAAATTATTGGCAACTGATCCAAACTGCGAGACATAGTATTTCGATAGGATTAGAGAACAGTGATAAGTAGTCAAATTAAAACTACTTCGAGAAATTTCAGGTATAGCCTTAGGTAAACTAGTGATAGTGAGGACACTTTATCAACTTAGAATAATAACTGGGCAACCCCTCTGCGTACGTCATAAAAGTCATTATTTTCACATGATTTTTTCCCTTTATCAGGTAGCACCCATCCTGCATCATCGAGCCCATCCATCCATTATGAGGCCCCGATGCAATTTGTTATTATCAATCCTGAACCCCAACTTATTAGAACAATGTCCTTCTTCTTCCGAGTCCTGATCTGTGATGGGTTGGATGGTGATGGGTTGGATTCTTATTGAGCTCTTTGAGAGTTTTTGGGTGACAAAGTCAAACTTGGTTTTTGTTCTTGAGTCAAACTTGGTTTCTTGTTCTTGAAGTCTAAGACCTTGGTGATCACGCATTCATCAATCTTGACCCTTCTTGTTCAATCTTTGTCGTCAAGACAATTTGCAGAGAGTTGGTGCATGGAAAGTTCAGTTCATTTGTTGAATTAGACCTCCAACGACAATGGAATTGAATTATCCAATATTAATTTCACCATTATCACCTAAAATATATAAAGGAAGAAAAAATACTTTTATAAGAAAATCACAAGTTAAATGCGAGAGAAAAGGACCACCTCTCTACTCCATTGCTCAAGAATAAGGCTAGTACCTAATTCCACATAATATAATGAACCGTAAGGGATTATGATATATTCAGAATAATTAATCAAGACGCTAAGTTTGACTTCATTGGAAATTGACTTTTGTCTTGTTGAGACTTTTGACCTAGTAATACATTGCTTTAGTGAAAAAGAGGGAAAGATTGGCATTGTTCACCCATTGATGGAAATTAAGCTTCTTCCTCTCTTACTCTAATAAGAAATCACACTATGAATGATGCCCAAAACTAGAAGCCAATTCTACGTATCCCAAATTGAAATTTCAAAGTTTAGTAGCATCCTTCTTCGATAATGATCGTTACCGTAATATGATAATTGCTCTTATAACAAAAAAAAATAGTGTATATATAAATTAATGTTTGGTAATGGATATTTGATAAGGGCCCCGCCATCACGTAAAAAATATTAATATTTTAACCATAAAATTAAAACTAATTATGCTTCTTCTCTTTTTGTGACGACATTTCTATTTTCACATTTTATGAACCAAAACCTCCCTCTTGGTGCGCAAAATGTTCTGCCTCTCTCGCTTGCTCCTTCTTGCTCCGTCACCGCATCCCAACACTTTGCTTGGAGTTTCGATTTCATCGATCATCTGATCCTTCTTCGATTGGGTCACTGTGTTGTCGAGGTGGACAATGAAGATCGTCGCTTCGAAAACGAACGCCGGAAGTCGACCGTGCGTGCGGGCTCCTGCCGGAGCTGGCTTTCACTCATCTTGAAGCTCCGGTGCATGTTCGGCCCCAGTAACGAACCCTCGATCGGGTCAAGCTATAGCTCTCCCTGCCTGAGTTTGATTCGTGGATGTGAATGGCTTTGCCTGTTCAAAGTTCGTGAATTGGTTTGATTCTCCAACTTAGGGCTCTTCGCAGCGTTTTCTTTAGTAATGTCGGTTTTGGATTAGTCGGTGCGTTTCTCGCATTACTGTCGGGATGTTTCCTTGTAGAGCAGCGTAATGTGGAGCGATCGCGGAATTTGTTTCCGTTAGTGCTTTTTGATTTGTGGGAGATATTGGTTCTTTGCTTGTCTTTTTCCTGTTGGGCTTCCATTGATCTGTTATGGAGTTCCATGCGCGCGAGATTAGGAATACAATTTTGTTATGTTATTGTATTTGCATGGGTTTGCAATTAGCGGCGGGTGTCGGCTCTTATCCATGTGTCACGGTCCGTGAATCCTCCCATATTCATGACACTTGTGAGTGGTACTTGGGGTTATCTGGTGAAGAGTGTGGGACAGAAGGGTAGAACACAATTGGTCTGTGGGAGTGGCGTCAGGACAGTTGGTGCTAGTGGGATAGAAGGGTAGAACACAACTGATCCTTGAGAGTAGCGTTAGGACGGTTGGTGCTAGAAGTTCTAGGATAGAAGGATTACATCACTTAGGAGCTCTGAAGATGGGGTAGGCCTCCCGTGCACAAACTGGTCGGGAGTTGATGCCGCTCTCCTAACGAGGCCATGGCAGGCCGAAACCAGTTGTTATGCTTAAAGAGAACTGCTGTCTTACTTGATGAACTAGACGCTCGAGCGAAGCTAGGTGTGGTAGGATCTCGTACGAAGAATCATTCATCGTATCGTTCGTGGAACAGTTAAAGAAAGGGTTGGCATGGTGAATTCCACTCACTAGGCGCCTGCGGGTCGTTCCGAGGCCAAGGAAACTCTCGGCCCGTGTTAAGTGGTATCAGAGCAGGAATCTTTCCAGTAAATGAGTGAGCAAGTTGGAGAATCGGACTCCTCGCTCAAGTGTGGGTCAAGCAGATAAGTCCTAGTGGATGGGTGCTAGGACGAGTCGGCTTCTCGCCAAGCGGAATGCGAGTTAGAGAAGAACCGAACCCTTGCTAAATGGGGATAACGTTCCTAGATCGATCGGTGAATACAAAGAAGAGGTCTACTGTCGCATTTTCAACAAGAAAAGAACCTCCATTCGTTTGCTGGGGTCAAAATGCTGGTTAGGCTGAAATGGTGCTGCCAAAAGATGCGGTTGGCGAAAGATGCCACACTTGCTGGAAAGCGCAGGTGACTGAATGGCCGAGCAGTTGAGATCAAAAGAGGCCACAAATGGAGCAAAACCTGTTTTGTTGGGCGAGCGTAACCGTTCGATGTGAATTCCCAAAAGTGGCACATCAATGGTTAATTTACACAAGGAAGCGACAGAACAGATTGCAACGAGGGCGTTGCAAATTGAGTGGGGGAGAATGTCACGGTCCGTGAATCCTCCCATACTTGTGACACTTATGAGTGGTGCCTGGGGTTATCTGGTGAAGAGTGTGGGATAGAAGGGTAGAACACAACTGGTCCGTGGGAGTGGCGTCAGGACGATTGGTGTTATGAGTTATAGGATAGAAGGATTACATCACTTAAGAGCTCTAAAGACGGGGTAGGCCTCCCGTGCACAAACTGGTCAGGAGTTGATGCCGCTCTCCTGACGAGGCCATGGCAGGCCAAAACCAGTTGTTGTGCCTAAAGAGAACTGCTGTCTTACTTGATGGACTGGACGCTCGAGTGAAGCTAGGCGTGGTAGGATCTCGTACGAAGAATCGTTCATTGTATCGTTCGTGGAATAGCTAAAGAAAGGGCTGGCCTGGCGAATTCCGCTCGCTAGGCGACTGCGGGTTGTTTCGAGGCCAAGGAAACTCTCAGCTCGTGACACATGAATATAGCATCCTTCTTCTCAATGTATATCTACGGCGCATGCATAATAGTGCCACAATGACAAAAGAATAAGACTTCTTGTTATGAGAATGAGCTAAGAAGGGTATTTGATCCCTTAATTTTGTTAATAAATTAGGAGCAGAAAGAGAGTTAAGCTTGCTGATTATTGAAGAGTGTCGGTGCTTCATAGGGGGTCACTGACCCTCGCCTAGCTAGGCCAAGGGCCATCGTTGGCTAGGGGGTCATGCCAAGGAATAAATTTAAAATAGAAATAACAAGTAAAAAAAAAATTGCCCTTTTATTCTAAGAAAAATTTTTGAAATAAGGTCAATTTTTTTTTTCCTTCCTTGTTCTCCCTCCTCTAGCCAATCGTTGGGGTCTCGGCGATTGATTAGAAACAAGGACCAATTAGAGGTCGACCTTGCTAGCCTCAAGCAAATCTCGCTTTGGTTGGGCAACGTTCAACATTACTAGATCTTGGTGAGGTTGGTGAGGTCCACCTCACCAGCCCTTGTTTGTGATGGTCAGCGATCGGCTAGAGGAGAAAGAAGAAGGGAGGAAAAAAATCAAAGAAAATTATTATAATTTAAAAAAAAAAACTCCACGTTCACAAAAAAAATGAGGTTATATTAAATGCTTTTTTCTTTTTCTATTTCGAGAATAGAAATTTTAGGTTTGTATCAAATGTGCTATTTTGCTCAGAAAATTGTCTACCGAGTAGAAATGAACAAAATATTTATTAACGGAAATATTACTAAACACACCCTTAAAAAAAACAGAGAGTTTTTCTTGATTGTTCATTAGTGCATGAAACTGAAATTCTTGCGAGGACATGAAACTTCCAAGTCGGAGACTAGGAACAAAATGGTTTTCAAGACTTTCATGGCTTCTTTTGTTGCCTCCTCCTGTTGCTTCCCTGTGGCATGAAAAACTTTGAAGAAAATGTCACCCCAGCCAGGACATCTTATCAACTTTGATGATCTTAGACACGTGATAGCTGAATGATAATACCGGTTTAATTGTTAAACTGGTGAATCTAGCATTCATTGGTTGACTAAAAAGATAAGTACAATCGAAGTCCTAAAACTTATTACGAAAATATAATTGAGTCCTAAAACTTGCAAAAAATGCAATCAAGTCTTAAAATTTATCAAATTGATTTAATTTAGTTCTAAAGTTAATGCCGTCAAACTTACTGGTGGAAAATACTGACTTGGCACTGACATAGCATTTGAAATTATTATTTTTTTTTAAATTTCCCATGGGGCTTTTTAAAATCATATTTTATTCATTTTTTTTAAAATTAGATTTAAAAACTAAAAATTAATTTTTTAAAAAACTGTTAAAAAAATAGAAAATGGCAACTTTGCCACCACCGCGCCCATCGCCAGGGGTCGGCGATGGAGGTGGCCGATTTGCCGATCCCTTTGGTGATGGGCGACGACGTAGCGGCGAAGGAGCTTCCATTTTCTTTGCTTTTTTTTTTTCCTAACATTTTTTTTAAAATAAATTTTAGCTTTTCTTTTTTAGTTTTTAAATCTAATTTTGAATAAAAAATAATTAAAAAAGCCATGTGGAAAATGAAAATTTATTTAAAATGCTATGTTTACACCACGTCAGTATTTTCCAGTAGCAAGTTTAACGGTGTTAACTTTAAGACTCAATTGAACTAATTTGACAAATTTTAGAATTTAATTACACTTTTTACAAGTTTTATGACTCAATCGAATTTTCATAATAAGTTTTAGGACTTCTATTGCACTTATCTCTTAACTAAATTAGCGGCAAGTGATCACATATATGCAGCATTCCTGCTTGTCCATCACGTGAAAAGACATCGCAAGCATAACTTACCAATCCACAAAGGGGGAAATTGTACAAATAGCTCTATCACACTCGGTACAGTTGACTTTGCATTCTTAAGTCGTTTCTCTGTTCGAGCTAACCAGGATCCTAGTTACTATCAAATGGAAGTTTTCCATCTCAAGAAAGTTCAGATCCCCGATTCCATGAAGGTGAAACTGTGAGAGCTTGTGCAGACGGGATCCTATAAAACTCCATAGCAGTACATCAGACATTGCATGAACCATCAAGTACATGTACATTATCAATGATCACTTCACGGCATCACCTCTGAAATCCTTTTACAGGTGACAAACAGTTCAACCCGAAAGCATGTTCTCGAAGCCTTGCGGTGCCCTGGAGCTGTCATTTCATAGTATGACATTAGATTTTACACAGAGATACTCTAGTTTCAGACCATTGTGGTCATGCTGTTGCGTGATTTATGTGCAGAGGTGAGTCGAGTCTTAACCTCATTCTATAACGCACTAGCTATAACTGAAATGAGCCAAATGAATAGTCTTGGTGTCCCGGCCTTCTGCTAGTACCAACATATTTGCTACATTGGGATTACCTGTCAAAGTCGAAGCAGAAAAATCTGCTCTTCCGTGCAAAGGTTTTTGAAGGAAGACAGCACTTGCTCCAAAATAAATGATTGACGCAGAAAGTTTATGCATCGACGCAAATTATCTAGCAACTAATCCAAACTGCGAGACATAGTATTTCGACAGGATTAGAGAATAGTGATAAGTAGTCAAATTAAAAGTACTTCGAGAAATTTCAGGTATGGCCTTAGGTAAACTAGTGACAGGGAGGACACTTTATCAACTTAGAATGATAACTGGGCAACCCCTCTGCGTATGTCATAAAATTCATTATTTTCACATCATTTTTTTCCCTTTATCAGGTAGCACCCATCCTCCTTCATCGAGCCCATCCATCCATTATGAGGCCCTGATGCAATTTGTTATTATCAAACCTGAACACAAATGTACTTCTTTCGCTGATTTTGTTCAAGTACATGAGTTTCTGAATAGTTGTGCTGTGGAGCGTCCGTATATATATTGTCGGTTGCTTACTCTGCTATCTCTTGAACACATGGCCTTTTGTCTTCTTAAATAGCAGAAAGATTTTCATGACAGCTTAGACATGCGCAAAACTGAGATTCTCGAATCTCACAAGGACATGGAGACTTCCATATTCGAGACTAAGTGCATACTGGCACATCTTCTCTAATTTGCGACTACTGCAGCCCAAGATGGACAGTGCATAGAGAAAAAGACATTGACTTTACTTCTCCATCGTGCTACAGTACGGAATCGATGAAGCTGTACCGGGATAAAACTCGAGCCTGTACTGCAAGCAGAGCCTCAAGTTTGAGGTCATTAAGGAGTTTTCTTGCTCATGTGGACCTGAGAGTTCTAGTTGCATAGCTTTTTATAGGGAGAGCGTCAAGGATTAGTGAACAGGAAGGATTAGACGCAAATCGTAATGGAAAAACGCATCATACCCGAATAATGAATCTCATCAATAGCGACAAAATATGCAATTTCCTTCTCTGTTAATTTCATATCTTCCAGTCAACCAAGTTTTCGACATACCAACCTCATACCTTCCTATATTTAAATAGCATGCATAAACACATTTTAGGACCATCACTACCCATTACATAAATCCACACGGAGACTGGAAATTTATTAGCAGAACTTGCTCACGGAAAGTAAAAGTCATCATCGAGACTCGGTCCACACGACTACACTGCTGATGGAGAAGACGCAATGGAAGTCTCCATGAGGGGCTTGAAGTAGGCAAGCAGGGCCTCACGCTTCGGAAGGTTGCTTCCGATCACATCATGCGCTCTGAAATTCTGCACCCATCTGTGCAGGCGAGGATATTCGCTAGCTTCCAATAATTTCACGCCGGCCATTTCTTCCATGACTTGAAGCCACCAAGCTAGCCATCCAAAGACCAAATCTTGCAAGCCAATTTTGTCCCCAGCAAAGAAGTTGTCCTCCTCTCTAAGAGCATGTTCTTCAATGGTTTTCAGGACTTTCTTGGCTTCTTCTTTTGCCTCCTCCCGTTGCTCCCCTGTGCTTTGAACGAATTTGACGAAAATTGGGACCTCATCACCCAGAATGTTCATCGTTAGTAGAAGGAGGATTTAACCATGCTTATAGCTTTCTTTAAGGGTTATCTTGTTCTGAATAACATCACAAGATTTACCGTGATCTAATTAGATAGAATTTCTTACATTTTTCATGAAAATTTCAAGATCAAGGCTTTTGAGACATGAACCAGACCTAGTTCTCAGAAAAGAAATCTTGACTGAAATATTTTAATAAACCTATCGCGGAAAACAATTCCATTTCGATGTTCGTAACACACCTTGTCGTCATTGAATTTGATCCAGAACCGGGCCACGGCCTTCTCATAAGGATCCCGAGGAAGCAGAGGGTTTTGTGGCCAACTCTCTTCGATGTACTCCAGTATTACAGCAGACTCTGCAAGGGGTCTCCCTCCATGGATGAGCACAGGGATCTTCTTGTGAACTGGGTTGCACCGCAATAATTCATCGCTCTTGTTGTGGAGATCTTCCTCCACATACTCGTATTCCACTCCCTTGAGCTTGAGAGCCCATATAACTCTGTAACTGAAAAGACTAGGCCAAGCTCCGAGCAACTTGACTCCCTCCATGAACCCCAGCTTATTAGAACAATGTCCTTCTTCTTCCGAGTCCTGATCTGCGATGGGCTGGATTCTTATTGAGCTCTTTGAGAGTTTTTGGGTGACAAAGTCAAACTTGGTTTTTTTATTCTTGAAGTCTGACACCTTGGTGATCACGCATTCATTAATCTAGTCCCTTCTTGTTCAATCTTTGACTTCAGAGACAATTTGCAGAGAGTTGGTACATGGAAAGTTAAGTTCATTTGTTGAATTAGACCACCGATGGCAATGGAATTGAATTATCTTATATTAATTTCACTAGAAGCTAATTCTACGTATCCCAAATTGAAATTTCAAAGTCTAGTAGCATCCTTCTACGACAATGATCATTACCGTAATATGACAATTACTCTTATAACGAAAAAAAAAAAGTGTATATATAAATTAATATTTGACAATGGATAGTCGATAAGGTCCCTGCCATCGCATAAAAAATACTAATATTTTAACCATAAAAACTAAAAGTAATTATGCTTCTTCTCTTTTTGCGACGACATTGCTGCTTTCACGGTTTATGAACCGAAACCTCCGTCTTGGCGCGCAAAATGTTCCGTCTCTCTCGCTTGCTCCTTCTCGCTCCGTCATCGCATCCCGACGCTTCGCTTGGAGTTTCGATTTCGCCGATCATCTGATCCTTCTTCGATCGGATCAGATCGGATCGGATCACTGTGTTGTCGAGGTCGACAATGGAGATCGCTGCTCCGAAAACGAGCGCCGGAAGTCGACCGCGCGTGCGGGCTCCCGCAGGAGCTGGCTCTCGCTCATCTCGGAGCTCCGGCGCCCGTTCGGCCCCGGTAATGAACCCTCGATCGGGTCAAGGTATAGCTCTCCCCGCCCGAAGTTCGATTCGTGGATGCGAATGGCTTCGCCTGTTCAAAGCTTGTGAATTGGTTTGAGTCACCGACTTAGGGCTCTTCGCAGCGTTTTCTTTGGTAATGTCGGTTTCGGATTCGTTATCGGTAGAGAGTCGGTGCGTTTCTCGCATTACTGTCGGGATGTTTCCTTGCGGAGCGGCGTAACGTGAAGCGATCGCGGAAGTATTTTTGTTTTGTGAATTAATCAGGAATAGAATTTTGTTCTGTTATTGTATTTGGATAGGTTTGCAATTAGCGGCGGGTGTCGGCTCTCATCCATGAATCTAGCATCCTTCTTCTTAATGTATATCTACGGCGCATGCATACTAGAGCCACGACGACAGAAGAGCAAGATTTCTTGTTATGAGAATGAGCTAAGAAGGGTCTTTGCTTTCTTTATTTTGTTAAGAAATTGGGAGCAGAAAGAGAGTTAGGCTTGCTGATCATTGTGAGGATAACTGCTTAGGCTTCACGGAAGATGAAGCTATAACTCAAGAAGGAGCTGGTGTTCGATTATGTAAGTTCATGATTGCTCTCTGAAGAGATACAGTAATTGTTTTTTTGCTTCATTATGTTAAAATACACTAGTGTTTAGTGTCTAATCGTGATGAAATCAATTTTATAACCAAAGCATGAACATGACATGCAGCTGATGTCCCGAAGACCTCTGAGTACGCATTTTTCAAGAAATTGAAGGAGAACAAAGGTCACAGATTTAGCTCCCGTTCCATGCGAAATGAGGCCACTCCAGCTATGAAGTTCATAGCTGATCACAATCCCAGCAGTAGGTTGAGAAACTTTATCTTGCTCACTTTGTAATGTAGAATGTACTAACTATTTCTATCTTCTTTCAGCAAGTGCCCATGTGGCCGATAGTGTCCATAAGGAATCTGGGTCGTCACTGCTTCACCAGGATGTTACACCTAACAATTTTGCCTCACTTCAATCTCCAGTTGGACGTGTTTCCAGAAAATCAGGTCTGCGTTATAAAATTCTTGCCAGCGTCCTCCATGAGTTATTTCTTTGTGGAATACACTGCATTATTTATGACTGAGTCCCATACTGCTTTGACTGGTTTACAGCCTTGGGCAAGCTCTTGTTTGTTTTATATCTTCATTTCGGGCATGACATTCATTACTGTTTGACCATCTCCTTACCTCAGCACAGTGGTTCCCATTTAGGAAATCACCCTTGCCCTAAGATTTCTATACTGATGTTATTGTCTACGGTTTCCTTGTTCCATCTCCTCCACCTTGGCCATCTAAATTATTAAATACATCTATCACTCTGCAGATGTTCTTATGTTTAGGTTGGTCATGTTATTTTAGAATACTTCAAGTTGCTTATCTGAAAAATTGAAACTATCTTCAGGGACCTCGTATATCTATAAGTGTGGTGAAGTCTTTACTAAGAAGAGGGAGAATCTACTTTTGCGGGTCAAAACTACCTCCTTTCCTGAAATTGACGAACTCTGCTCGAAGGGGTAAGAAGCATCGCTGCTCATAAGTGTATGTTTCTTCTTTTTGGCTGAATGACTCTCACTGGGGACTTTTGGAATTTCCAATAGGTATGGTTTTGTTTCCGTACTCTTAAGTCGCCTAAACCCAATGAGCAATGAGGACAATGTATGCTTGTATTTTTAGTCTTGTGGAATAGTTATTTGGTTATCTCCTAATTGCTGTTACTGAGTAACCAATACGTTTGACAGGATTCTACAAATCTTGATAGGAAGCAATTTGACTCCAGCATGAGCTCTAAACTGCATGCTTACCCTCAGTCTGGTATTCAGTTAAAAGAGTTTAATCATAATTGCACATGGGACTTTCTGGAAGCTGAAGGTGGACAGTATTTGGACTGTTCTCCATCTTCTGGGTGGCTAAAAAATTCTATGGAAAGAATTATCCCAGATTATCTTCCAGCTGTTGCTGCCTTCAAGGCCATTACTTGGCCGGAATCTGAGGTAACCAATGGACAATTTAAGATTCTAAGAGCTCCATCTCCATACTATGCAAAAAATTCTGCTTCTATCCGATATTGGATATATACCTCCATTTCATTTGGTTTGTCCAGGATGAGTTCCAAGCTCCAAATAAATCCTTGATTGAAGAGGAGTCACGTGATTCAGAATGGGGATGGGTTCTCGACAATAAGAATAATGAAAGAGACTTATGCTTAGTTCGTCAAAGTAGAGAGCTCACTACAGCACCGGCATTGCTGACGTACCGGTGCAATGATCGCCAGCAGACTCTAGAATCTAGCTTTGGTGGGAGGGAATTATCTGCATTCTCTGTCTCATCTCATTATCCTTCAAAATTGTGTCCATTGCTATGCCATCCAACAAGCTTTCACGATGATGATCTTGAAACACATTATGACCTGCGGACTCTACAATCTGGGTTTGTTGGGAGCGAGTTATCTGCATTATTTGTCCCATCTCATTATCCTTCACAGTATTGGCCATCACAATGCCAATCAATGAGCTTTCACAATGATGATCTTGAAACATATTATGGCCAACAGACTCTGGAATCCGGGTTTGGTGGGAGAGAATCACCTGCATTCTCCGTCTCTTCTCATTATCCTTTACAGTCTTGTCCATCAAAAATTCCTTCAACCAGCTTTCACAACCATGATCATGAAACACAATATAACAGGAAGGAAGATATTGCAATTTTTAGTGATCTTCCTTGTTCTTTGTCACGCAATTTATATAATTCTCGCCAGGCTGAAGATCATGATTTTGATGACTCATATGCAGTGCTCTCACCTCCAGATCTGGATCAGTTCATCAACAAGGGCTTCACTGAGAGACATTATTACCCTCAAACTGATGGTTCGATGCTCTCCCTTGAATGTGATTCTGATTTAAGATTGACATGCTTTTCATCTCCCATATCTTCACTGGGAGATCATATATTCACTGATTACACTCATCGGTCTCCTCAAGATGGAGAAGTATTGTTGTCCTTCCTAAGTGGGGAAGATTGGCATAAAAGACTCAAAAGTTCCATTCAGATGGACGCCATCATTGGTTTTAGCAGAAGTAAATTTATTCAACTCTTAGACAGAGAAAAGGCTTACCCTCTGCTTCCAGATAATTCAAGCTCTGATGAAGGAGAAGTGATTGTTCATTGAAGCAAAATCTGTAAGTGTGAGGCATCATGGAATTTTTAGTTCAACTCCTGAACTTCACTTCTGTGTGGCTGTGGGCCTTGTGGCTTGTTGGTTGTCATAACCTTGCATTTGAGTTTTGATTTGACAATTTACATACTAGATAATCCTCCGATTGATTGAACTTCAGATGTACAGAACTATTGAGGAAACTAACAACCTAGATGCATATTCTCAGAAGTGGTGTAGTCTTATTGAACACTGTGATGCTGATCTTAGTGTACTACATGTTGAACTGTAACTGATACATGTCCTGCACATATGCATTTGCTGACATTCATATTTTAGGTTGTTACATAGCTGCTATAAGTGAGAGTGCATTCTTGATGCAAGAATGTTCTACTTAGTCACTGTGAAATGAGTTTTTCGACAGAAACTAATCTAAGAAATGCTCTGCATGCAACGACAATCTTGAGTCCTTCCTAAGAAGACTGAATTTCGTAACCCCCTCATCAAGTTCATGTCACATGAGTCTTGGTATTCGATCCATGGCTTGATACTTTAAGCAACGGGACATTTTAAGTGACAAGTCCACTTGATATGCTCTGAAAATATTAGGTTAAATTTTTACATGTTTGAATATCTTGTGACCTGGGAAATTGCTGTGGAGTCCCCCCTAAGAAGACTGAATTTCGTATCCCCTCATCAAGTTCATGTCACTTGAATCTTGGTATTCGATCGATGGCTTGATACTTCCGCGACGAGACTATTTTAAGTGACAAGTCTACTTGATATGCTCTAAAAATATTAGGTTAAGTTTTTACATGTTTGAATATCTTATGACCTGGGAAATTGCTGTCTACTGTAGGCGTGCCTCAATTTATGAACAGGTCGACAAGTGCTCCAATGAGCTCTCGATAACTTGATGACACTTATTTGAACTTAAGTAGCTCAAATGTGAGTTCTGAACCCAAAGGATGCAACTCTTATCAAACCGGGCATGTTTCCTCCTATCGAGATCCAAGGAAATCCCCTCCAATTATCACCTTTTGATTACTGCATTGTAATTATGCACATGATTCGTATGAATTTATATACGAGTTTGGTACATTACTTGTAATTCACCGATTGGGAAGACCCCTTCTACCAGATCGGAGGAGAACGGTTGAGCAGCGAGTGGACCGACTGGAGCGTATTGCATTCAATCGAGCGATCGAAACCGTGAATGTTTTGGTGGAAAAGAAGACTTTTTTCTTGTTGTAATTTGGGCCTCAGCTTAACCCTTAAGCCCAGCAATACTTGGAGCTGAGCTCTCGCCCACAAAGACAAAGACCTCCATCTCTCTCTCTCTCTCGTGCCCTCTGCAACCGCGCAGCTCCAAAAGTTCGGTGGCCTCCATTTCCTCTGACGAGCCATGTGGGCAACGCCAACCCAAATCCCCATTCCTCCGTCGCTCTCCCGTGCCACCTATGGCTCCACCAGCTCCGACAAATTCAGGAGAAAGTGGAGCAAGCTGAGAGTGAGGGCCTCCTTCTTCGACTACCCCCTCGCCAGCCGAATCATGGTCCGGAGTAAGTGAATGTTCCACCCCCCGCCTCATCTTTCTCTTTAGGTAGATTACAATGCATAGAATCGATAAGAGACCGAGCGTGCTTATCGAATTTATCTGTCCGGGTTCTGTTTCTTGCGCCAGACATACCCTATTCTCTGAACGAGAGCAGGTTGCTCAAGGAGTTCTCCACTTTCGGACACGTTGCTGAAGGTAAGGCCTTTCTTGTTCCGAATTGATCGCGCGGGATGTTCTGTTGTCGGTAGTGGGTTCTGATCGATTCTTGGTCGCAGTCAAATTGGCCAAGGATGAAGCGACGAAACAGTCGAGAGGGTACGCTTTCATTCAGTACACCTGCCAGGACGATGCGGTGCTCGCCCTGGAGAACATGGACCGTAAGGTACCTCAACCCCCTCTGCCTCCGTTCTCTGCCCCGACCACTCTCTCCGATCCATCACCCACCACCCTCCCATCTCTTTCGCTGCAGAAACTCGAGGGCAGGGTGATTTACGTGGAGATTGCCAAGCCCGGGAAGGAAGCCTACGATAAGCCTTGGACTTGTGGTCCGCCACCGCCGCTGCCGCCACCGCCACACAATGATCAGGCGGCCGAATGACAGTCGGGTCGTCTCGAGTCCAACATCGTGTGATTGAGCATGGGATGTAAATCATTGGCTTTGCCCTTTATGCGAGGGACGGTGTCTGTCGAAGTCGATCTGCAATTCCATTCTTGACTTGACATGCCTTCTTTTGCTTTTCTATTCACAGTGTCTGAGAGTGAGATTATCCAATCCATCGTTGTCCAATACTGCGACTGCGAGTATCGATTCACATTGCATCATGTTTTGGAAAACCATTGTCGCCAATGTTGGCCAATAATAAAGTGTATAATGCAACACATCTGTATCTTTTACATGATACTGTTGTGGATACAAAGTGGAGAAAATCAAACATTTTGTCTGTGCAACTGTGCCTAAATCAGAGGAAAATAAGGTCAAGTGGTGATAATTCAGAGCCATTTTCTTTATAATTATGCCTTCAATGACAGCTAGCACTTTCTCTGTTCAAGTAGTAACAATAGCTACATAATTGGAAATTTAAGTAATTTACCAATACTACAGTACGTAACCTCAAATTTACTTATCCCACAGAACCTATCATCAGTATTTGACCTCGTAAATTACCCCTAAGTTCATATAAATGACAACTAGTAAAGTACTTTTGTTGGCCATGAATTACCCGAAATTTTCATAATTTTCAAAGTATTAAGTGATCACAACATCACTCGGGTTTTACTTAAATAATTGTAAGTTTCTTCTTCGGTTAATAAATTAGTGAAACCTATTTTAAGATGATTTTCACTTGATTGCTTAGATTTTCTTTAGTCGAATGTAGAATTCACTATTCGACCATCATGGGGTAGTCATGTTAGAGGTTGGTTGGTCAGTTATCAGTTAAGGAGGGGAGCGTGCTTTTAAAGTTGCCTGGACGGACGGGATCTTTCGGTGACAAATCGGACGGCCAAGGAGGCAAGCAGGAGCCGAGTCAAAGCGGTCAATCGACGCAGTACCGTACGAGCGGAGGAATATTCCATTTTCCGCGTCCATCTAGAGGTAGAGAGAGAGAGTGAGAAACGAGCGTGGCAGCGACGTTGCTTTGTCGAAGAAGAAGAAGAAGAAGAAGAAGAAGGTAGAAGCAGCAGCAGCAGGAGGGAAGGCCATGGCCGTGGGAGAAGAAGAGAGGCAGCAGCAGCAGCAGCAGCAGTGCAACGCTACGGAGGACCGTCCCGTCCGGGTCTACGCCGACGGCATCTACGATCTCTTCCACTATGGCCACGCCCGTTCCCTCGAGCAGGCCAAGAAGCTGTACTTCCCCTCCCTCTCTTTGCATGTTTCTGTTCTGTCTGCAGACGTTGCTTACTGTGCTTCGGGTGTACATCTCAACCAGCTCGTATCCATGTGCTATAATGTCCCATGAGTTTGTTCATCATCTCTGCACATGATCCGCTTCTTGGCTTGTTTTTTTCGTAGTCTTGTAGGGTGTTTTGAAATGGGTTGTCAGATCACAGTTCATCGTCTGAGTATGGAGTGTAATTGGGTGTTCTTGGCATGGGAGAAGTTCGGTTGCTAAGACTACCGGGACCCATCTTGTGGTCTTTGCGGTCTTGTGCTTCTGGGTCCTTTGCAATTGTCTTCCCTGTTCATGAGTTCTTCCCTCAATTTGTATGTTTTGTAGGTTTCCTAATACTTACCTGCTCGTTGGATGCTGTAATGATGAGCTCACCCACAGGTATAAGGGAAAGACCGTCATGAATGAACAGGAGCGCTACGAATCTCTCCGCCATTGCAAGTAGGCTTAATGTTTCTGTTTTTTGCCTCTGGAGATTGTGGCAAGTTGATATGTTAGTTACTATCTACTGCTCTGTTTGTCTGTGCTTTTTTAAATGCTTGCCCCGTGGTGGTGGAGAAGGGATTAAGTATGAATGTTTTATTCTTCTAACTGGTTTGAACTTGTAGCATTCTGACTGTCATAAACACATTGAATTCTAGGGAGGAATAAGTTCCCATTCTTTGCAATTGTTCTTCAAAGTATTGTTTCTGTTAACATGGAGGGCTTCCTCCTAGGCAAGACGATAAATTGGTTGATCATTCGTTATTTCCTCAGGTGGCACTTTTTTGTTTCTTTATTCCTGCAGGTGGGTAGACGAAGTCATTCCTGATGCCCCATGGGTGATCACACCAGAGTTCCTTGACAAGCACCGAATCGACTATGTTGCACACGACTCTCTTCCGTAAGGTTAATCAGCCCAAGTAAATGTTGTTGATTGCTTGAAACTTGTCTAGACGAATCTCGCAAACGTGAAATGTTCATCCTTGTTTTTCTCTAGTTGTTCAATTCTTTCCCCCTCTGATGGGACTCCCCCATCAATGTAGACACATAGTATCCTTGTTACTAGTAGTTGTGCATTTCCTGCTAAGACTTATTTTGGTAAGTTTTCTGTCAAATAATTGAATATGCCATCTGAATCTAGTTTTTGCAGAAGTTTTGTGTATCTGGTTTTTTTAATGATTAACTTCAACAATTGTAACTTTCTTAACCATCTTTTTTTCCCAAGATGAATAGGCTTTTTCTAACTTGAATCGGTGAAATTTGTTTTCTTAGTTTCTCCATGTGAAGCCATGCACTACTTAATGGATGGCTCAATCCCGGAAATATGCCATAAGATCAGAGGGGGTGAAGCAGACAATGTCTTTTTGACATCCTATGATTATCTAAGGATCCTTTATGGCATTAATCTCACATATCCAGAAGAAACTTTTGGCATCAATTTGAAAAATATAGACAAATTTAGATGAGTGTCTCTTTTGCTTAGTCATTCATTCAGTTCTCTTGCTATCTGTTACACATAATTCGTTAGGTCTAACATCATTCTAACTTAGCTTGACATGAGATTTGGACAAGCGTTCATATAGATTTAGATGTTTCTAATATTAGGTAAAGGTAGCAGACAATTCCAATAGCATGACCTGCCACACTCTGGCTTTGAACCAAGATAGCATTCTTGTGGCAGGTACAGCAGCGTACACCTTCATGGCTGATTGCAACTCCTTTATGAGCCATTTCTTATTCAGAATGAAGAAGCACCATTTGTCTTTCATGAGTTTCAAGGACATACATTCCTTAATTCATTTACTTCATAGATTCATCTTGCTTTGATATTTGAAAGTTTAAAAAGTAAACATGCAATTATTTCAAACTTGGATGAAGTGAAGAGTAAGAGTTAACTCCTCTCTTAATCATCCAAGCTCATATAAGTATCAGATTTAGTATGGTTTAGAATGGGAACCTACCATTGCTTGTCCACTGTGCATTATGTTAAACTTCTATTTTGAAGTGTGTGGCCTTGATCACTTCTATTTTGAGGTGTGTGGTTTTGCTCCTTCTGTGAAAGCTTAAATGGCTTGGATATGAATTTTATCTTGCTGTATTTGTGATGGTACAATGAGAATTAGCCATATTGATGCCATAGTTATGTGGGTCAAGACTTGGGAATTTTAATTGTTGCCTCTTCATCTTAAATTGTAGTTATGCTGATGCAAGTGGCGCTGGGAAAGATGTCTATGAATTTGTAAGTTTAATTCAATATTGATGTATGTTTCTCAGTTTTGCTTCAGCAGACGTATTGGTGGAAACTCAGTATATTCACTCACTTTTTTGTTCTGCTGATTGGCTCATTTTTGCTGGAGAGGGTCAAATATCTAGATCATCCAGATTCTAGTTCTGTCATCCTGACTTACTAGGAATAGGATAAGTGCCATCAAAGTGAGAGTAATAAGGTCTCGCAGTCCAAACCCCATTTTCCATTAGGTGGGGCTTCTTAGTCCTGATTCCTGTGTCTTCATTGGTGCATGGTCTGCTTGATTGAGCATAAGCTCCTTTCTCCAGCACCCTGTGCTAGCTTGAATTTCCTTATATTGTTGTGCATCTTTCTTGGAAAAATTCTGCACCGCTAAATATGTTGATATGTTTGTTTTGGTATATCTTGAATGCCGATCTCATTTAATTTTGTACAATCTCTGTTTTCAGGTTAAGTCCATGGGAAAATTCAAGGAAACAAAGAGGACGGCTGGGATTTCCACATCAGATATTATCATGAGGATTATTAAAGATTACAACAAGTATGTGATGCGAAATCTTGCACGGGGATACAGCAGAAAGGATCTAGGTGTTAGCTATGTGAAGGCATGTCTTTGTCATGTTCATTCTCACATGTAGATTTTATCCATGCTATTCACAATCTGGGATTGATGTTCCATTAATGGTGAATGCTTAATGCCGTGTACCAGGAAAAGCGACTCAGAGTGAACATGGGCATAGAAAAGCTGCGTGAGAAAGTGAAGAAACAGCGGGAAAGAGTGGGAGAGAAGGTATATGCATAACTATTTGTTGAGTTTGTAAACTTTTGGCTCATAAATAGTCAATTTCAAAATATTTTTTAATCACTACAATACAATCAACGTTATTGAAAGATGTAATTTGAGCATCAAATGCTTTGTTTAGAAGGCTGGGTTAGTATTTGATTATCAATTCGGCAATCCAGAGTTTCCACCGATTCATACTTTCAAGGACCATACATTCCCATTTTGCTGCTCGTTCACTAATCAAATAGGCCCTACAAGTAGCTCTCAAGGAAACACTGTCTTTGCCTTTTTTGCCTCAAGGTATCATTCAGGTATTAGATGCTGATATTATGTAACAATTCACCAATAAAAAGCAAAGGTAGGTTTGCTATATATCAATATGAAGATGTAAGGCTTGAATGGCACATACTAAATGGGAACTATCCTGGACTTTTACAAATATGTGGTTGTGAATGACTTATGCCCGTGGGTGAGCTCTTGGTAACTTCTCCTTGTGACGAATTGCAAAAGATAGGTGAGGGATGATTTGGTAATGTTCAATTTATATCTAAGATGCTCAAGAAAGCTCCATCTTTGTGCTGATATGCTGTTTCAGTACATTACTGCTATTATTCATACGAATTTTATGACTTACCAGAGTTGACTATATTTTATACGTTCCTGTTCCTGATATCCAGATCCAAACAGTGGCGAAAACTGCTGGTATGCATCGTAACTTATGGGTAGAGAATGCTGATCGGCTCATAGCTGGTTTTCTAGAGATGTTTGAAGAACGTTGCCACACAATGGTTGGTGAACTTCTTTTTCTCATTCTTTTGACTGAACTAGCTTTCTCATATAGAGGCCTTTTTTTAAATATTTGTAGACTATGATCTATCTATACCAACAGGTTCTTCTTTATGATCATCAGGGGACAAAAATTAGGGACCGAATCCAGGAGCAAATAATTGGACAGCAGATAAGAGGATTCATTAATGACAAAGAAGGTGATGATGTTGATGAATACAATTACAGCGAAGAGAGCAGTGAAGATGATGAATCCTACATTGAGGGAGAAGAAGAAGAAGATAGAGACAAGCGATAAAGGTTGGTTTATTTATGTTTTGACTGCTCTTAAAGTGATGCAAGTATGGGGGTATTAGATGGACCTCTCGCCTTGTGGCACTGATGAGCTTTAATATGCCTTTGTGCTCAATGGGTGCTTTCTGTCATTTCTATCGCAAAGGGAGAAGTCCTCTTCGACACATCTGAGTGTATACCGATTTGGGGAAATCTGACTATATTTAACACTGTGATTGTGTTTAGAAATGGTGTGTGTTTTCTTGTCATTCATCTTCTGTACTCATTACTTTAGCAATATCTTTTCCACTGAGGTGCTTGCTATTCATGAAGAGAACTCTCAGAGCAAAAAACCTCAAGGAACACCAATTGTTGGAGTTGGGAATGAGGACATGGTAAGAATGTTTAGTATCATGTCATAGAAGAGCTAAACAAGAGGAGCAAAAGTTATATTGGAATAACTGTAGGAATAATGAAAAATATATTTTGCGGTTTATAGGCTGTATAATAACTGCTTAGCAGAAATGTGTTAGTCTCATCATCGACCATTAGGCAACTTTTCTTCCTTTAGGTCAGCATTTTAATGTTGGAAAGGCGAACGATGTCAACTAAGTCAAAATGGCTGCATGAGGATACCGGCACCCTGCTATTGTTGGCGCCTTTCTTTTTTCTTCGCAATAAGAAAAATTTCATCTTTTCTAGCTCTTTGTTGCCTTTCTTCCTGTTGGTGTCACGTTGTTTCCTGAAGGATGTATACATATGGAAGTTTGTTTGTGCATTTAGGGTTTTGGACAAGGGTTTCTCTTTGGTTTATCTTGTAGCTTGCGAATACTGAGGTGAGGAGGAGGATATCCAAGAGGTTAGGCCATTTAAAATAAGTGCACGCAGAGATATAATATTGAGGCATCAAACAAGGTCCAAAGCTGGCACCAACTCCGAAGCTTCTGGTCCTTACTTTAAAGTTCTATTCTGCCTTGGTCGATGGAAAGATATAAATTTACATGAATGTTTTAGTGTTCCAAGATTAAATGAAACAAAAAAATGATTATTCTAGAATGGTTGTCGACATCTTGTCGACATCATATGGAAAAAATGATATTAATTGTGTTCAAGAGATCTTCAGAAAGTGGGTTTTATCATCTTCGACCACGGTGTCTTTTGCTATTATTACGGGAGAGTGGAGCTCAATAGACTAGGTGGATAAGCCGGGCCTGTGAAAGAATCCCAAAGCATGACCGGCGTTGTTAATGAATTGTCTTAATCTATTGGATGTTGTTGATGAGTGCCTTTTGGGCACTAGTTAAGCAACTAAATAGAAAGGTTTTGAATTTTATCCAATGCAGTTTTACTCGTACTTTGTATAATCCATATGTTCAGGAAACTCAAAGATTCCTTGCAAACTATATTTCCAAGGGTTGAAAAAATTTAATGCTAGAAGGGTATTACATTACGTTCTCAAATCACAATAGAACTCCCCTCGTATCTCAGAGGCACTTCATAGATGAACCCCAGCACTATAAATGAGAGGAGAAGAAATCAGAGTGGAACTACGTTACTCTCCCCTATTCTAGAACTGGATAACTTCTCCGGCCATGCTGTACTGGTCGACAACAACGGAAACTACGGCATTTACTGCTTTCTCACTCTCGACGACCACCACGTTATTTGATACATTAGTTACTGCATGCTTGAGGAACCCAACCTCTCCTTGAGCATAAAAGGAGTACTGAAAGTGATTTATCTGGTTCGGGAAGAGCAATATAGATGAAAAATCGGCAATCCATTTGGTCCCATTACCCTTCACCGTCAGTTTGCCTACTGTCGATCTTACGCTCATTCCGATCGCATTGTTGCTGTCGACCACCACTTGGTTGACATTAGGGAATTGGCCATCCAAGGCTACTATTGGATTCATCTGTTGCGGATTGCCATTGAACATATTGTTCACTACATTCAACCCTGAGACTCGACCCTTTATCGACTTCAATACTATATTAGCGTCTCCTAGGAAGAATCCGTTGGTAATGTGTACCTGAACGGGGTCTTCCATGACTATGCCTGTGAAATCCATGTAGCAATTGTCTAATCTGGTTTGCGATATTCCAGCCAGTTTTACCAGTATTCCAATCCCACCAAAGGATGTGGCCTTGTTGTAACAGTGTACTCCAGTGATCATGTTGGCCTGACCTCTCAGAACAATTCCCACAGCAGCGGAGAAGATGACGACGTCAGTAATTGCGTTGTCGTTGCTCTGAAGATCGATGGCTGTGCCTGTGAAGTTTCTTTCTCCTGGATCACCACCGACTGTCGAATGCTGTCCTAGGAAGCATCCCGATATCAAAGTCTCGTGACCTCTCTTCACTAGGATTCCCTCTGTGGTGAAATGAAGAAAGAAGCAGTCTGTTACACGAATTCTCGCCGAATCGACCACGTAAATTCCTCCTCCTTGGAAACTAGAATCGAAGAGGATGTCTCTGAAAGTTATGTCCTCGTAGTAGATTCTGTCATTCTGGACCTTCTTGGGGTAAGATATTGATTGATCATCGGCACCCGGAGAATTTGGGGACCAGAGTTCAACGAGATGCTGGTCCTTGGGAAATGTTTCTGTGGCACGCAGCGTGCCCCCTTGTATCTAATTCAGCATCAGCGACATTGTATTATAAGCAGCAGTGAATGTGAACAGGATTTTTTAATTCAATCAAATGAATTAATGAACTTGATGATATCCTCAGCAAGAAAAGTTTATTATTACCAACTACTGGAGGTTCATCTGGGGAAGGGAGTTGGTGATGGACAAATTGCAGTTGGGAGAGTAAATAGCCTTAAATGCTTGATTCTCAAAGACGACACTTTTGGGAGTGGTGGATTTTGAATGAGAAAGACCACACACTCCACCTAAATCTTGATGAAAGTTCCAAGGGCGTGAATGGGGCGACATACAATGCAACATTGCCACGTGATACCAACTCACGAGAAAGGTAAAACAGTGGAAGAGAGAGGCACTGAAGATAGTCTAGAGAGAGAGAGAGAGAGAGAGAGAGAGACTGACCACGACATTGCCTCCACCAGAAGCAGGAAACCTAATGGGCTTGGAGACCAGGTAGGTTCCACCTTGCAGATCAAGGATCACACCACCCAAGTCAGACACTCCAGGCAGCATTTGCTGCTTAGTTTGAACTCGGAATGCATCAGACAGAGCACTTAGGATGGCCTCACTGCTCTCTTGTATCCCTGTCGGATCACCTCCATATCCCACTGGATAGAACACCCTCCCCATCTGAAAAAAAAATAAGGCACCAAGCAACCACACGCGTTCCTCAAAAACACCCACATTGGCCTTCAACTCATGACAAACTCTGGCACTGGCCAAAAAAGAGAAAAAAAATTTCAAGAAACTGAAAGGGTGAGTTCTCACTTTACCTTCTTGGCACCATCCGGACCGGGTGGGGCAACCGGTGCAGCGAGGTCTCCCTTGGGACCGTAGACCTCTCTCTGATGGAGCTTCGCATGGAACTCTGACAGCTTGAGGAGTCTCATGGAACAAGATGCTTCTTCAACCATGAGAATGAGAAACAAGCACAACAATCCTGCTGACAAAAGTTTCATCTGCTTGCTTTCGCAACCCCAACCAAGGAGGGTGTCCATCAAATGGGCACCAAATGTGGACTGGCTTTTGTCCTGCAACTCAGAGAGAGAGAGAGAGAGAGAGAGAGAGAGAGAAAGAGAGAGATTCTCCTTCAACTGTTTATACTCATTTCGATCTCTATAGTGGACTTGGTCCTTGTGCTCGTCTTGTCTCGGTTTCCGGTTAAGATGATCATAAGTTCACATTAATATAAATAGCTTTAGAAAGGCCATCTAACTTTGCTTTCATCGAAAACAAAACTTTCGTCAAACATATATCTTTGAAATTACCATCAATCGAGGAGCGCCAAAAGCCAAAAAAACAAAATTGATGTAGATCACCATGCCAACAAGTCAATCTTTCCCACAAAAAAGTATGTGGCATTTATATGGATTGACATTTCCGAATTGGAGAATGCTTCCATTGATCAAGTTGTTCATTTTATATGAGACGGCTCGGATAGTAGATGGATTGATAGCAAAAAAGAGCTATGAAAAGAATTATTCTCAGTTGAGTTGAGGTAGGTTTAGTTGACATGATCCAACCTGAGAGTTTAATCGTACTTTAAAAGTTGGAATCGTGTTTATTAAGTCCGGATTCTCAGGCACCTCTGAGTCCCCTCAGATTTTTGGGGAGAAATCGGCTCGATTCGAGTGTTTCTTTTTTTACGCCTTTAGTTGCTAAGATATGTAGGTAGAACTTTTCACAGAGAAGTATCAAATACACATAAGCATGTTATCAAAATGAACAACTAAATAGAGAACACAGGACACTCCCATGTTTTCATAGAGCTAGTAGAATTGGTGCGATCCTTAGTATTATGCTTAATGATCAATGTAAATTTGTGTATTTCTCGTTTCATTACCTAGAAAAATCAAAAGTGACATGATAAAAATAAGAAGAGAAAGCTAACGATTCTAGCAATTCAAATGGATGCAAAGTTTGACGTAGGATCATTCTTGTACAAAGCTTATTTGCTGGTAAATTATTCTTGTGATAATGAATTGCTCGAATAATTGGAGCAAAGACATCCTTAAAGCTACCGCCACACTACATAATAGATTATAAATTAAGATAACGATTTTAAAGAATTTGCACAAGCAGATAACTTAAACGACAAAACACCGACATGAAAATAAATTAAATGAAATTGGAAAATGCATAAATTATCACCATACGAAAAATACAAAAGTTATGAGATTCTTTTGACATTGGAATCAAGTTGGGAAAAAATTCCCGGTGATCATAGTAACTGCCTTCCTCTTGAACCCTGGATGCTCTTGAAACCCCTGTTCTTGAATCGTTGCCTCTTCCTCAAGAACACCATCATCCTGCTGCTGCGCAGCCACGGGATCGATTCTCCCGAAACGCATAAGTAGATCTTCTCTGTAAAGCCTTACCTTTTCACAGACTTGGACCCTCCAAGCGATGCCGGCCTGTCAAATGTGTCAGTAATCACTTGCTCTAGTATTTTTCACATCTAGATGATACCCAAATTCATCGTATTTGCAAATACATAATTTATTTGGATGTAAAAATAAAAACTTACAGTGCAAATTACCGGATACTAAAGCTTTGTCCTCGACCAAGCAGAAAGAAACTCGACCCACGGCTTTTGAGGAATTCAGTGTGGGGCCGCTCTTGAATCCCTTCACCGTCCGCACGGCACTTGGCTGAAGGAATGCCACATTCTCGTGCGGATACAACGTTGCTGAAGAAACGCCAGTCTATCACGGCTACTTTCATCGTGCAGTCGTCCCTCCTCAATCCTCTGCCATGTGCTGCTGGCCTGCTACTGAGACCTTATTGCCCCCACAAGTAAAATGAAAAGACATTCTTGTCTTTTAAGGTCCTGTTTTTCTTTTTAAATTTTTTTCTCAAAAACATATTTGAGATAGAAATTCATTTAATAACATAATTTTATTTTTTTATTTATAAAATGAAATTTTAATCTAAAAACATGTTTGAAACAAAAATGAAAAGTAAAAAAACTTCCATTTTTCTATTTATGGAACAAAATTGAGAAATGAAATTTTTTTTCATCACTCACCCTTGCAACTAGCTAGTCGTCCACCCCCTATTGCCCATTACCCACTGTCCACTTAGGAGAAATGAATTTTGTATTGTTATCAAATGAATTTTTATTTATGGAATAAAATTATTGTATTATTATTAAACACGTAGTTTTGTTCAAAACTTCATCAAGGGAATAGAAATAAAAAATAATAATAATCTATGTTTGGCCATAAAATGATTTCTGGAATAGAATGATTTTCGTTCACACTCTATCGAGCTAAATAATATGACTTGCCATTGTGAGTCATGTGTTGGACCCAAGCCTATTATTTTTGTGCTGTCAATGACACCCTATTGTGGCTGAGATCATTCAACCAACCACTACAAGCAAATCTAGTGGCAATAGAGTACATTCTTCCTCCTTCTCCATTTATTGATGCTAATAATGTTGTTTATAGTGGTCCACCCCTATATGAATTATGCAAAGGCTTTCTTCTAATCAAGGCCAGAATAATGGAAATAATCAAATTAGTCCTGGTCAAAATAACCAAATTTGTAGCAATGATTTAGCGAACCAAACTGGTCGACATGCTGGTCAACTTTCCACTACTGGAAATGACAAGCCGGTGGGTCAATTGGTATGACAAAATGTGAATATTCCTTGTAGACCTAATTTGCCAATTAATGTTAAGAAAAAAATAATAATCCAGCAAAACCATCTTCACCGCCTAGGGGGTAAGATAGCCAATATAACCTCTACACAGATTGACAACAATTGGGGTTAGATAGAGGTGTTATAAGACCAATATATAGGAAACCTTATCTTGGATGGGCTGATCACCATACTTTTTCTAGAGGCTTTGAAACTCCTGACTTTGTCATCTTTACCGAAGAAGATGAACAATCGACAAGCATGCTGGTGTTCACAGCCCAATGTGGTGAAGCAAGGACAAATGAATTTATAAGACTTAGGTTATTTCCTTGATTTTTGTCGAAAATTGATTTCACTTGCTAAATTAATCTATCACCCAATTTTGTTGGTTACTAGGTTGAGATGGAAGGACAATTTCATCATCGATTTTATGGAATCATACTTGAGTAATTAATTGCCGATCTGGACAGACTCTATCAATACAAGAACAAGTTGGTTGATCAATTTATTGCTCTGTTTAAGAAGGAAGGAAATAGCTTCTTCACTTTGCTCTCAAAGATAGTTCACAAATTTGGCTATCAATGGGGTTAAAATCAACCTTAAAGAGAGATTCGAATGCCAAGACGTTGCTTATTTATTCCAATTGACTACAAAAATGTCTAAATATGAGTAACTAAACAAAGAAAGAGATAAATGACCACATGAAAACTTTACACGAAATGTAGTTTTAATGGAAATATATGAGTTAGTAGATGAACCTAGACGAAAATATTGAAATTGCTATGATAAGAGTGATGCTTAGAGTGAGCATGACAACGTTTCTATTTCTCTATTCTTCGGAACAAGTTTGGAACAAAAATCCGTTTGGTAACGTAATTTCATTTTTCTATTTCTGAAACAAATTTCTATTCCAAAAATAGATTTGGAGTAGAAATTATAAGTTAAATTTTGTTAGCTTTTCTATTTTTGGAAAAAAAAATGAGAAATCAAATCTTTCTTCATCGTTTACTCTCTTTATCGCCCGTTGCCCACCCACCGCCCATGGGATGCTGAATGCTCGTTGTCGATCGCCAACCGTGCACCATTAGCTGCTCGCCATCGACCACCGGCCACTGAACGCCATTCATCAACCACCAGACTCTACCCACTCGTCACCGATCACCGGTCGTCGGATGTTGGACGCCTATCAGTCGTTGGCCACTCATCGCCAACCACTGGACACTAGAGGCCCACCGCCGATCACCAAACGTCCCCTGCCGACTGCCCGTTAATCACCACTGGCCGTCAGATGTTGACCTTTGGACTTTGGCCATTGGCCACCTGCTGCCAACCATCAGTGGCTAGCCGTCGGACTCTGGCCGTTGGCCCCCCGCTGTCGATTGCCAGACTTCGGCTTGGCCACCCGTCGCCAGCATCCGGACTTTGGCCGTTGGCCCTCTGCCACCAACCGTCGAACTCTGGCTTGGCCACTCGTCGCCAGCCACTGAACTTCAACCGTTGGCCATCGGCTGCTAGTTGTCGGTCGCTGGCCTCCGAACGTTGGATGCCGAACGCTGTACTCCAGACGTCGATTGTCAGACACCAGACTCTGACCACCTACCGTCAATCGCCAAACGCCGGACGTTAAACTTTGGCCACCGAATGCTAGCCGTCACCGTTTCTAGAAATAGAAATTTTATTCTCTTATCAAACGATTTTTTACTCTAGAAATAGAAATTTTGAATCGTTATCAAATGTGTTTCTTTGCTGAGAAACTTGTCGAAGGAATAGAAATTGAGAAATCAATTTCTGGTAGAAATTGATTTCTATTCTAGAAATTTTGTCATGCGCGCTAATAATCCTTATATTTGTTCAGCCTTAAAATCTACAAAAATAAAATAAAATAAAAATCGAAACAATAATGGCTAGTGCTAAATATACTTTAATTTACTTGTCCGATATTAATAATACAGAAGGAACCTTCAACATACTTTGGAAAGATGGCCTAATTAAACTAACTAAAGACTAAGTAATTCTAAGTAAAGAAGATTTATATATATTGCAAGTGGCACCATTCATTGAGTCATAATACAATTAATTGTTTTGTCTTAAGTATAGGAATTCAAGAGGCATTCAATAGGGAAATATCAAATTTGTCGATGACAAAGGGTTGTATAATAACTCTTGATTATATAATTAAAAATAATTGAATGGTCAATAAATCAATCAATTCTTTTATAATGGGGGCATATGTTGACACAAGAAAATGTCCAAGTGTTGTAATTGATAGTTTGGTTGTTAGAAACTTGTTAGAGGTCAAGTAGCTGAGTTGGTAATTGTCCATGTGATCGAGTTGATAACCATCGAGTAGTAGAGTAAATTTAATTGTCAATGTACTCGTCAACATAATGGAGTCGATGTAACCATTGAATAGTGAAGTTCTAGCAACGGCTTGAAACCCTCGATTGTGGGCTATTAGAAAAAAAAAAAAAAAAACCCACATGGCACTTTTTGTAAGAGGGATGTCCCCATGTAATTACAGAATTAATTTTCTTTTTTTTGCAATTTATCTTTATCTATTCTTTTTTGCAATTTACAAGCTGGAAACGATTGTTTATAGTGTTCATACCTTTAAATTTTTTTTGTCATTTACGTTTTTATCCAAAATCAACAAAGGACCCTAAACACCCTTTGTCACACTCATTGATCTATCCACATTCTAGAGAGGCACTTCGTAATTTTTTTGGGTGAATTCTTGAGACACAATTATAATGCCTATATACCACCGGCTGTGGTGGCTCCGCTGGATAAAAGCCCCTCTGATCCTTGCTTAAAGGTGAAGGGTTCAAAATCCAGTGAAGGCGCTTGGTATCTTAAGTGTGACGCCGTGGTGATAGGTCCTACGCTAGCGTCACCGGAGGGTTTACGGCGCGACTGTCGGTTGCAAGCTGGTTCCTCTTGTCCTAAATAAATATATATATATATATATATATATATATATATATATATATATATATATATATAATGCCTATATTATTTAGCCTCATCAAATGCCGGCAAAATCCTGTAGCAATTCGCAATCTGATTGTGTCAAACTGAAGGTAAATCCCAGTTCCTCCCAAGCCGGTGGCTTTGTTGTAGCAATGAATCCCTGATAATGGTTTAGCTTTAACCAGACACCATGATTCCAGCGGCGGCTGAGAACACGTCAGCAACATCATTCTCGTTGATTATAAGATTCACCGCCGTGCTTGAGAATTGTCTTTCCCCAGGGTCGACCTCCCGCCGTGCTATGTTGACTTTAAAATGAGCTATGGACCATAGTTCCATGACCAACTTGCACTAAGATTCTACTGCCGTTAAAACGAGTGATGTAACAATTCTCTATGCTTGTCCTCGGGTAATTCAGAACCGGGAAATGCCGCCGCCCCTATAGTTACATGGTCACGCGACCCAACGAGGCGACGCCAGTGATGCATGACTCCGCCGCTGACTACCAAGTGCAGAAGAGGGAACATGCCTAGTTGATAGGACTAAAGTTCATCAAGAAAGCTGAAATGAATGAGGGAGGGAGTTACTGCGAGATTTTGAGTATTCTCAAGGTAGGTTTGTAACATTTTGTTAAAGGTGCGATTATTCTTAGGCGTATGCTAATGTGTTGAGATACAAGTGTGATTTGTGTTAAAATAGTCATACATTAGAGAATTGATTGTGTGGAGTAATGGGGGAGAAGAATAGCATAAATGCCATAATTTTCATATGATACCTATTTAAGTGCTATATCGGAGTAAAATCGATCATTTGAGTACCAATTCTCGGCAATTCATCTTAGGTGAATTTTTTACATTTTTTTTAATTTTTTAAAATTTTGAATTTTTATTTTTGTTTTTGTTTTTGTTTTTTTAGGAACCCTTGTTGGCCGTAAAACTCTCTCCCAATCTAGTAGAGGTCCGCCTTGCCCTTGGCTATTGCCCTTGCCCAAGCATTTGCGGCCATATTTGGGAAGTAGCCCTTGCCCTTGGTGGCAAAGGCCTTGGACGAGGGTTTCACGACTAGTGACCCTCACCAGCCAAAAAAAAAAAAAAAAGGAAAAAAAAAAGAATAATAAAAAGTTCAAAAGAGTAATAATAATAAAATTTAAAAAATATTTTTAAAATTGTCACGTCAGTGCCGGTGAAGCCACATAAGATAATTCGTGTTCACATCATACTTTTCGATGGGGTAAATCACCGATAACATTTAAGTAATTGATTTTTTAAATTTGTAACACTTAAGTGAATGTAAAAAGTTATGATCCTTAAGTAAGGGCCATAAGAAAGTTATAACACTCTTATTATTCTTACCTTAGAGTAATTAATATATCCTAGATTTGTATTGTTATTTTTCCCCCTTGCACATTTCATCTTTTCTTCAGTTGTATATATCCCTCAGATGTACAGTGTAGAAGAAATCTGAGTCAATACTAAAAAATCCATGATGGATATGTTGGGTCGCGGGCAGAGTGTTCTTGCCGTTTGGTCTGGTGTTTTTTGGTATGTTGGAAACTTCAGGAAATTTTGAGGGCAATTCGGATCTTGTTATGGTTCGAGTGGGTATGGTGATAGTTTAGGACTTAATTTTTGTTCGTCTTGTACTGGCTTTTGGGACATCATATGCTCAATAGGGACGTCTGTAGAACAACTTGGGATTAGAAAGAATAACACGATATTTACTCATCAAAAAGTAAACATGTGAAACCAGATAAAATATGAACACGTAGAAATCTGGAGAAAAAGAGGATCTGGGATAATGAGGACATGGACCTCAAGACCTGGCACTTGCGGGTCTTGCGGGTTTTCGACGGTGATGAAGACTGGGGGGAGTAGATGTTGTCAGCTTATAGCAGAAGGCAATGGCGAACAGCTCTTTTTCAACTCAAGCTTTGAAAGTGAGGCATGACTCCTCTATCGGGACAGCTGCGTCACCCAAAAAAAAAAACAAAAAAGAGAGAGATGATGATCGAAAAGTGATCAATGTCGACTTAACTTGGAGTTATTCATGAACTTTCAATCTTGCAAACTTTAATGTGAAGAGATATGTAATTTTCAATCGGAATTGAAAATCAAAGCCATGATTAGATTTCTTGAAATTATTGAATGCATCAGATGCATGTATCAATCTCTCACACGGCATTTGAATAATGGATGTAGGATATCCTATGAGATGGGAACACACCCATACACCCCTTTTAACTTCTGTTCGTGTGATCTTGGAATGCCAAGGCTCACTTGACAAAGCAAACTCGCCCCCCAAAAAATGGTGTAAAATCCTAGTTGCGTAGTTTTGCATGCATTGACTCTCGCCATTCATGGAGAGTGATTGTTTTCAAGTAACAATCGTGGTAACTTCGTTGATGTCAGCATGTTGTATTTTGTTGTGGATTTGATACTCCTTGTGAACCTACGTAAGACATGATATGGCATACTTGTGCATAGATTAGTTGTGCTTTAAGATTTAATCACGGCCGACATGATTTTTGAAGATTAATCACAGCTAATGTGTTTTTTGAATCACCATAGAAGAGTGCTCATAGGATTTCTCAACATGGTTATTCTATATTGTGTGTTTATGATAGGCTTCATACCTTATGACTTGTTAGGAACATATGCATCATATTTGAAACATGAGAAATGCAATTGCAATTATATTAATACATATGGATGCTCACTCATTTCTAAAGCTGCATTATCTTTTATTTGATCCTACACGAATGGTGATTGTCACTTACCAAGCCACGATTTTGCTCACCCCACTTTTATTATCATTTAAGGCTACAAAAATTAGGAAACATAATTGAGTCATATAAAGAGCGATCTCGAGTGGCATGGGACTCTATTTAAGATTACTCAATTAAAAGCTATTAAATGAAATTAGTTGAAACTCTCATTTTGATTAATTCACACTGCCCTAGACTTTGTTATTATATTTGTTTTTTTTTTTTGGTCAGAAAAGAAAATATCATTGAAAATAGAACGATTACACTTTAGCGTTCAAGGAAAGAGAAACAAAGGCATCCGCCGCGAGCAAAGCTTGCAAAACAGGAGGAGGAAAAAGAGTCCAATTGTGGGGCAGATCTGGTCGTCCGTGTGCTTTGGCCGCCCAGTCAGCGGCTGAATTGGCTCGTCTGTCACAGTGCTGCAAACGGAGATTCAGAAAAAGGGGCAAGATCGACTAAAGCTCGTCAAACAGCGGCCGATCCTCCCATGGTGGCTGCCATCAGTCTTGAAGAATGTCAATCAGTTGTAAACAGTTAGATTCGATGACGATTGATGCGGTAAGAAGTCCCTGCTGTTTAAGATGATTTAGGGTTAGGGTTAGCGCCTGTGTTTCCGCTTGAAAAGCCGAATTTGCTGGAAATCTGTCCGTATAGACATCGATGAGCAGACATCTGATCGCGGCTAATACAAGCCATTATGCCTTCTCTGTTCCCAGGGTAGAAGGAACCATCGGTATTGCATTTGATGAAGCCCGGTTCTGGCGATTGCCAATGTTGTACTGTAGAGGCGAGGGGCACAACGTTACGAGTACCTGCTGGTTGGGAAACTGTTTGATCAGAGAGATTGAGGATTCGATATTGAGCGAAGGCATCAACAACAGCCAGATTAGAGTCAGGGAGTAATCCACGAAAGACACTATTGTTACGTTGCCGCCACATCTGCCATAAAACCAGAGCAATCATAGGTAATCGAGGTAAGAGTTTCTGATCCTTAACTTATTCTGCAAACCACTTATCCAGGCGAATAATCGTAGTTGGGTGGAAAGGGAACTGCAGCTGTGGATGTGACCATACCCCTGTTGTCCACGGACAATAGAAAAAAATATGTTCCACTGTTTCCAGCACATTCTGATTGCATATAGTACACAGAGGGCTGGATATGATATGTCTGCTATGTGAATTGGATTTGGTAGCTAGGGCGTTTTGACATGCTGACCACAGAAATATGCGAATTTTGGGTGTGCTGTGCATTTTCCATATGTAACGCCATAGCGCAGGAGGGGGATGATAGGAGATTGATGCATGATTACCTTGTGATCTGTTTGTTTGTGCTGTCAAGGCTCTATAATTACTTTTAACTGTGTACTGCCCTACTGTTGTTGCTGCCCAAATAATCTGATCTGTTGAGTGGAGAGGTCGTAGTGGAGTTCTAAGGATTTCGTCAACAATAGAGTCATCGAACATCTGTGTAATAAGGTGGGTCTTCCATGTGTGGTGGATAGGATCAATAAGATCCGCCACCAACCTGGGCTCATCTCTAGTTGCAGGTCTGCCAATCTTACCTCTTGGTAACCAGCAATTTTCCCTAATATGGATTGATTTTCCATCACCAACAGACCATCTTACATTCGGTAAGATGGCGTCACGCCCAATTAGAATGCTCCTCCAGCCCCAGGAAGGGCGAGAACCAGACTCTGCAAATTCGAAGTCCTTTGAGGGAAAATATAAGCCTTTGAGGAGCCGACCCCAGAGCGATTGAGGTTGTTGTAGTAACCTCCAGGCCTGCTTACCAAGCATGGCATTGTTAAAAGTTGCAAGATCTCGAAAACCTAACCCACCAGAATTTTTAGCTGTTGTTAATAAATCTCATTTCTTCCAATGCACACCATTCCTATTCTTATCATTCCGCCACCAGAAATTGGCAATCCGCCTCTCGATTATTCGACCTAGAGATATGGGAAGCTTAAAGGTCGACATGGCGTACTGCGGCATAGCTTGGACGATAGATTTGAGAAGGATCTCCTTTCCGCCTTTCGATAACAACAATTCTTTCCAACCCTCCAACTTTGCATGTACTCTACCTAATAGCCAGCCAAATACTTCCTTTTTCAAGCGACCCCATTCTGATGGAGCTCCTAGATATCTGCCATAACCACTCAACACCAGAACTCTCAACTCAGCAGCCAAGTTAGTCTGAAGACTTAGTGGACAGCATTTGCTAAAATAGAGGTCAGACTTATTCCGGTTTATAACTTGTCCAGTAGCAAGACAATATTGGTTTAAGATATTGGCCATGTTCTGACATTCCAAGATAGTGCCATCAAGTAAGAAAATGGAATCATTAGCAAAAAATAAATGTGAGAGAGTGGGGCATGACCTGGTAAGTTTGATGCCGCGAAGATGTCCCATCGTAAGAGCATTATGAATGAGGGTCGATAGAACATTGGCCATTAAAATAAAGAGATATGGAGAAAGAGGGTCTCCCTGTCTGAGTCCTTTTGATGGCTTGAAATAAGGTAGAGATTCCCCATTCAACTTAACACTCATTGTCATTGTAGCAATACAGTGCATCACCATCTGAACCCACCAAGGATGAAAACCCAGTCTAATAAGGTAGGCTTGAAGGAAATCCCATTCAACTTTGTCGTAAGCCTTCTGCATATCAGTCCTGAGGATAGCTTGGAAGTGTCGTGTCCGATGCCTCGTCTTGAATTGATGTAGAACCTCGTGTACAACTAATACATTGTCTTGTATTTGACGGCCAGACACAAAAGCAGCCTATTCAAGTGATATCAGCTGCTCTAACAAAGGTTTTAATCGGTTGGCCATGACCTTGGAGATAACCTTATATGCAAAGTTACACAAACTTATCGGTCTAAACTGGTCCAGACGTTCAGGATGGTGTACTTTGGGAATCAGAACAATAAGAGTCTTGTTAAGAGCTGGAGGGAACTTACCATATCGAAAAAAGTCGTGGACCAGATAGAATAAATCATGTTGGATAGTATTCCAATGGGATCGGTAGAATAAACCATTAAATCCGTCAGGACCCGGAGCTTTTGTTGCACCCAGTTGGAAAGTGGCTTGTCGGACTTCTTCAACCGTCACTGAGGCCAATAACTGCGCATTCATTGTGTTCGTAACAATTGATTGACATTGATCAAGGACAGGGCCAAAGTCATGGTGGCCTGCCGATGTGTAGAGCTGAATAAAGTAAGCAGAAGTCATCTCCTTTAAATTTGCTATTTCACGCACCCATTCATTGTCTTCTTTCCGAAGCATTCCAATCCGGTTTCTCTGCCTTCGTTGGATTGTAGTGGCATGAAAGAACTTACTATTTTTGTCACCCCAACGCAGCCAATTTATTCTGGATCTCATAGCCCAAAACTGTTCTTCTTGCTGCCAAATAGTCCTCAACTCATTTTGGAGATGAGATACCTCTTCGCTGTCGGTGTTAGAACTATAAGGATGATTAATGAGCGTTTGGAGGCGTTGTTGTAAAGCTGTTATCCTTAAATGGCCATTGCCAAACTTAAAGCGACTCCATTGGCTTAAGGCCATTCTTACCCTAGACAGTTTGTGCAAGAGATCAGAATTTCTGGATTGATTAGAAGGCCAAGTTTGGGAGACAAGGCAGTAAACTTCCGGATCATCGTTCCAGAAAGCTTCATAAGCAAAGGTGCGTTGACGATTTTTATGAAGCTGCACCGTTGAGAGAAGTAAAGGGCTGTGATCAGAGCCCACTGGCGGTAAGGCATAGACTTTCGCATCAGGATAATTAAGACGCCATTCCATAGAGCAGAGGATTCTGTCCAATCGTCCCTTAACGAGGTCAGCTCCTTCACGACGATTTGACCAAGTATACATGCAGCCCTTGCTTTCAACCTCCATTAGAGCGCAGTCATCTACCACATCTCGAAAAGAAGAAAGTCGAGAACGAATAGGGGATCGACTGCCCATCTTCTCCCAAGGATGAAGAATTTCATTAAAATCCCCTACACAAATCCAGGGTAGTGTATTGAAGGCACTAATTCTTCGAAGGGTCTCCCAAAACAGCTGGCGGTTATGATAAGAGGAAGGGGCGTGCAAGCAAGTAATTCTCATAAGGTGATCATCACTTAGTTCCCTGCAGACCATATCAAAAAAGTCTTCCGAAAAGCTTGAAATAGCTAGTACGAGTACCTAGAGGGGGGTGAATAGGTATAGAAAAAATTTCTCGAAGCTTGCACGATATTTAAACAGTTAGAGGATTTGCAACAGTTAAAAATTCAATCGCAAGACTGAGTAAGGGAAAGAGAGAATTGAACACTCGGTTTATAGTGGTTCGGCTTGATTCAAGCCTACGTCCACTCTTCGCACCGACGATGCCGATTGGCTGGATTCCACTATGATCAAAGAGATGTTACGGTGTTGATCTTCCTTGATTTCTAGGTGTAGATGATCTACCACACTCACTCAAGGCGTCACCAAGTATAAACACTCTCTCGTATACAATTTCGCTCGAACAGTCTCAACTAACAATCAAGGATCTTCGGACTCGGAATTTTTCTATCGATCACACACTTAAAACAACTAGAATGTCTTCCTTTTATACTCCTTCATGCCATCATAGCCGTTGGCACTTACCAAAGGAATTCCTCCAATCTACCCGTTGGACGGAATCAATCAAGAAGATCATCCGAGCTATTTAAGGAATCGATGATAGCCCATCAATCTGTTCGCCCATACAATCAGGATCTCGGTTTCCAAGAATAGAATATTCCAAGATTATTTCGTCGACCATCGGATCTTCAATCGATCTTAGATAAGAATTAAAGAATCCGAAATGATTATCCAACCAAAGAATCTATTCCAGAGGATAGGATCGAATCCTCAACCATAAACCTCGGCTTTGGATTTTCTTCGTCACTGGATTAGAAAGACTGTCAGTGAGAATAGACTTAAGTCTTGAGTCCTGAGTCTTAAGTCTTGAGTCTTGAGTCTTGAGTCTTGGGTCTTGAGTCTTGGGAGTACAAAGTCTTCAGACTTTAAACTGACGGTCTCCGAACATCCAGACTTAGACTGAAAGAAACGTTTTGTCAGCTTCAAAATATTCTGGAAAGATTTCTCTAACAATCTCCCCCTTTTTGATGGTGACAAAACTTTCTTGAAGATTTGAACAACTTTGACCTGCAAAACATTTCTCAAGCAATATGGCTAACTCATAAAGATTAATAAAACAACCAGACTCTGCATCCACAGAAAATTGGTTAGTCTTTCATGAGAAACACCATATAACAACACTTGAATAAATGTAACCAGTCAAGCATCATAATCCACAGCCAATTCAGTCAAATTCACACCCAAGTTCAAGTTCTCAAGTCATACTCAAAAATAAACATAACCACAAAGGTCAAAGTTTTTAAAAAATGAAGGTTCAAATTGGTTCTCCCCCTTTTTGTCAGCATTGAAAAGGGTGAGAAAGGAGTCATGTCTGCTTGGGAATGCGCACGATCTGGAAATCCCCAATGGACTGGACTACTCCTTCGAGCTTCTTCAGGTCTTCTCGCAGATGAGCTACCTCTTCTCCCTTGGCATTGGCTTGAAGTTGCAGAGCGAGGTCTTTGAATTTATCCTCCAGAGACACCGAAGATGCTTGTCCAGCATGCTTCAAAGCTTGGATTTCACAGTCCAGAACATATATCTAGCTACGCATTTCCAGAAGAATATTCATGATGGTACGAAAATCTGCAGAATCATCCGTCTGTGTACTGGCATTGGCTTTCTCAGATGGTGTGTATGCAGACGATGGCGCTTCTGTATGGTCTGGCAGATTTGGAATCGACGTATCACCTTCTTCAGGCAATTGAGAGACCTGAACTTCTTCTGGGTCTTCTGGAGATTGTCTTAGATCTTCATTGACAGCAGCATGAGGTGTAGACCTCTCTTGCTCGCTAACTCCCCCTGTCTCTAGGACATCGATAGGGGAAGAGTGATGATCATGCTCTTGATTTCCCTTCCCTCCAGATTTATCAGCAGACTGTTCTTTTTCTTCTTCTCCTTCTTCTTCAACTTCTTTCTCCTTCTCTCTCTGTTCTTCTTCTTCTCTGTTCTGCTCTTTTTCTCTGTTCTACTCTTCATCTTCTCTGCTCTGCTGAAGTTCTGTCGGATAAGACACAGAACATCTTGTTTTTGTCAGTGCTGGGATAGAGGGATCTTCATCATCTTCATCTTCATCTTCATCTTCATCTTCATCCTCCAGGATGAGAGTTCTTTTCCTCTTTTTCGATGGGGCACCAATGGCCTCCTTTCCTTTCCTTTTTGAAGCAGACTGGACTGGAGATTTCACTTTGAATTTCTCCATTGCCTTGGAGAGTTCTTGCAGACGCATCTTCATTAACATTTTCAACCCTACCACCATCTTATCACACGGTCGAACACAAAAAGTATGTGGCAGTTCAATATTCAGATGTCTGAAGATCTTGGTCACCAGACCAGGATAAGGCAATTGTCCTTTGTCTTTTGACACTGCTCTGTACATATGGAAAAGAATAGTGTGCGGGAGAGAAAACTTCCGTCCTGAGTTGATCGCATACATCAACTTTGCTTCAGAAAGAGACACAGAAGTCTTTGACGTAGACTTCGGTCTGAGACAGTTGATCACAATCTTATGAAGCACAATGTTGATGGCATTCATCCTGGAATAGGTAATTTTCTTATCTACGTCCCTATCTTTGACAAGATCCGAGTAGTACGAGCAGGTGAGACTTTGATTGGGAGATAGCGTCCCCGTTCAACTCCAACTATGTCCGCCAACATATTCACATCTACCACATAGACTTGGTCTCGAACACCGAATGAAATTCTATTCGCATCCAAAAAGCTAAGATTTGAATAGAAATAAGCGGTCGTTGAGCATACCCGTCTCTGTAGAGTCAGAGCAAAAAGTCTCAAGTTGAAGCAAATTCAACTTCTCTCTTAAGTTCAAGTTTATGGTATTCAGGAAGTCAAAATCGACACTTCTAGGGTTGATTACCCCTCTTTTCAATAGCCTGAAATATACTTTTTCCTGATCCTTGGATTTAAACAAATCCATCCGATTTCCTTTCACATTTGCTGCCACACCCATTCTAGGTTTAAATTCAAGGAACATTTTGTCATCATCGTTCCCGTCAATCAGATTTTGTCCTGGCATACGAGGATCACTTGGAATGTTCGCAAGAGCCTCCTCTGCTCTTCCTTTCGGAGCAATTCCCAACTCTTCCATTTTCCGCAGAAAAAGATACTCATTTCCATAATTTTTGTCCTTAAGGAATTCATCTATATATTTTAATGAAGAACCAGAGGTTTTCAACGCACGATAAAGCTTATAGATAAAGGAGGGTCTTTGGACTCTTACTGGGTCGGCATCCTCGATTATCTCTTCTTCCAGATTTTGACTTGCACCTTGTGGGGCAGGAGATGCTGAATGACGTGGAGGAGAGCGAATCGGACTTTGTCGCTGACTTGATAAGTCTTCTTCCTCAGTAAGATCGAAGTGAGTCGGTCCCTTCTCCATTCTCTGTGGTCCCCGTTTGCGATTCTTGATGATTTCCTCGAAGACGACATCTTTCTTTGTCTATTGGAGGATTCCTTCACTTGCTTTTCCCAAGAAAAATGACCACTTTCTCGACGACGAACAAGGAGTAGAAACAGTATCGGGAGGAGAGTGCCTTTTAGGGTTTTGAAAATTGGGCGTAGAATAACTGTATATATATATATACCTCGGATTTGAAAAGAGAAGTTTAATCGGTACAAGGAAAGTGTATGAACACTTCTTTTCAAAATCAATAACTGCCAAAATTAACTTTCTTTAAAAAAGACAAGTTTTCAAATTTCACACGAATTATATCTCGAATGAAAGAACGTACCTTTTCGAGATAAGATAAACGAGAATTCGTACCTTTTAGTTAAAACAGCAACTTACGGTCTTTAGCCATGAATGATTGAGTCTCAGGATTTAAAGTCTAAGAGATCAGAGTCTTAGAGTTGGTGAGTCTCTAGACTTTAACTTCTTCAAGCTTCAAAATGTTGAGTCTTGAGCGGATAAAGTCGAATTGATTTTTCTCCAAAGGCTTTGTAAATATATCCGCTAGTTGACTCTTTGAATCAACAAATTGAATCGAGATTTCTCCATTTTGAATATGATATCTAATGAAGTGATGACGAATCTCAATATGCTTTGCTCTTGAAAGAAGGATTGGATTTTTGGTGAGATTGATCGCATTTGGTGTTGTCACATCTCGATTTCGTGCATGAGTCTTCAATGCCAAAATCTTGTAGCTATTGTTTTATCCATAGAATTTGCGAACAGCAGCTTCCAAGAGCTACATACTCTACTTCGTCGTTGAGAGAGCTACGTGCTTTGCTTTCTTGAAAGCCAAGACACCGTCCCGTTTCCAAGTAGTTGACAAGTTCCGAAGTGCTCTTCCTATCGACTCGCAACCGGCCGGATCGCATCCGAGTATCCTAGAAGATTAAAGTCTCCCCTCTTTGGATACCAAAGACCGATGCTTGAAGATGAAGCAACGTATTTGATAATACGTTTCACGACAATGAGATGTGATTCTCTAGGATCCGATTGAAACCTAGCACGAGATACAAACACTAAACAAAATATCATGTCTAGAAGCAGTAAGATAAAGAAGTGAACCGATCATGCTCCTGTACAGCTTTTGATCTACTTTCTTCCCTTCTTCATCCTTGTCTATCTTCTAAGAACATGACATTGGTATGTCGGTCTTTTTGCACTTTTCCAATCCAAACCTTTTGACAAGATCATTCGCATATTTTTCTTGATGGATGAAAGTTCCTTCCTTCATTTGTTTCACTTGGAGTCCAAGAAAGAATGTTAACTCTCCCATCATACTCATTTCAAACTCATCCCGCATAGACTTAGAAAATTTCTTGCAAAGACTTTCATTAGAGGATCCAAAAATAATGTCATCAACATATATTTGAACAAGTAAAAAGTTTTTGTTTTCCTTTTTGATAAACAAAGTAGTATCTACTTTACCTTTGACAAAACCATTACGTAATAAAAACTTATTTAGTACGTCGTACCAAGCTCGAGGTGCTTGCTTAAGACCATACAGAGCCTTTTTCAGTCTGAAGACTGAGTCTGGCTTCTTTGGGTCTTCAAATCCAGGCGGTTGTTCCACATAAACTTCCTCTTGGATAAATCCATTTAGGAAAGCACTTTTGACGTCCATTTGGAATAACCTGAAATTTTTATAACAAGCAAACGCAAGTAATAGACGAATAGCTTCTAACCTTGCTACAGGAGCGTAAGTCTCATCATAGTCTATTCCTTCTTCTTGTGTGTATCCCTTGGCCACGAGTCTTGCTTTATTTCGTACAACTTTTCCTTTTTCGTTCATTTTGTTCCTGAATACCCATTTGGCTCCAATAACGGTTTTACCTTTTGGTTTAGATGTCAATTCCCAGACATCATTAATGTTGAACTGTCTGAGTTCTTCTTGCATAGCTTCGATCCAACTTTCATCGATAAAGCTTCTTCTATGCTTTTTGGTTCAATTTCAGAAATGAGAGCCACAAAGACTAGATTCTTCATGCCTTTTTGATCGGTGCGGATTCCTTCATTAAGTTCGCCAATAATGAGATCTTTGGGATGACTGGATTTGTGCTTCCAGTTACTAGTTGATTTGCCAGGTTGATGATCTCTTTCTTTATTTGATTCTCCATGAGCGTCTTGATGATGGACTTCCGAATCGAGATGCTTCTCGAGATGTAGACATTGGAAGGTCTAGAGCGGGTTCGGTCTCTTCGTCGAGTCCGGCTGGATTCATCTTGCACCGAGTCTTGGAATTTGACATTCATTGATTCTTCCCAGATCGGCTTTTCTTGTTGTAGACTCGTAGGCTTTGCTTGATGTAGAAAATCCAAGGAAGATGCCTTCATCCGATCTTTCTTCAAACTTACCAACTCGATCATTTGCATTTTTCAAAATAAAGCATTTGCAACCAAATACATGAAAGTATGAAACAATAGGCTTCTTACCTTTGAGCAATTCATAAGGGGTTTTCTCAAGAATAGGTCTTAGAAAGACTCTATTTATAATATAGCAAGCAAGTTGAAAAGCTTCAGCCCAAAATCGTGAAGAAATTTTACTTTCAATTAAAAGTGTTCTAGCCATTTCTTGAAGAGATCTATTCTTTCTTTCCACAACTCCATTTTGCTCGGAGTATACGGAGAGGAAAACATGTGATTAAAACCAGATTTATCACGAATCTCGTAAAATCTTGATTTTCAAATTCACTTCCATGATCTGTTCTTATACTAGAAATAGCACATCCTTTTTCATTTTGAACCTTTTTAGCAAACTTCTCAAAGTACGAAAAGGTTTCGATTTATTTGCAAGAAAATATACCCGGTGTAAAGCGAGAGTAATCGTCTACAATTACTAGACAATATTTCTTACCTCCAATGCTCGGGTTCTTGTTGGTCCGAAGAGATCCATATGAAGCAACCGTAGTACATGATTAGTAGATACATGATTTATTTGCTTAAATGAATTTCTTACCTCGCTTTCCCGAGAATGCATGGAGTGCATAAGTCGGACTTTTGGTATGGCAATTTAGGTAGACCTCGAACAAGCTGTTTTGAAGAGATTTTGGCTAATTGCTTCTTGTTGATATGGCCAAGTTTTCTGTGCCATAGAACTGCTTCATCTTGAATTGAGATTAAGCATTGTTCTTCATTTGGCTTTACATCAAGGAGGTAGATGTTTCCATGCCTTCGACTCATGAAAGACTCGAGTCGAATCTTTGCTAATTCAGAACATATGCCTTCTTGAAAGGAGATCTTGTAACCAAGTATCACACGTTGGCTAATGCTGAGTAGATTGTAGTTGAGTCCTTCCACTAGAGAGACATTGCTTATTGTGAGATTTCCAATTTTTACAGTTCCGAATCCCACAATACTTCCTTTGCTATTTCCTCCAAATGAAACTTTCCCACCATTTACTTGAATAAGCTTTATGAAACAATTTGAGTCTCGTCATGTGTCTTGAGCATCCTGTCAAGATACCACTTTACCTTCTTTTTTGAGAGACTCGCATTCAAAAGAGAGTCTCAAGCTTTCTTTGGTACCCAAATTTTCTTGGGTCCTTTGGTGTTAGTAGGATGAGCATTATTAGGCCATACTCTCTTAACGAGCTTCCAAACCATAGGACACTCTTTTTCAAAATGATCCCGATTGTTACACTTAGAACACCTTAAAGCATTTCGACCTACGAGACTTTACAAAAACTCTTTTGAAATGATTTTTATAAGCCTCCTCGACGGTCTTTTCTTAATTCTTTATTTTACTTTCGGAAAATCAATCAAGGGGATCGTTTCGCTGTCATACCTAGACCAGACTTATTAAAGTAAGGTCTTTGGATTGAAAGGACTTTTTCAAGTTTTTCAGACCCTATTGAAAATTTCTTTGAAATATTTGATAAATCAGTTTTTAAGAAAGCATTTTCTTTTGAAAGTTTGTCTTCATTCTCTTTAAGAGTAGAAACATTCAAGTCTAAATTTTTTACCTTTTCTTCTAAAATGTTTTTCTTTTGTTTTAAAACTGAGTTTTCCTTTTTAAGTTCGGAAATCTTTTTAAGAGAAGTCTTAAGACTAAAACATAATTCATCAATGTATTTAGAGACTTTGACAGGGATTTTATAATCACTTACCTCAAATTCACCTGTCCGAGTCGATCCAGTCCGAGTCCGATTGCGCCATCGACACGGGTTGGCATATTCCTCATCACTCTCTTCACACTCGTATCGCTCCGGGTTTCGGCTTTAAGAGCTTTTCGAGACTTCTCAGCTTTTCCTCTTTTCTTTTTCGAAGAGGACGGTTGGGTCCGATGTGTCCCTTCTTTTTACATTCGAAGCAAACTACATCTTTGTTTGGTTCCTCATCATCAGAGACTTGGTCTCGCTTTGTCTCGAAAACTTTGTTTCTTTGGGATGAACCTTCTACCTTTTCTATTTAGTTTTCTGAATCTTCTTATCATGAGGGCGAGCTCCTCATCATCCATATCATCTTCAGAATCTGCATCATCAGAATCATCATTTGATTTTAGTGCAATAGATTTCTTACCTCTTGGATCTTCGTCTTCATTAATTCGTTCCACTTCGTAAGACTGAAGAGTTCCAATCAACTCGTCTACAGATAATGGCATGATTCTTTGCGTCTCTCTTATTGAAGTCTTTATATGATTCCAATCCTTGGAGAGTCCACGCGAAGCTTGTTCACCTTCATGGGATCAGAAATTTTTTGTCCTTAGTTCTCAAGACCATTGACAATATCTCGTAAAACGACTAAACATGTCAGTTATAGATTCTCCTGGTTTCATTTTGAAGGCCTCATATTGACCGAGGAGAATGTTAATTCTGGTCTCCTTCACTCGATCTGTCCCTTCATAGGTGATGTGTAATCTATCCCATACTTCTTTTGCTGTAACACAAGAAGATATTCTGTTATATTCAGTTGGAGATAAAGCACAGTATAAAGAGTAAATTGCTTTTACATCGAGTGCTTGTCTCTTGTTTATCTCTTCCGAGCCATTCCATTTGGTTTCAATAGTGTCTTTCCCTCTTTCAGAGATAGATGCGACAGCAGGAGTGATTCCTCTTTCCACAACATCCCATTCCAGAGGATCCTTTAATCGTAGGAAAGCTTTCATCTTGTTCTTCCAGATGTTGTAATCCTTTCCATCGAAGTAGGGAGGTCTGGTATTGCTTTGCCTTTCCATCAGCCCCGGTGCTAGCATACTAGCCATGGATCTTTTACTCTGAAGTAAAACACTTCAAACAAAGTAAGAACACGAGCTCTGATACCAATTGAAATAGCTAGTACGAGTACCTAGAGGGGGGGTGAATAGGTATAGAAAAAATTTCTCGAAGCTTGCACGATATTTAAACAGTTAGAGGATTTGCAACAGTTAAAAATTCAATCGCAAGACGAGTAAGGGAAAGAGAGAATTGAACACTCGGTTTATAGTGGTTCGGCTTGATTCAAGCCTACGTCCACTCTTAGACCGACAACCGATTGGCTGGATTCCACTATGATCAAAGAGATGTTACAGTGTTGATCTTCCTTGATTTCTAGGTGTAGATGATCTACCACACTCACTCAAGGTGTCACCAAGTATAAACACTCTCTGTATACAATTTCGCTCGAACAGTCTCAACTAACAATCAAGGATCTTCGACTCGGAATTTTTCTATCGATCACACACTTAAAACAACTAGAACGTCTTCCTTTTATACTCCTTCATGCCATCATAGCCGTTGGCACTTACCAAAGGAATTCCTCCAATCTACCCGTTGGACGGAATCAATCAAGAAGATCATCCGAGCTATTTAAGGAATCGATGATAGCCCATCAATCTGTTCGCCCATACAATCGGGATCTCGGTTTCCAAGAATAGAATATTCCAAGATTATTTCGTCGACCATCGGATCTTCAATCGATCTTAGATAAGAATTAAAGAATCCGAAATAATTATCCAACCAAAGAATCTATTCCGAGAGGATAGGATCGAATCCTCAACCATAAACCTCGGCTTTGGATTTCCTTCGTCACTGGATTAGAAAGACTGTCAGTGAGAATAGACTTAAGTCTTGAGTCCTGAGTCTTAAGTCTTGAGTCTTGAGTCTTGAGTCTTGGGTCTTGAGTCTTGGGAGTACAAAGTCTTCAGACTTTAAACTGACGGTCTCCAAACATCCAGACTTAGACTGAAAGAAACGTTTTGTCAGCTTCAAAATATTCTGGAAAGATTTCTCCAACAAAGCTTTCAATTTCTAAAGAGATAGTATCATTCCAAAAAACTACCAAACCACCTGCCAAACCAACAGGATTCTGAACAAAAGAACTATTATAATGAAGCTGATGCTGTAATCTATTGAGAAGCAGCTCCCTGTTCTTGGTTTCCATCAAAAACAAAAGATCGGGCTTTTCTTTGGCTGACAAAGCCTTAAGAGCTTGCACTGTCAGGGGATTGCCCAACCCCTGACAGTTCCAACATAAAAGCTTCATTTGTACCCTGGTGGCTGTTGAGGGCCAGCCACCAAAGCCCGATGAAGTGCTTCATCTGCTTCCAATATCGGTGTTTCCTGGAGACGTGTCTCATCAAGCTAATCCAAAACAACACAGCCCTTATCATAGGGAGCGTAGCGTTTCTGTTTCTTTTCTTGTCCTGCTCTGGTAGTAGTACGGATATTTTTTATACGTCTAGGTAACTGAATATCCGTTGGGTAGTCACTAAGAGTTTGTGCTATGTCTGTTGCAGGAAGATGATAGGAGGGAGTAATGCGCACCTACTGCTGCAAGTGTAGCGACTTAGGTGAAAACAGCGGAAGCGCTGTAGAAGAAATGGGATTGTCATCAACTTTGCCTTTTGCTTTGGCCTGTGTAGGAATCAGATCTGTTGAAGTGGCCTGCCGCTGTGGAATAACCGCGTGAGAAGGACTAGGAGGATGCTCTGTCACTGCAGGGAGCTGTCCAGGAAGAGCTGCAACGGTAAGTTCTTGTTGGAGAAATCTTTCCAGAATATTTTGAAGCTGACAAAACGTTTCTTTCAGTCTAAAGTCTGGATGTTCGGAGACCGTCAGTTTAAAGTCTGAAGACTTTGTTCTCTCAAGACTCAAGACCCAAGACTCAAGACTCAAAGACTTAAGACTCAGGACTCAAGACTTAAGTCTATTCTCACTGACAGTCTTTCTAATCCAGTGACGAAGGAAATCCAAAGCCGAGGTTTATGGTTGAGGATTCGATTCTATCCTCTGGAATAGATTCTTTGGTTGGATAATTATTTCGGATTCTTTAATTCTTATCTAAGATCGATTGAAGATCCGATGGTCGACGAAATAATCTTGGAATATTCTATTCTTGGAAACCGAGATCCTGATTGTATGGGCGAACGGGATTGATGGGCTATCATCGATTCCTTAAATAGCTCGGATGATCTTCTTGATTGATTCCGTCCAACGGGTAGATTGGAGGAATTCCTTTGATAAGTGCCAACGGCTATGATGGCATGAAGGAGTATAAAAGGAAGACGTCTAGCTGTTTTAAGTGTGTGATCGATAGAAAAATTCCAGAGTCTGAAGATCCTTGATTGTAAGACTGAGCGAAATTGTATACAGAGAGTGTTTATACTTGGTGACGCCTTGAGTGAGTGTGGTAGATCATCTACACCTAGAAATCAAGGAAGATCAACACCGTAACATCTCTTTGATCATAGTGAAATCCAGCCAATCCTATTGTCGGCGTAAGAAAGAGTGGACGTAGGCTTGAATCAAGCTGAACCACTATAAACCGAGCGTTCAATTCTCTCTTTCCCTTACTCAGTCTTGCGATTGAATTTTTAACTATTGCAAATCCTCTAATTGTTTAAATATCGTGCAAGCCTCGAGAAATTTTTTTTGTATACCTATTCACCCCCTCTAGGTACTCGTACTAGCTATTTCAGTTCTTTATCATTTGCTACCGGTGGAGGTAACAGGGTTGGATGTTGTAGTAAACCTGGAGGAGTCTCAGATATAATTTCTTGAGTTTCATCCATTTCTAGAGGATTGTAAAAAGCATTCCAGTAGGGACTAGATTGATGAACCTCTGCTTTCAACCACGGGCCAAAAGCCAATTTGTCTTTGCCTTCCTCCTTGGCCAAATCAAAAGGAATGTCTATACAGTTAGTTGCATAGTGACCAAGTCTTCCGCACGAGTAACAAAAGTGGGGAAGGCGCTCATATCTGAAGTCCAGCCATAACGGTTTTCCAGCTAACCGAATCAATTTACCAGTTTTCAAAGGTGCACTCAGATTGATTTCCACCCTTACTCGCCCTATTTTCACTGTGGATCCCTCCCTACTATCTACTCTTACCTCCAGAATGTCCCCTAGCTGATTAACAGCCTTCCTCAGAATCTAGTCCGTCATCCACTCCAAAGGCAAGCAAAGAATTTGGACCCAGAAAGCACACCGAGTAAAATCATAGCAATGGAGAGGTGTATTAGGAATCCAAGGCTTAAAGTTAACTAAGTTGCTAGAAAAAAGCCAAGGGCCCCCCTGTGAAATACGTTGGAAATCCTTATCGTGTTGGAACTTTGCTAAATATAAACCACCTTCATGTTGAGAAAATTCGACCAGAACAACTCGCCATACGTGCTTCATAACTTCCTGGAACGCCTGAAAATTTATATTCGATGTAGTAATAACCTTCCCTAAAAGGGTTAGTTTGCATTCCGCAAGTTTTTCCATTACAGGTTCATCCTCCCATATCTCAACCTCCTGATCAGAACATAGACGTTCCAAGCGGTGACACAGAGCAGTCATGCGAATTGATTCATCAAGGTCATCCGAAGCCATGACCACAAGATACTCAATTGAACATAAGGTAGTAGCGCATAATAGAAAGACCTAGTCACGAACAGCAACCCCAGTCACCAACAGCCGCAATTGCCAGAGGAATGAAAAAAGAGGCAAGACAAAGCAGGGTAAGACGTGGTTGGAGGGAATTCACCTCTTTGCGGTCCGTTGATGATCACCGATGATGAAATCCAGAACATGCAAATAGGAATCAGCATTCCAGGGACGACGAGAAGCGAGGATATAAGGAGATTAACGGAAGAGGAAGCTATCTATGACACAACCCATGGGAATTTGCACAGGAGAAAGTAGTTGACAAAGCACTGCGTCGACCGCGAAGTTATCCTACCATAGGTGGTAGACGAAGCTCTGCATATAAGGAGAGGGAGTACTACCAGGAGTGGTATTATTGATATTTTCTAAAAACACTTTATTGGTTGAAGGTTTCATCCAATTTTTATTTTTTTTTTGGATGAGTGATTTGAAAGTCTTAAAATTTGTTATGAAAATACAGTTGAATCCTACAACTTTCAAAAAGTGCAATTAAATCTTCAAATTTATCAAATTAATCCAATTGAGTCCTTTCATTAATTACACTTTTTGAAAGGTTTAAAGATTAATTGCACTTTCTTAACAAATTTTAGGATTTGATTGCGCTCAAGTTTTAAGACTTGATTGCACTTTTTGATTATCTTAGGATTCAATTGTACTTTCGTGATAAATTTTAGAACTTTAAGTACATTCCCCCCCCACCTTTTTATAGAGGATGCCCAATCATGCTCTGAACTCTAGGCATGGATTTGGGTTGTGACAACTCAAGTCATCTACCAATGTTTTTTTGGTCACTTTAACAATCTAATAACATTTTTTGGCATAGTTTACCAACCTAATAAAGTTACCAACATTTGCCCGAAGTTACTATTGAGTACACATGTATGATGTAAAAGAAAGAAGTCCCACTCTAGATGTATAAAGTTAAAATAAGCAATTGATAATACATAATTGGCTGTAACTCAATGACTTAAATTTTTGAGTAAAACTTGATCAAGTAGGTTGTCAATGGGTTCAAGTATAGGCTTCCTCTCAGATCTCTTCTTTTATAGTGATTTACCAACTTTTCTTCAATTGGCTTACCAAGTGATTTTAGTTTATCATTGTTTATTGGGTCGCTTCAGAGTTATTGTCTTTTATTGTAACTTCAACACCCCAATAAAAATCACTATCAAAATTGGTAACTTGGTCAAGATGGTAACGTGAGATAGACGGTATGTCTATAGACACACATTTAGATGGAGAAACAAAAGACTTGACTTGGTCCGTGTCCGGCATTGCAAAAATGGGTCAGATTTCTCCATAATCTCTTCAGTGGTGTTGCTCTTGACTCCAAGTTGACTTGTCCAATCTTGTAGTGGGTCGAATTACTCTTCTAGATGGGGTTTAGTCATCAACTTACAAACTCCAATCGCAAGAATGGTTGTTCCTTTTCTTCCTGATTATGATAATGACATGAGGACCTTACATAAGCTGAATATACATTCTTACAAATGGTACACTTGCATACACGTAAGTAAATCTCTCCCTGCCCCTCCATATAAGTGATGCGGGTTCAACTAAAGAACCCTCAAACCCACTCTCTAAAGCATAGATTTATCTTTCCATTGTTGTTCATGGGGAGATTTTGTTTCCAAGTGCTTGCACTAATAACTGTATTGCTTATTTTAGACAATTCATGTGTATGCTTATGCAAAAATTCAACATCTATTTGCATAAAGCAAGAAAGAGAGGTTCTACTTCAATTTAAACAGAATCTCTTAGACCCAATTCACTTCCTTTCTTCTTGGAAAGGCGAAGACTACTGCAAATGGAAAGGAGTCACTTGTGATAGAGTGTATGGTCATGTCATCGAGCTCCAATTCTTACCCCAAACTATAAGAGGTGAAAATGGTACTCTTGTTATTCCCATGGAAGAAAAGCTCTCCACAATTCGTAAGTTGAACTCCTCTTTGCTCAACTTGAGATTCTTGAACTATTTGGACTTAAGTGGGATCAATTTCAAACATGGAGGGATACCTGTATTCCTTGGTTCAATGAAACAGTTGAGGTATCTCAATTTGTCATTTGGTAACTTTTATGGAACAGTTCCACGACAATTGGGAAACTTGACTGAGTTAGAAGTCCTTGACCTTCATGATGATCATGGAGATTTGTTTGTTGATGACACCCAGTGGGTTTCTTATCTTCGGTCACTTAATTATCTCGACATGAGTGGTCTTAATTTTATCGGTCATGGAGACCTCATGCAGGTGATTAATATGCTCCCATCTTTATCACATTTGAGCTTATCAACTTGTGGACTTTGCAATTTTCATCTATCTTCTATTCGCTTCGCAAATTCCACTTCTCTTGTTCATCTTCAGTACCTTGATCTTTCAACAAATTTCCTTGAAGGTCCCATCACAAATGATGTGTTTCAAAACATGACCTCTCTCCAGCATCTTGATCTTTCACGAAACTCTTTCAACTCTTCGATTCCCATGTGATTTGGCAAGCTTACAAGCCTTGTTCTTCTCAATCTTGAGGGAAATTTTTTTCTCAGCATTGAAGGAGGCTTATTCTCATTCCTAAAGAGTAAGAATACCTCAAATCATTGAATTTGTGTGGTAACCAAATTAGAGAAGAGACTTTGACATCCCATGGAAATTCATCTAGATTCATTGAGAACAACTTAGAGTCTAGTGATGTGCAATAATTATCTTAGTGATGCTTTACCACATTGGTTGGTGAGCTTCACACTCCTAAGGTACTTAGATCTTCATAGCAATTTCTTCTCGGGTCCAATTCTTGGAGTCATTGGAGAATTACCAAACTTGGTAACAATAGATCTTTCACATAATCAATTGAATGGGACCATTCCATCATCATTAGGTCAGTTGTCATCATTGAGATCATTAAATCTTTCATATAATCGATTGTTTGGGCATATTCCTAAGTCATTAGGGCAACTGCGGGCTTTGTAAGACTTGCGTCTTGACAACAATCATTTGAACGGCACTGTACCCAGTAATCTTGGAGAGCTTTCCCATCTATTGGCTCTGTATCTTTCCAACAATGCTTTAGGAGGAGTGATTTCAGAAATCCATTTTGCTAATTTGTCGAGGCTGAAGTACTTGGATATTGGCAACAATTATAACCTGACTTTTAAGGCAGAACCAGCCTGGAGGCCACCTTTTCAACTTAGATCCATTCAAATGAATTCCTGCAAATTCATAACAACGTTTCCCCATTAGGTGCAGACACAAGTGGAAGTTAGTGATGTATATCTCTCAAATGCCTCAATTTTTGGGGCTTTGCCTAAATGGTTGGGCAACATGACATTTAGCCACTTCGACCTCTCGTACAACCAAATCACTGGGACCTTGCCAAACGTATTTTTTAACTGTTCCATTTTAGATCTCTCTCACAACTTGATCTCTGGACCTCTTCCAGCCAATATTGTGAGATGTGCATAAAGACTCTGTATCTCAACGATAACCTCATCAATGGCCCAATCCCATCATCCTTATGTGACATGTTAGATTTGACTGATTTAGATCTTAGCAATAATAAACTATCTGGTAGTATTCCTGACTGTTGGAAGGGCTCTCATTTATCTCACTTGATTCTATCATTCAATAAGTTGTCAGGAGTAATTCCAAGCTCAATTTTAGACCTTGGTGAGAATAACTTCTCTGGAAGCATTCCTACATGGTTCAATGATAGCTTTTGGGTCTTGCTGATCTTGAGGCTACGAGAGAATAGTTTTAGTGGCAGTATCCCTCTGCAACTTTGCGCACTCCTAGGATTGTAAAAATTGGATATGGCAATGAACAATTTGACGGGAATGATTCCACATTGCCTCGGCTATATGAATGGCATGAAAACCTTCAATCAAGGCAATTTAGCTAGATTTTTGGTGAGGTTTGAGTAAAGAGCATGTGGTTGAGATCATGAAGGGAAGATATAATGAATACACCAAAATTGTTCTGGGCCTTGCGGTCAATTTGGATCTCTCGAGCAACAACTTGATTGGGTCAATCCCTGAAGAACTTACTTTCCTTGCGGGATTGCATGGTTTGAACTTGTCACACAACCTTCTCTCCGGAGGCATTCCCATTGGCATCGGGGACATGAAGTCACTTGAGTCTCTTGATCTTTCCAACAATCTCCTCTTAGGAACAATTCCGCCAAGCATTTCAATGCTAATATTTCTAGAGTACCTCAACTTGTCGAACAATAACTTCACGGGGAAAATTCCAAAAGGCAATCAAATCCAAACCCTTGACGATCCTTCAATCTATGCTGGCAATCCTCTACTCTATGGCGATCTTTTGAAAAGAAAATGCCCAAGTGCTGAAGCACCTCAAGCATCGAAAATCTCTCATGAAGAGGACAAGCTTGAGAAGGCATTGTTCTATGTGGTTGTGATGCTTGGATTTACGACTGGGTTTTGGGGTTTTTTTGGAGTTTTGCAATTCAAGAAGGATTGGAGACACGCATATTTCAGTTTTGTGGATCAAGCAACAGACGAGGCATATGTTGCTATAGCAGTGAAGGTAGCCAAGCTGAAAAGACTAAGACAGTCAAGAAGCGCCTAAGTAATTCATAATCCTATGCCCTCTTCCCTGCCTTTAGTATTTCATTTTGAGTGTATGAGACTTCTTGTGCTTTGTGTGATCTCTTCCCTTTGTTTATACTTCCTTCTTATAGTTTGCTCATTAACGTGTTGTACTCAGTATGCTCTGCGGTTTTCAACTGTGCAATCCCTTGCCTGAAGTGCCATATGAAATGAAAGAGGATTTGAAATGTTATGAATACACCCTTATATCGTCACCATTCGAAGGTCCAACCCATGCGGACTAGACTGAGCGATTAAATTGATTCTCCTTCAACCCAAAATGGCTAATGACTGCATAGGTATACTTGTCATCAATTTGAGTTTGGACCATGAAGGCGACAAGATCGACTATACAATAATATAGAGACGCGCAGGAATGGAATGCCGCATGGTTTGCTACCCACATTTTATCTGTCTCCTCTTGGGAACTTCATCATTTCCCAATCTCTTTATGTAGAACCTTTTTCATAATTAATTAGAAAGGGGTCTCCATTCTTCACTACGCTTGGTGAAAGTATAAGGAACCTATCTAATAATTTCTCCATTTATATACATCTCGTGGAAGTACGATAATGTGGAAGGCGAGTAATATGAACGCTATCGGTCGAGTGAAATTGACGTCAGTTTAAAAGTCAGCCTTTTCCTCTTTGTTCATTACAGAGAACGATCCTTCAGCAGACACCTGCGTTACTTTTCTTAATTTGTCCAAGGAAAAAACGGATACTAAACAATTGAATTGATACTGTATTATCCATGATAGCACTTCGAGTATCCATAACGTTAAAATGTGTGAGCTGGAAGTTGCTTGATTTACGCAGAGGAAAGGTTGATTTCATTTAAATCACGTTAGTATTTTCATTTATTCAAAAGAAATGCAAACAGATGAACATTGACCCAAGTCTTCGCATAAGATAACGACAGGGACCTCGAGACTTGACTCGGTGCTTGCGGGTCTTGCACTGCAAAACTTGGCCATACATAAGTTTTCCACAATATCGTTGTTTTGCCCAGCCCCACCAAATTTGAAACAATTATCCAAAAAGTCCTAAATATATTACACTTTTGCTAATTCAGTCATAAACATTTTCATGTTTTACCAATTGAGTTCATTCAATCAATTTAGATCGAAAATCGCTAACATAGATGACAGTTGTCCTACATAATACAACCAATACTAATATGGACAATTTTAAATAATATTATAATATTTTTCTCAATTATTTTATCTTATTTTATTTTCAATCTTCCTCTAACTGGTTGTTGGCTTGGTGACTTGCCAAAGGCAAGGGTTGTGAGGTTGACCTCACTAGCCTCTAGCGAAGCTTGCCCTACCAGTCACCTATGTAGCACGGACACTCTCCGGAAGCCTTCGTGTCGTGTCCGACACGCTCCGACATGTCCCGACACCCAGTCAACGAGTGTCGAAAAATCCGACACGTGGTCAACTCTCTCCGACACGCTCCGACACACGACTCCAAAATTTCGACACGCGATTCCAACACGCACGGGGTCAATTTTAAAAATTTATAATATCTAAGGGGTCAAAATATAAATATACACAAAAGAAGTAATAAAAGAAGTAATAAAATTGCTATAAATATACACGCATGGGATCAATTTTTTTTTCAGTTTTGTTTTTTTAGAATTGTTTTATTTTTTTAAAAAGTCTTTTACTATGAAAGAAGTAATAAAAAATGCTATATATGATAAATAAATAAATTTAAAAATATCATTTCAACATTTTTCTTTAAACAATGTTTTTTCCTCTAAGTTTTGTGTATTATTGTAACAAATTAAAATAATGAATGATATTATTTAATATTTTTCGTGTAAATTAATTCTAGGCTATTTTTATTATTATTTATTTATGTATTTATATATAAAAATATATTTAATATATAACGTGTCGAAACGTGTCGAAATTCTCTATTTTTAAGAAATGACGTGTTGGTGTGTCGTGTCGTGTCGTGTCGCGTGTCGCGTGTCCGTATCGGTGCTACATAGCCAATCACTAGCAAGGTCTACCTTCCCATTGCTTGCCCAACCTTGGTGAGGCTAAGCTAGCCTAGCAACAGTGAGGTCAATCTTTGCTAGGGGCAGGTGAGGCTCACTCGAGATTAGTAAGGTTGACTTCATTGGCCCTTGCCTTTGGCTAGTCATCAACCATTACTAAGGCTTGGTGACCAGCCGGAGGAAAAATGGAAGGAAAAAAAGAATAAATAAATAAATAAACTAAATTAAAAAAATATTAAGATTTTATTTAAATTTCTCCACGTCAGTGCTATCTGTGTCATGTAGAATAGCTAACATCCATATCAGCAATTTTTGGCTAATATTGGCCGAATAAACTCAATTAGTAAAACATGAAAATGTTTAGAACTCAATGGATAAAATTAAAATGTTTAAGATTAAATTTGCAAAAGTGCAATTGATTTATAACTTTATGGATATTTTTCCTTACCAAATTGCATACATGTTGGGGCTATGACTTCGTGTTGCTCAACTCATAGAAGTTCATTTCAACTTCAAGCTATATGGTAGTGGGACGGGGAAAATTATTAATTCGGTTATACACTTTTCAATTTTTTCTATGTACTCTTAAACTTTTACCTAAATTTCCAATATAATCTTTCTAGCCAATTATCGCCGGAAATTACCACGTGGCAATTCACATAAGATGTCATTTCAAGTAAAGTTGTCCATGTTAGCATGTGACGTGGGATGGTCAACAATAACTGAACCCACGTCAACGATGACTGAACATTGTAATTTTCCATTCCCTTTTTTTCAATTGAAATGCACGGCGATGATTACAATTGCCTGGAATGCATTTCTTGCGGGTAATCTAACTAGATGGGTCACTGAATTGTTTAGTGCACTTGAGTAGCTTAAAATTAATTCATGGCTTTCTAGCAATTGAAGTAATGGGGAAATTGCAAGATTTGGTACTTTCTTAGGTCTGTTAAATAATCAATTGAATTGGTCCATTTCACAAATCATTCGGCCGAGAGAAAAAGAAGTTCAGCGGCAATCTCTCTTCGCATTGTGAATGTTGGACCCTGGCTGTGAATAATCTGACAGGAAAGATTACGAGTTGTCTTAGCCACATGACAGGCACGAAACTCTCAGCTACCTCCCTTCGTCCACTGCAACCCCACGGACTGGAATCAAGAGCATGTGGAGCAGGTCGTCCAAAGGGGACTGACCTTGACTACACGACACTTGATCTACAGCATCAATATGAAATACGAAATAAGGACATGTCTTTTCTTGACAAAAACAAAAATGAGGACATAAGGTTAAGAAGTACCCAGTTCGAAGAGAAACTTTTAGCCTCAGTCTCTTTTTCTTCTCTGCAAATTTTAATACTAATAGCGGTAATCACACGAAATCTCTTGGCCATGGCTTCATAAACCCCAATTAGGCATGATGATGCTAATAGATTTGTCATAGCTAAGTGGATCGCTCAAATTAATTTTAATCAGCTACCTATTTCCTCTGAGTAGTTAGTGATGTCAAAACAATTCCTCAATGTTCAAAATAGAAGAATGAGCTTGTAACATACAATCAAAGTTGTTCAGTCTCAAGCGCGATTGCCCTTGGCTCTTTCAACCCTAATTTAACCATAGCGTAACACAAGCAGCAGCCTGCATAACATTTCCTCTTTCCATAGTTTCTCTGGTGATTTCTACACACCAGTTGACGGAGTCAGCACTTACCAATCCCTCGATTTCTTACACCGAGTCAACTGTTTGACATTGTGCAAGCTGTTTCTCCAAACTGAGAAGTTGCTCACATGGTTGTTGATCTTAACGATGCGAACTCGGGCATTAATGTGAGGAAAAAAAGGAGCTAAAGAAGTCCCATTACTTTGTTTTGGTGATTAAATTGACATGCGAAATAAAAGGAATTGATTTGCTGAAGGTCGAAGAAATCGACATGCAACTCGATAGTATTCCTACTCCTGCTGGTATTTACAGATGATTGAAATCATCATTTTGGCATCTTTAATCCGTTTATACTGTGTATGGTCCATTCCAACTCGTGGGTCCATCCTGTCCATGCCTCATGACCTTGGGTAACAATCTATGAAGTTTCCAAAACCCACAACAGACAAGCAAGTCCAGTCTAGGGCCAGGCCCATATAAAAAATTTATTATAGAGTAAAACTAAACCAAATTAGACATATTCAGCAGTTTCAAAGGGGGATTTTCAGTGTTTGTTTCGTGTTAACCTCCTCAGAGAAGGCTTTGACTCTGTTGTAATATATTAACACGGAAGCTAACTAGGACCTTGCTATTAAGTTAATGCGAAATCACCGAAAAAAATAAAAGAAGAACGATAAAAAAAACATTAAAATTCGATCTAAATGTCGGTACTTACATTTACGAGGTGAGTCAATAGCAAATAATCTAATCAAAGTTATAATCGTTCACATGTTCAAGTATTTTTCATATTTAAATTATACTAAAATTCGAAATATTTATAAATATATAACTCAATTGGATGAAGAGAAAAAACGCAGCACAAATTACTGGGTACTTGAGTCCGTCCTCAACCAAACAAAAGAAACTCAACTCACGGCCGCTCGAGTCCCTTTACTGTGGGTGCGGCATTTTGCTAAAGGAATCCCACTCTTGCGGATACAACGTTGCTGAAGAAGCCCCACTCCATTATGGGTAGTTCATCGTGTGGGCATGTCAAGAGCTGAGAGAGAGAACCCATCCATCCCATTCTCAGTTTTCTCCTACGTGCGGCTACTGTAGACTAAGGAATGAAGAAAACAACAACCTAAGCCTTTTGTCTGTTTCTCTACTAAGGCCTTTCCGTCGCACAAGTGAGAAGAAAATGCATTATGCAATAAAAAGTGTGCCCCTTCTTTTTTTAGTGGCTGGGGACTTCTCCCTTTTCTTTGTGCGATTAAAACGTGGGTATCCATTCAACTAGGTCGGGTTCCATAATCAGCTCAAAATCAATTCATAATTTAACAAACTCAAATTGTTTATTCGAGGGGCATGAAAGATTTAGATTGTACACCCACACAAAATGATCCAAGTGTTTTTGTTGACATTTTGGTTGATAGAAACTTGATAGGGCCGGCTAAAAAAGTCAATATAATCATCAAGTTAGTGGAGTTGATGTAACTGATGAGTAGTGAAATTTATATGACTATTGATGTAACCGTTTAGGCAATTTAGTCAATGTAACCATCGAGTTGTGGAGTCTTAATAACCGTTTGCAACAGCTAATTGTGGGTTATAGATACCCTCATTGTACTTTTCGTAAAAGGCACACCCCAAATCAATTATGGAAGCAAGGTTCTTCTGAAAATTTATCTTTATCTACTTTTCTGCAATTTACATTACTCAAAACCATTGTTTCCGGTGTCCGTACCTTTAATTTTTTGTTAATTACTTTTAAGTCAAAATTCAATAAAGGATCGTACATACCCTTTGTAGGGTCCTTTATTGATTTTGGACATCTTTGTTGATTCGAGGAAACTACAATGACAAGAACCAAAAAAAAAAAAAAATCATAATCCAACAATGCAATTGACATTAACAATCCAATACCATAAATCGGTGACAAGATTGTTCCACACTTTGAATCTTCAATGACCTAAAGAGTAGCAGAAGGAAATTGACGCAAAGAAGTTGATCTTTCAAGGCATCTTACTGAAGAGCAGTTAAATGATGTTACTTCAAATTCTGACATAGTGCTGACCATGAGAAGAATGTTCGAAAAGTAGCAAAATGATATGATCAATGATGTTGTAAGTCATATATTGGACTCAAGCCAATCGTTATCAATACTATCAATGATTCCCTATCAAGGCTGGGATCATTCAACCAACCACTACAAGCAAATTTAGTGGTAATAGAGTACACTCTTAGTCCCTCTCCATTTATTGATGCTGATAATGTCAATTATAGTAGTCAACCCCTATAAGAATTATGCTTAAATCTTCTAATTAAGGCCAAAATAATACCGACCAAAAAAAGAAAGGCCAGAATAATGGAAATAATCAAATTAATGTTAGTCAAAATGAACAAATTAATTTCAACCCAAAAAAAAAATCAAATTAATAACAGTGATTTGGCAAACCAAACTAGTCGACATGCTAGTCAACTGCCAAATATTCGGAATGACAGGCTGGTGGCTCCATTGGTATGACCAAATGTGAATACTCCTTGTAGGCCTAATTTGTCGATTAATATTTAGAATTAATTTGGCAAAACCATCACCACAACCTAGGGGGTAAGATAGCTAATATAATCCACAATTAAGCCCGACACAGTTTGACGAAGAAGTTCGACAGCAATTAGCGTTAGATGTTTATAAGACCTATACATAGGAAACCCTATCATGAGTGGGTTGAAAACCAAACTCTTTCTAGAGGATTCAAAACACTTGACTTTGTCATCTTTACTAAAGAAGATGAACAATGGACAAGCATGTTGGTGTTCATAGCCCAATGTGGTAGAGCAAGGACAAATGAATTTATAAGACTTAGGTTATTTCCTTAGTCTTTGTCAAAAATTGATTTCGCTTGGTAAACTAATATACCATCCAATTTTGTCGATTACTAAGTTGAGATGGAAAGACAATTTCACCATCAATTTTTTTCTTACCTGATGTATCAATTACTGATTTGGAAGACTATCAATACAAGAACAAGTCGGTCAATCAATTAATGACTCGATTAAAGAAGGCTGGAAATAGATGCCTCACTCTGCTTTAAGAGAAGATTTCACAAATTTGACTTTCAGTGGGCTGAAATTCAACATTAAAGAAAGTTTCGAATGCCAAGACTTTGCCGATTTATTCCAATTGATGACAAGAATGTCTAAGTACGAGCAATCAAAAAAGAAATAAATGACCACATGAAAACTTTACACAAAACGTGATTTTAATGTAAAGATATGAGTTAGCGGATGAACTTGACCAAGATGATATTACTGAAGTTGCTGTGATAAAAGTGATTGCCGACAATCCTTACATTTGTCCAGCCTTAAAATCTGCTAAAAAAATTGAAGCAATAATGGCTAGAGCTAAAGATACTCAAATATACTAGTCCAACATCATTAAAATGGACAAAACCTTCGACGTCCTTGGAAAGATGGCTTGACTAAGGGCTTGTTTGTTGATGTTCTCTATTTCTATTTATGAATAAAATTTCTATTTTTTTGTTCCAGGGAACAAAAAAAAGCGTAAACGCGTTTGTTTGCGTTTTTGTTCCAAATCTATTTTTTGTTCCCAGGAACACATTTGGAACAAAAAACAAGAAACAAGAAAAACGTGTTTCTTGTTTCTGGAATAATTTTTAAAAACAAATTTTTTCTCTCCCCTCTTTTTCTTCTCTTTTTTTTTCTTCTTTTCTTTTTCTTTTTTCTTTGGCCGACCTCGGCCATGGCCGATGACTGGCCGTTGAGGGCCAACCACCTTGCCAGAGCATCGCCGGCCCTCGATGAGGCCGAGTGTCACTGGCCCTTGGTGAGGCTCATCGGCCTGGCGATGGCCCGGCGAGGCCAAGGAAGGCGAGGCCGAGCCTCGCCCACCAGGGGCTGGCGAGCTTCGCCGTGGCTGGGCGAGGCCGCCGGCCCTTGTCGACCGGTCACCAGCCATGGCCAAGGCTGGCGATAGGCCAAAAGAAGAAAAAAAGAAAATCCCGGAACAAGTTTACCAAACGCATTTTTTTATTTAAAAATTGTTGCTCAGAACGGAAACATTTTTTTATATTCTTGTTCATTGAAACAATTTTTAAATAGAAATATTATCAAACATGCCACAAATAATTCCAAGCAAAGAAGATTTAGCAAACAAAAAATATTGCACGTGGCACCACTCATTGAGTTATAATACAATTGATTGTATTGTCTTTAGGAAAAGAATTCAACAGACAATTTAGCAGGGAAAGTCAAATTTGAAGGGCATATAACGACTCTTGATTATTTAATTTAAAAGAATTGAATGATTGGTGAATCAATTGATTCTTTTATAATGGGGGCATATATCGACACCAAAAAATGTCCAAGTGTTGTAGTTGATAATTTGGTCGTCACTTGTTAGACGTCAAGTGATGGAGTCGATAATTGTCAAGGTAGTTGAGTCGATCTAACCGTGAGTAGTAGATTCAATGTAACCATCAACGTAATCGCGAGGGCGATGGAGTCAATGTAACCATTGAGCAGTGAAAACCTAGCAACGGCTTGTAATCGTCGATTGTGGACTATTAAAAAAAAACACCATATTGTACTCTTTGTAAGAGGGATATCCCCAATAAACTACAGACACATCGTTTTTTTTCTGCAATTTATCTTGATCTTTACTTTTCTACAATTTATATGTTAGGGACCACGGTTCCAATGTTCATACCCTTTAATTTTTTATCATTTACTTTTTTTTATCCAAAATCAACAGTGAACCCTAAACACCCTTTGTCAATTCACTCATCGAATCTATCCACGTTCCGGAACCGTGCTTTCATCATCTTTTCGGTGAAGCCATGGGACACAACTTTAACGCCTTTATTATTATTTATCCTTGTCATTTTCCATCACCCGTGAGTTTGAAAATGGTTAAGTGGAGGATGACATGGAATTTTGTTAACGCGCATAGTTTTGGCTTTATTTTGAGAATGGCGATGTGCTAGATGCTTCTAATCATATGTTGCGATGTGCTAGATGCTTCTAATCATATGTTCGCCATCCCCGACCAGATCGCATACTCGAGGATGATGTACTACTAAAATCTATTCTCAGCCACTGATCCTTCCGTTCAGCTAGAACCAACAATCAGATCATATTCATTCTGCCTTTCAATGATTAATGAAAGAACTGAGGTGAAATCGACTATCCATGATGTCCCATTCCCTCCCAGTAGATTCTCGAGCAACTGTTGATGTCGCATTCATCCCGTTGGCATTGTTCCTTTCAACCACAACCTGATCAATTTCTCGGAAGGACCACTCGATTGATCCAATTGTACAATTCCGATTCCTTTGTTAGGCCCGCGAAACATGTTGTTGACATGTTAATTCTGCCCGTAACACCATTGGTTGATTTCAGGAGAACGTATGCATCGCCATGGAAGAGTCTATGAGCGATGTCAAGTTGAATGGGGCCTTCTGCATCAATACCGGTTGAATTCCATGCAGCAACTCGCAATCCGATTCTGCGTCAAACTGGGAAGCTTTACGCAAATCCCAGTTCCTCCCGAGCCGGCGGCTTTGTTGAAGCAATGAATCTCTGATAATGGGTTGGCTTTGAACAGACACCAGGATTCCAGTGGCGGCTGATTAAATGACCACGTCGGCAGCAACATCGTTGTCGTTGCTTATAAGATTCTTTGCCTTGCTTGAGAATTGCAATTGTCTTTCCCCAGGGTCAACATCCCGCCGTGCTATGTTGACTTTAAAATGAGCTGTGGAACATAGTTCCATGACCAGCTTGCGCCAAGATGCTACTGAAGTTAAAATTAGAACTTGTGATTTAACAATTATCTATGTCTGTCCTCAGGTAATTCAGAACCGAGAAATGTCGCCGCCCCTATAGTTACAGGGAGGCGACGCCTATGTCACGTGACCCCGCCTCTGACTATTAAGTGCAGAAGAGGAAATATGTGTAGTTGATAGGAGTAAAGTCGTCTATCAAGAAGGCTGAAATGTCAAAGCAGGGTGGGAATTTACTGTGGGATTTTGAGCATTTTCAATGTAAGATTCGAGCCCAAAAGTTTTCGGTAAGATTTACCAAACATTCGATGCTCTTGCTTGAGGGACTTCGCGTGCCCAAATTCAGATTCGAGAAACGTTCTCAAGCGCACCAACACCATGAAGAAAAGCAGCCCATATGGTTAAATTATTATATGGAGTCGTAAATCGCATCTGAAGGCAGGATTCATAGCATGGGAGACAAAGCAGTGACCTGGATGCGCAACATAGATCCAGATCAGAACCCACTAGACAGCACTTATTCGGATTCATTCCTGAATAAGCAACAAGACAATCGTGCAGTGGCTCGGTGGCAGTGCCAATCTCGCAGCATAGCGTGGGGATAGACATAGACAACAAAAATCCCTTGGACAGGATTTGTAATAAAAAGAGAAGAAAGATCGCAATTGAAGTTGATAAAATAAATGGGGTCGTCGATGGTGACGTGGCGCGCACGGCCATGAGTGGGGCCCGCAAGGTCCCTTCTTTTTTCCTCCCGTCCCTTACGTCGGCCGCCATCAACAAGATTTGTGTAATATCCGAAGGAAGTGGACGTGAATCTGCCATATTTTGCCCCTTACTATTCAAACCAATGGCGGCCGATGCCGTGACGAAAGCAAAGAAAGGTCCCCCGGAAGAGGAGGAGAAGGAGAACTGGAGGAGGATGAGGAGGAGGACGTCACGGGTGGCGGGTTGCATGGGCAGGGGCAGTGTATAAAAGCCGAGAGCCAAAAGGTGAATATGCAGACAAGACACGGGCAGAGAATCTGGACAAAGGTAGACAAGGGGGGACCCACGGGAAGGAATCGTCACGGGCCACACCACCGAGTGCAGGGTGAGTGGCCATCTTGGTCTCTCGTGCTCTCTCGTTCCGTGATCTGCTTCTCTTGTACATCCTCCTCTTCCCTCCCGTTTCTGCAGCGCCGGACGGGGTAATAAACCAGACCCATTTCGAGAACGTTCGTCCCCTGGAAGATAAAAGGGGAAAAGAACGGTCTTGGAGTGGATTTGAAGCGCTCCGGGTGTCGTGATATCGGGAAACTGGGTGCGGGGGCGATTTCTTTCCTCTCCGAGTCGCGCTCACCCAGTTTTCCGAAGTCCTTTTTCGACCTTCAAGATCGAGTCTTGGAAACAGCCTGGCCATGGGTCGCCTGTTGTTCGCTCTTACCTTCTTCTTTCTGCTCTCGACCCTCGCATTTGCTGGTAATTTTCGCGTCGCTTTGCTCCTCTCTCTCCCTCCAATCACCGTCGTGTCAGGAGCTTTTTTTTTTTAAAGATGAAAGGTTCGCACCTTTGACAAAAAGATCCGATTTTGACCAATTCTTTTCATGCTTTTTCTATTTGGTATTGGCTCTTTGATGTTATGTCTAGGACTTGAGAGTCGTTTTCACCATTCGGGAGGATGTATTTTTTTACTCGGACGTTTGTAATAATGCGGACGTCCTTTTGCACGTCCCTGAAGCATCGGTTGAAAGGAGTTACAAATTTTCAAATCATTTTATTCTTGTTAAACTTTGATGGAGCATGTATGGCTGCATTTTGGCGTTTCTGATGAGTGAGGAAATCATGGACATGGACAGGTTCATGGAGTGCTCAAAATCTTGAAAGCAGAAAGGATGATTTGTATCCAGAGATTTTAAGGGACGAGGCCGTGGCTAGACTCAATGAGCTTGGAAAGGTTTTCCTTTTTGCGATTGTGTTTTTCTTGGATAGTGTGCTTTTCGAAAGCATGAGTTTGATGCTAAATGTTAAAATAAGTTTTTCTGGTCTTGAAGCATGAAAAAAGATGAAGGAAGAAAGGGTCCTTGACTTTCTGCTGAATTTCGGTCTCTTATTATCGTAAAAGCTATCATCCAAGACGGCTAGCTGGGAGAAACTGAATTAGGTTCTTGAATGCGATCTGAATTCTGAATTTTCAGTGGAAGTGATTTTTCACCAAATTCACTGCCTCTGATTGATGATCTACTAGCTCGATCCATTGATCCTGACTTTACAGCGAATATTTTCTAGTTTTGCATAATGATCTTATCTAGGAACTGGTTGACAATGACATTGCAATAATCTTCTGCTTATGAATAAGTGTGGAGGTCTCCATGAGAAGTTTAATAGATGTGGCCGTATTAACAGGTCAGTGATGCTGAGGCTTATCTTGAGAGGACATTCATGAGCCCTGCTTCAGTGAGGGCTGGGAATCTTATACGTGGGTGGATGGAGGATGCCGGCTTGAGAACGTTAGCTTCTTGCTTTTCTCTCCCTTGCTCTTATTGAAATTGAGATACTCTGCTGATACCTTGGTGCTCTATTTAGATGGATCGACCAAATGGGCAACGTGCATGGTCGAGTAGATGGGATCAATGCAAGTTCCAAGGCTATTTTGATCGGTTCACACTTGGTATTTGCTTTTATTTTCTTTTGTATATATGAATAGGCTCTTTTCTGTTTAACACTTAGGCACCATTTTTTATACATCAGCTTTACGTGGCTCCTACAAATTGTAACCATCAGGACACATGTCTCAAACATTTGTTCTAATATTCGATAGTTCTTTGTTTGACAAAGGATACTGTTGTTGATGCTGGAATATTCGATGGATCATTAGGTGTTGTCTCAGCAATATCTGCACTAAAGGTTCTGAATGCCCGCGGAAAGTTGGGTAATCTATTGCGGCCTGTTGAGGTATATGAAAATTTTGCTGTTTATTGTTCTTGAAGCTTCATTCGTGTCTTTGGCCATGTACCATTTTGCCTATAGAGTAGCATTCTTGCATCATTATTCAAATGCCCAGAATTGACATTTGCTGGATGTACTGGAAGGTGTGGATTTTTCTTTTTAGTCTTATCCTTTAAGAGTTTATCTGGAATAGGATACCTAGTACCTGAAATCACAGTCATTGCTAGAAAATTATGTTATATGTATTTGTGGTTAACTATGTGGGAGAAACATCTCCTTGGAGGTGACAGATTTCAATGATTCAATTCATGTAGGAAATTACATATGTTTGAGTGGGATTGTCAAAATATTCAGTTCAGAGGTCAAACCGAAATTCTATCTCATGGTGCCAGAGAGAAATGGGTGGTAATCCAGAAGAAGTTCACTCTTTGACTCTATGATTGATTAGACAGACCTTGATTAGATCATTTATTTCCAGTAGTCATGCTCTCCTGTTTATAGTTCTGCGTTGAATGCAGCCAACTAATTATCCAAAGGTCGTCACCGATTTCCTGTATCTGTTGCTACCTCAACGATGATTGGACTGACCATATCTGAAATCTAATCAAGCATCTGCCTTCATCTTGGAACTTTTTAGGTAATCGCTTTTAGTGATGAAGAGGGAGTTAGATACCAATCTACCTTCCTAGGTAGTGCTGCTGTTGCTGGAATATTGCCAGCTTCAGCCTTGCAATTTTCTGATAAAAGGTTTCTTGAGTAACTCCCATCTTCTTCTTTTTACCCTTTGTATTCATTATCAATGTAGTTATTCCAATGTTTATGCAGTGGTGTAACTGTACAAGGGGCTCTTAAAGAGAACTCCATACAAATCAGTGAGGAAAACTTACACAACCTCAAGTATGACCGAGATTCTGTTTGGGGTTATGTTGAGGTATATTCCTTTTCTGCCTCACTAAAGCAGCTGAGTACAGCCATTGTCTAACTTCTCATGTTGTCTATTCTGCTCCTGTAGGTTCACATCGAACAAGGACCTGTACTGGAATGGAGGGGTTTGCCTCTCGGTGTGGTGAAAGGAATTGCTGGACAGACAAGAATGAAGGTATAGTGGATGTTTGAAATTAACCATGCACCCTGTTTAATTAGTTAATATTAGATGATCTTATTGCGTAAGGGAATTGGTTAATGCCTGTGAGAGTTTACTATTTTCTATTAGAGGTAATATCTTCACACAATTTTGCTATAGCTAATGGTGTGCATTACATTGGGAATAGGATTCACACTTAGCCTTCATATCATCCATCTAAGTTGCATAATTTGTCAATATGATGAGAGGCAATAGTTCTTCAACAATTAACCCTAGGAAAATCTCTTCTCGGGCCATATTCCTAGGGATTATTCATATGCCAGGGTGCAATGTCTTATGTTTAGTTATTGAGTTTTGTTAGTGACACTTCCAGAAGAATGCATACATTATAGACTGTGAAGCTCTTTACCTTCCGACAATATTTTGCAGGTAACTGTCAGAGGTTCTCAGGGGCATGCTGGTACGGTTCCAATGTCTATGCGTCAGGACCCTATGTCAGCTGCAGCTGAACTCATTGTGTTACTGGAAAGTCTTTGTAAACGTCCTGAAGACTTTCTCTCCTTCGATGGTCACTGCAAGGATTCAACAGTGCAGTCACTTTCCACTTCACTTGTTTGCACTGTTGGAGAGATATCATCGTGGCCAAGTGCAAGTAATGTCATTCCAGGCCAAGTAAGAAATTGTTCATCTGCCTTCTGGTTATGGCAAGGCTGTCTAAAGATAGCTCAGAATTCTTGATTCATGTGGAGCGATTTAATTTGCCCGGTGGCAGGTGGTATTCACGGTGGACATACGTGCAATAGATGATATGGGACGTGAAGCGGTGATCTATGAATTATCTAACAGGATGTACCAGATATGCGACAGACGTTCTGTTTCCTGCATCATCGAGCGCAAGGTGGGATGTCTAATTGCATTGTGCATTTCCTCTTTTAATTTATTTTACTATGTATGCAGGTACTTATGTTTTGGTGATGAACAGCATGATGCAGGTGCCGTTATATGTGATGACGAGTTGCGCCGACAGCTCAAATTTGCAGCTGACTCTGCGCTCAAGAGGATGTCAGATAATCAGTTCCTAGATGAAGTTCCAGTGCTAATGAGCGGAGCCGGACACGATGCCATGGCCATCTCACATCTAACCAAGGTATGGCCTCCGCATCCCTTGTGCTTTCCCACAGTTTGGTCTGCAGTGGTGATTTAAAAGGAAGAACTGGTACCTTATGTGGAGGTATGTATGTGTATCTACAGGTAGGAATGATCTTTGTACGTTGTCGTGGAGGTGTGAGTCATTCGCCGGAGGAGCACGTGTTGGACGATGATGTCTGGGCTGCTGGTCTCTCAGTCTTGGCTTTCCTTGAAACCCACATGTAAAGAACTCTTCAACCATGTACAGTGCTATCTGATTAATCAAGAGGATTTCTAAAGCTGCGATTACCATCTCTTCTTTAGCAAAGTCTCTGCTGCTACTTTTCAGTTTATGTGCTGCTGTGTTGCTGTGAAGGTGTTTGGTCAGTAGATGTCTGTCTAAATGAATTCATGGTTTTCCAATCTAAAGAGACCAGTGATTGTGAATACTAAACTTGGAACGGAGGAGAATTCTAAAGACCAAAGTACAAACTCCCTTATCAGAATCTCATCCCTTCAAAGTGGGCTAAGCCACTACAATACTGGGAGCACTACGAGGGCCATAACTCCCGTCACTCGGTTGCAATTTTTGATACGGTGGATGGCTCTAATATCAATTCATACGAACCTAGTGCTAACATCACATCCCAAGTGGTACCCAACAAACACTCAGATATGGTAAATCTAAGAAAAACAGATTTCAGAGAGAGAGAGAGAGAGAGAGAGAGAGAGAGAGTGAATGGCGGGGTATTAATGCGAGCATAGCACTAAGGGTGGAGGTGATGAAGACAAGGTGAAGCTTGAGCAGTGTAGGCAAATGGGCAAGCGATGATGCCTCGTTTTACTTCCGTAGCATTATACAAAGACAAGTGCTCGAAGCATAGGGTTCCCCAGCATTGAAGCTGGATGAACTTAGCTTAGAACCTATGCCAGGCACTGAAACTCTCTCTCTCTCTCTCTCTCTCTCTCTCTCTCTCTCTCTCTCTCTCTCCGTGCATCAAAAGTGTACCTTTAACATGTCGTGTTTGACCTTATTCTCATTGGTACTGCTATTCAAATCACTTCCGTGGTTGGGGGTTCCGTGTAGGATTCTGCTAATCAGAAAAAGAGAACGGCCAGCGCCGTTGCTTTGCAATGGCAATATGGTAGGACTAGCGACGAGAACTTTCCTTGTTGGTTCTCCTCATATCTCCTCCATCGGAAGGACTTCTGAAGCACCTTCTTTCCGTAGGATCTTGCATAAAAAAGCAGTCTTTCGGACCCCTCATTAAAGATACAACTACATTAAAAAAGACACGGAGTTCGACTTTTCACACGGCACGTAAGATCAGTTTTTCAAAAAGTGCGTGTTCTAGTCATTGAGTATGGTTAACAAGCGTCACTTATTTCATCAATTCAAAGCTTATAGATTCGAGCCAACTCATCATATTGTAATCCTACCTTCTTTATAAATCAAAAAATTCGATCAACATAAAAATTTAGGGTGCGAATGATAACGTTTCTGTTCTTTTTTTGTTATAGGGAACAGAATTAAAAAAAAAAAGTGTTTCTGTTCCGGAGAACAATTTTTGAACAAAAGAACGCGTTAGGTAACGTTTGTTCCGGGAATAAAAAATGAATAGAAACACGTTTGGTAAATTTTATTCTTTTTTTGTTTTTTTTAATTTTTTAAACATTTTTATTTTATTTTTCATTTTTTCCTTTCTTTTTTATTTTTTATTTTTTCGGCCGGTTACCAGCATCCGGCGACCGGCCGATGGGGCCGGTAGCTTCGCCCAGCCACGGCGAGGCTCGCCGGCCCTCGGCGAGGCCGAGCCTCACCGGGGGCCGGCGACGCTTGGCCTCGCCGAATCTGGGCGAGGCTGAGCTCGCCCAGCCAAGGCGAGGCTCGGCCTCGCCAGGGGCTGGCGACGCTCCGGCGAGGTCGCCGACCCTCGATGGCGTCGCCAACCCTCGATGGCGTCGCCAACCCTCGATGGCTGGTCGCCGGCCATGGCTGAGGCCGGCGACCAACCAAAGAAAAAAGAAGAAAAAAAGAAGAAGAAAAGAAGAAGAAAAGAGGAGAGAGAAGAAATTTTTGTTCTTTTTTAGCTTCGAAGAAGTGTTTCTTTTCTCCAGAAACAACTTTTTTGTGTTTCTTTTTTTTTTTTGCTCCAATTTTGTTTCGGGAACAAAACCTGTACAGAAGTGTTCCAGAAACGTTTCTTTGGAGCGTTTCCATGCACGCCCTTAGAGAATTCAATTGAGTAGGTTACAAGGTATAGAACCTGATAATCTTGTTCCATCATACTCGTTTCCCAAGACGACTCAACGTTCCAGAGTTGTGCAACCAAAGCAAGGAACTTTCGTTCTGTGTTAGGGCCGCCCTACCTCCCTAGTAACTCAAATGAACTGAAAGGATTACATTCCTTAATTTAACGTATTGGTACCTATATACGTGACATTTCAAAGTTCCCTTCTATTTATTTATCATCCCAATAAGGAAGGAATACTTTATAGATGATTTATATTCTGAAAGTCTCAAGATTTAGATTAATTAAGATAAAACTTTTTTAAGGATTTACTTAGATCTAAAACGATACTCATTTGATACTTAACTTTACAAAAAAAAAGTAAAAAACGATACTCATTTGGAAATTTGAAGTGGTGCGGTTATTCTACGTATTTTCTCTTCATCTCTCAGACTGACGAGTTAGGTGGGCCTTCACGTCCCTTCACCCACTTCGTCTGATCAGTAATTGGGTCAAAACAGAGGAAAGACCGGTCTACGATGTTGTCACAACATCCTAAATAGTAAATGATGTGTCCGAGACCACCTCGTGGGGTGTGAAACGATGCAGACATGGGGCTGCGAGTGGCGGTAATTGGAGTGCAACGTGATGATGCGATGATGCTTGCCCTCCACCACCAGCCGGTCACTTTAAGCTCCTTTTCAGCACGACGGCAGCGAAAAAGGAGCGGCCTTTTGAGAGAGGGAAGAGAGATTAAGGGAAACTTTTTCTTAACGACTATCACTTAGAATTTAAAGGGATGCTGTCTTAACTCATAATGTCGACATCCGGGGTGGCTCGCCCACACACTTGGCTCCTCCCCTCCTGTTCCTCACCGCCTGCATGGCCTCTGCATGTCGCCATATTTCCGCACTCCTCACTCACAACGCCACTTTGATCTTTCCTCTTTTCATCATTAATTTAAGGAATCTAAAGTTAAGGAGCTACAACTCGAAATTCACTTGTTTGAACTCATACGTAAGGATCTCAAAACCCTAGCTATATCTATGTTCAAGTCAGGTTGTCTTATCAGATTTGGTGAGAAACGAGTAATATTATTGAATTCAGTAAATAATGTAACTTTTTCGTAATAATATGATAAGATCTAGAAATCGAATCTATAATATATTATTAGCGATTTTTTTCTTCTCCTTCTATTTTTTTTGATAAGGTATTTGGTAGATTAACATGAACATAACATCTACAATAACATCAAAAGAGTTTTGAACAATCGAAATTCACTTTAGAATCTTGCTCTCGGCTTTAGCCATGTTCGAGACAAGTCTTCTTATTAGGTTTAATAGAGACGATTATACTATCGAGTTGAATGGACGGTATAATTTATTTGCAGCGATATGATAAGATATAGGATCGAACTTACGATATGTTATAATAATTTTTTTTCTTTTCTTTTAAGAATGTTTGGCAAATTATTATGAACAAAACGTCTCCGATGACATCAAAAGGAGTTTTGAACGAATATGGCCCCTTCATCATTTCCTCTTTTAGGGTTGAAACATCAATTTTTTTTTTAATAAACCAGTCGTCCGGACGTACCACCTAAGCAGCATAACTCGCTCGGAGACCCTTAAATACATACTCAGCAGTACTGTCACTTCTGTCTCGAAACCAGAAAAGAAACCAGAGAGAAGAAGACGCCATGATGATGACGATGATGATGAAGCTCAAGTTCTCGTGCATCTTCTTGTCGCTTGCGCTCCTCGCGCTGCTCGCTTCATCTGCCGAGTGCAGGTGCGACAGCTCGACCGAAACCCAGTTCCCTGATCTCCAGAAATCTTACGGTAGCGCTAAGCACCAAGCTCTCACGTACAAGCTGGCGGCCATCTTCTCCATCCTCGCCGCCAGCTTGCTCGGCGTATCGCTTCCTATTCTGGGCAGGAAGCTCCCCTCCCTCCACCCGGACAACCCCATCTTCTTCCTCGTCAAGTCCTTCGCCGCCGGCGTCATCCTCTCCACGGCCTTCGTCCACATCCTCCCCGACGCCTTCGCCAGCCTCGCCAGCCCCGCCCTCGCCGACACCCCCTGGCACAACTTCCCCTTCGCCGGCTTCATCGCCATGCTCGCGGCGATCGGGACGATGATGGTCGACACCTTCGCGACCAGCTACTTCGAGCGGTCGCATTTCGGGAAGGCGGCCGAGGAGCTGCTGCAGCCGCCGGCGGCTGCGGCGGGGAAGGGGGACGAGGAGATGGACATGCACGAAGGGCACGTGCACGTGCACACCCATGCGACTCATGGACATGCGCACGGCTCCGCCCACGACTCCAAGTCCTCTCAGCTCACAAGGCATCGCATCATTTCTCAGGTTAAGACGAAGAACCTGGTTCATATCAGTTCGTATTTTCTTGGATGCATGTTATTTGAAATGATCTGGCACCATTTGAAAGGTTAAAATCTTTCTGCAAGAGTTGGATTAAAATGTGGCTTTTGTTCATTTAAGTTCCCAGGGTTTCAAAACTTCAAAACTAGGTCATGTCGTAATTAGGTAACAAGTGATAAACGAGAAAGTTATTCTAAACACACCAACAGTTATTTACTTTCTTGATTCAATTAATGTCCAAATCATTATCTACTGTTAAACGCCCCCAGGTAATTTCTAAAGTACGAATAGGAGTACTTGAAAAAGAAGAAATAGCAATATATATTTTCATTATTCATTCGAAAATGAGCAGAATTTGTTTATTTTATCGTAATAGACTGTTCAAGCAATTAACTTTTGGTGTAGTTCTAAGCCAATCTGGAATGCCGAAATTTTTTAAGTTACGGGCTGAGCCTTTAGGAGCACCAACTGGGAACCCCTACAGAAAAACCCAAAAAAAGAAAAGAAAAGAAAAATCAATCCTCTTAGCGTATTTCTAAGGTCGAAATTCATGTAGAACGGGACTGTCAAATGTATGTGTTATCATGCCAGTTTATCAAGACCTTGATGAATTATCTGTGACATCGTACTGTCAATTTTTTTGACATATCTGATACACAACCCGCCACATTAATTAAAAGGCAATCGCAACTAAGAATAATCCAATATACATAAATGATACGAGGTCAGATAGACAAATATATAATGTTGCGTGCAGGCTGTTGGTGGGGATATGAGCATTTCATTGACTTGAAAGCTCCACCGCAGCTGGTGCTGAGAACATATTCTAGCCTTTTGACAAAACAAGTGTTGTCTCTTGGTGATTAAATCAAAGAGTCTGAATCGTGCTTTGGCACCTTGGAATGGAATTGGACTGCAGGTACTGGAATTGGGGGTGGTGGTCCATTCAGTGATAATAGGAGTATCACTAGGAGCATCTGAGAGTCCTAGAACCATCAAGCCTCTCGTCGCAGCATTAACCTTTCACCAGTTATTTGAAGGCATCGGACTTGGAGGGTGCATTTCTCAGGCGAAGTTCAAGTCCCGGAAAATAGCGGCGATGATGGCGTTCTTCTGCCTCACAACGCCAGTAGGAATTGGAGTGGGAATGGGTATGTCGAGCATATATGGGGAGGGCAAGCCGAGCGCCCTCATCGTGGAAGGGTCGCTCAACTCTGCATCGGCTGGGATACTGACTTACATGGCACTCGTGGATCTGATTGCAGCTGATTACATGAACCCCATCATGCTCCAGAATCTCAAGCTCCAGATGGGTGCAAATCTCTCCCTCCTCTTGGGCTCTGCCTCCATGTCTCTCTTGGCCACCTGGGCATAGAACATGGCAAATGCATCTGTCTTTGTTTGTCCAAATAAGACCCTGCAATCTTTTTGTACAATTTTTCAAGGTTTTTCCTCTATTCCATCCACAAAGATTTACATTGTAGTTCTTCTTTCGGCAAGTCTAGATCTTACACCGCCTGAATGAAACGTTACCTGAATCAGTGCAAAAGAGAACTGTCCTATGAACATGATTGTGAAAGACAGAACTAACTGAGAAAGCTTTCCTATGCAGTAGTGATCGATGAGGTACAATCAATTGCTGTAAGAAATAAGAAGGAAATGCCTTCAAACAGATGATGGACATTTTGGCAAAGAATAAATTAATCAAGTCAGAGCAGGAAGTTTCTATTTTGGCTTGGAGAACAGGATCTCTATCTCGATACTTCTCATCCCTCATGCAACCCAAAAACAACAATATTTCTGTGCATCTTATAGCTCCTTCTTGCATTGCATCCAACCTTATTCATCATCTTCCTGGGTATGTCGATGCTCTGTCATCACAACATTAGCAAGTAGGGCAACTGCGCTACAAACAACATGCCTCATAAAAGACTGGAACAATGGCCTAGAGGAGTAGAGTAACAAGTTCCTGATGTTGAATTCTTTTCTACCATAATCTAACCTGGAGGACAAGAAGTAAATCCCGGACAAAGGCAGATCTCAACTGTTAACTCCTCTTTTAGTTTGCATGCCGTGAGGTTAAGGATGCTCTTTGCATGGATAGAGCAGTAACAAGACATAAGATCAGGATCACCTACCAGAACAAACCGATACAGAGGTTTATATAACAACCAAGAAACCGAGTTAGAACATAGTACCTGGCCTTAGAGCCTTTCTTCCGAACCACAATATTGCGTGATGTTAGTGGGAATTGACTAGCTACTCAATCCTAAAAGAACCATCTCCTAACTCTTTCCAGCCCACCAATCAATGCTCAACAGCACATCGAATTTTCTAAAATGGCCGCATCATCACATCAGTCAACATTCCAATGACTATTTATTTAAGATCATCCAGAGGCAAAAGGTATGATATAAACTGTACCAGACAAAACTTGCTGAACAACTTCCCTCTCACAATTTCTGACTATATGTTTCCCCCGACTTCCTGTGTCATCTCCATTGGCTTTTGTGCCAAGGTCTTCAAACTACATTGGCATTAAGGATGGTTACGATAAAACAGTCAACTGGTAAAACTACCTCTGTAAGCTTGTGATGTTTTGAAGGAAGAATAGCTAGGTAGTACAAATGTGCTTCTGTGTGCGTGCAGGAGTGAGAGCATTTCCAAAGTTTAATTCCTGAAGGAGTAATTCGAACAATTATCAAAAGCAATAAGATAATGCTGTTCTGCACAAACAACCATTACCTTTCCTGCTGCATCCATGCATCTTCCAACTTTAGGCACCAAGATCTTGAGATTGTTGACATATTTCCCTCCAGTTCTGCTGTAAGATACTTGAAATAAGCAGATCCATGCTGAAACTCCAACTATAGTTCCCATCCACGAAACATAGAAAGCATATACTAAAGTGAAAATTTAATACGTGTACAGGAGCAGCAAGAGAAAATAATGTGGGCACCCCGATATCAGTGATATCCAAATCATCAATCCACAGAGTTAAAGCAATATAACAATATCTTATTCAGCATGATATAGTGCTTCAGGAAGATTCAGCAAATGATCATCATGCACAGTTTTGAAGTCTTGTAAATGGTTCTAAAGTCAGTATTTGATTAACAGAACAATACACCAAATAAAGCAACAAAAGCTTTGAGATCTTCCAAATGTTGGTCTCAGTCTCCTGAAGGGAACAATAGCACACATGATAGGATAGTGTCACCCATTGCTTTGCCCAAGAAAGCTGTTGGATATATAGAGAGAGAACAGTCCACATGGCAGTCTTAACAGGTTAGCCTCAATCGAACAATTGATCTCCTTAACCTAATGTCAGTGAATAGCTGAAATATACTAGTGGATTCGCACAATAGGCCACATCGAAATCATATTGATGACATTGAAGCAACAGTGTTCAAATGGTTTCTCCAGCTAACAACCCTCGGCTTATCTAGCTTTGACCAAACCAAAATTTAGCATGTTGATGAGCATATTAATTAAACATTTTAGTTCTGAAAAATAAACCGACAAATATGTAGTGTAATAAAAAGAAGACACTCACCAGGAAAATGTCAGCAAACTAGGTCATTCCAGCAACTGTCAATTGCAGCTCGAACCTTTTTAGGTTTGCAAAGCTGCTGAACAGCCTTTTCCCAAGTAAATGCTTTTGGAGGCAAAGACTTTTGCAGCATCACTTCTAAAATTCTGGATGCTCCCACAACTCTCTGGCGTTTGAATAGACGTAGCACTAGCTCATCTAGAAATTCCCTTCCATCTTGAGGTGGATTTAACTTTTCGCTTAAAGCTTTTAGGAATATGTTACATGTGTACAAGTCAGGATCACATCCCTGATGCAGCATACTGTTCAGAAGATTTAGGGCATGGGAGATGTCACCCTGCTTGCATAATGCATTGAAAAGTATGTTATAAGTGATGACATCAGGTTGACAACTGGGCCCCTGACAGAGCATCTCATTAAATAGCTTCAGGCCTTCTTTGAGCTCTCCCTTATCACAAAAGCCTTTAATTAATGAAGTGTAAGACACAACATCAGGTTGGAATCCTCTAGCAAGCATGTTCTTCCATACCATCATAGCCTTCTCCAGCTTTCCATTCTCACACAATCCATGGATAAAAACGCTATAACAGACAGCATTGGTAAAGTCATTGTTATTTTCCATCTCTTCCCACATAAGAATAGCTTTCTCTGATTTGTCTGTCCTGAGAAAACCCCTCAGCAATGAGCTATAAGTGAAAGCATTGGGGGCAATGCCCTTATTCATCATTTCCAACAGAATTTCCTCGGCTTCTTCCGGCTTCCCTTCTTGACATAAACCATCAATAAAAGTACTATACATTACAGTATTGGGTTCGCATCTCTCTTCAATTATGTCCCGCCACAATCTCCTTGCCTCCTGAAACTTTCCCTCCTTGAATAACCCGCTAAGGAGGGTGGAGTACACATACTGATTTGCATGGGATCCTCTTTCCACCATGAATTTCAATACCTGAAGCCCATCAATGGCTCGTCCCAGTCTAACAAGTCCATTGATAATTGTTCCGTAAGTGACATCATTGGGCACAAACTTACTAGCAACCATCCGATTCAAAAGGTCTACAGCCTTCTCCAACTTCCCCCTGAGACACAAACCGTGAATGAGCGTGTTGTAAGTCACCTCATTTGGAGCACATCCTTTAAGAAGCATATTGTCGACCAGCCTGGCTGCACGTTTCAAGTCACCTTTCTTGCACAACCCATTGATCAAAACGTTGTAAGTCATGGCAGTTGGAAAGCAACCCTCCATTTGCATCTCATCCAGCAAGGAAACCGCCTCCTCGATCCTACCCTCCTTGCACAACCCATCCATCAAAGTGCAATACGTGAACACATCGGGCACACAGCTTCTCAGAGGCATTTCCCTAAACAGCTCGACTGCTCTATCAACCATTCCCATCTTACACGCGGCTTTCACGACCAGATTATAACTAAGCACATTCGGCGAGATATTTATCTGGCTAGAACTAATGACATAAGAATAGAACTCCAACCCGCGATGATAAAGCCCATTTTGGATAATAACGTTGAGGACCGAATTGAAGGATCGGACGGTCCGCTTACACTGGAACTCGTCGACCATCCTGTGGAACAAATCGACGGCCATCTCGGGCAACCGCGCCCTGCCGTAAGCCTTGAAGATGCTGACGAAGCTCCTCTCGACAAGCACGCGCCTTTCGCGCTTCATTCGACGCAGGACCTCCTCCAAGGAGCCGAAGTCGCCCAACCGGGCGTAGTTGTCGATGAGAGAATAGAATGTGGAGTCGCCCGGAGTGTAAGTTCCCGACTTGGCGCCGGAACTGAAGATGTGGTCGGGAACGGGGGGCTCGGGAGGTGAAACGGGTTCGTGGGTCGGGACGGCGAGGGCTGAGGAGGAGGAGGAACAGCGGCGGCGGAGGGGAGAGGAGGAGGGGTTACATCGACGCAGCAGGGGAGGGAGGTTGGTGGGCTTCTTGGACTTGAACGCGTGTGCGGCGGTATGGATGATGGGCATGCCGGGGATCAGCTCAACGAGCTTGCTTCGCGTGGGGATGTCGTCGTTCCATTGAAGCTGCAAGCTTTGGAACGAGCGAGCGAGCGGAAGGAGAAGATATAATGCGCTCGCTCGCTGCTGTTCCTGCTTTGAAATGCCTTCGCCTTGTTGGGTCGTCGGCCGGGGTCCTGCTCCTCGACCCGGCTATTTATACTTTTCAAAATTGCTGTGAATTCTTTTCCCAAATGAGATGTCTGAGCGGAGATTCAGAAAAAGACACAAGTGAAATTGCTTGGTTGTGAGAGGGAAAAGTCACATTATTGTACAAAAATTCACCAAACATCATGCTAAAACATTGCAGATGACATTAGAAAAGTTATAAAAAATATTTATTATTTCGATTGAAAATTGAATGGGCAATCCATTAAGTGGTGATTTCACTAAACCAAACACATTATAAGCGGTACCCAATTCGCTTTATTAATTGATTAACTTTATAAGTGTGTGAGATGTCATATGATCTCAAATATATTATGGCCAGAAAGATGAATGAAAAATTCCCTCATGAATTTTCAATTTGGGCATGGATAATTTATTTGACTCCATGGATTTTACTTTTGATGCAAACAAAATGTAAACAAAATGCACGACTCCAAGCCACACAAAAGAAAAGAGAGAGGAGGGAGAGGGGGAGGGAGGCAGCAGCAGCAGCAGGAGGAGAGCAGCATGAAAAACCCCTAAAACCCTCAGAACAGAAGCCAGCAACCAAGCAAGCAAAAGCCAAAAGCTCTCAAAAAGAGAACCGACAAATCTCACAACCCCTCTCTTCTCTTCTCTTCCTTTCCTCTCGAGTTTTCCCACCTTCTCCTTCTCCAGTTCAGATTCATCATCATGAAGCTCCTCCTGTAGCAACCACAAGAAAAAAAAAGATGAAGACTTTACGAGCTCTCAGAACTCTCGCCGCCCTCCACACCCGCCCCCGCCCTTCCCCCGCCGCCTTCTTGCGCCGCCCCTACTCCGCCCAGCCTGAGGAGGACTCCGACCACAACGACTCCGATTCCGTCTTCAACAGCGCCGATTACGCACTCCCCGCCGCCGCCGCCGACGCCGACGCCGACCGCCGCGCCCCTCGGCAGCCCACTTGGAGCCACGAGCACCGGAGGAGGGCTGACGTGGTGTTGTTCGGCGATAAGGCCGTGAGGGTTCTGGAGGTCGAGGAGGAGGAGGAGGAGGAGGAGGACAAGAAGGGGGATTTGGAGGAGGAGGAGAAGCGGAGAGTGCTCGCCAAGGCGCTGCTCCAGGCCGCCTTGGCGGCTCCGGATGAGGAGGATGACGAGGAGGAGAGGGCGGTGAGGGAGGAAGATCAGAAGTCTCTGGCGGTTGGGATAATCGGCGCGCCCAATGCCGGGAAGTCCGCTCTCACTAATTATATGGTATGGGTTCCTGCAATTTCAAGGATGTTGCTGTATGTGTTTTGTTATTCTTGGAACTATGCGATGGAGCTTTTGGACTGAGATCGCTCTCGATTGAGTCGTCTTTTGATCGATTGTTGACGTTTTGTGATGTGTTCCGAGGTGCGCGAGATGGTGAGCTGTTTAGGAATGGGTTCTTTAGCTTAGCATTGAGTAATCCTCAATCTAGTTCATCAGGGAAAGCAGAAACTTAGTGGAAGGTTAATTTAGTTGGTGGTTCAAACTGAATTTCGTTGTGTCTGATTGAGATTAAGTTTTGTGACGTATTTGGATTTGCACACTACAAGCAGAAGTGTTCGTAGGTTAATTGCAAATAGCTAGTCTCCTGAAAAGGGATAAGCACTTATGTTTACTAGTCTCCTGAAGATTAGCAGGTCTTCTTTCATCCCGCTAGTCTGTGGACCACTTCACCTGTACTGTCTTTGCTTAGCTGGAGCATGAGCTGGATATCCTATAAACTTCCTTTTCTATTTGGAATTTAGTTGCATTATAGGTACTCTTGCTTTTTTGCCAACCATCGACATCCGCATTCATCTTCTGGTTGGGAGTTTCCTAGTGAAACAAACTTATGCTTATCTTTGCTTGTAATGAGTCTGCACTAATTCCCGTACTGGGTTTTTGTCATGTTAATCTTGTAACTTTAACATCTGTCATGACTGTTAAGACATGGTCTTGTAAATATGGTGTACTAAGCATAACTTAGAAAACTGTAAAGACATTGAACCCATATGATCTCTTAAGATCCCAAGAAAAATACAGTTTAGCTGTCAGAGTTCTGGAATTAAATGGCTGATCCTTGTTACCGACCATGTGATGAATATCAAGGATTCAGTCCATCGATTTGACTAATGTAGTAGATCTCTTAAGTAATAATTGTTAATTAGAGCTTAGGAGCCTTATGTTCCCTCTTACAATATAAATTGAAGTATATTCTATTTTTTCTGAATCATGGGCTACTCATGGAGCTTGGTTGTCCAAATCTAGCTTCCATACAGGACTCTTCTTTCTTGAAGTTTTCGAGGAATTAAATAACTCACCATTAAATTTTTTGAGTACCTTCAATTTCGTTATTCAACCTGCTGTCACTATTTTCTGCTTCCTCTACCCTCCACAGATGACTTAAAATTTTAACTTTCTGTTGTAGGTTGGAACAAAGGTTTCTGCTGTCTCACGGAAAACAAATACAACTGTTCATGAAGTGCTAGGAGTTATGACAAAGGAAGATACTCAAATAGTATGTTTCTTTTAATGTATGCTCACGTATCTTGTGTATAATTTCACTTGTTGCCATTCATTCCCAGCATGTGCAAAAAGTCTATGCTGGTCTTACTAATAGTCAGCTGTAGATAGTTTGTTTATTGGACTAGGATGGACCGACATAGTCCATAGTAGAGTTTCCCTCGTGAAACCGTTGGTGTTATTTGGGGTGTGTTTGGTATGACTTTCACTTTTTTGAGGTTGCTCAACTTTTAGAGTTGGAGATTTTACATTTTTCTTGACACTGAACACTTCAAACCTTACTTTTAATATTAATCACGTTTGACATATTTTTATAGTCATGATGTGGAACTTTCTTATAATAATATAAATTTTTGCTGGTGGGAAGTTGCTTTTGTTTTTACTATGTGCAGCCAAATTCGCACTTACTTATGCTCGTTGAATATTTTTCAGTTGTTTGTCTCTGCTCGTTAAGCTTAAATTGATTATGAACTTGTTTTTATCTGCCATGATGATGATAATTGTCAACATAGGTCAGCGCCATTTGCTGAGGGATGTAGATTGAGGCTGTCAAATGCCTTGTATCTTATAAAACCATCATTATAATGGTCTCTTATTTCTTCAAAATTCAATGCAGTGCTTCTTTGATACCCCTGGCCTTACGTTGACTTGCAGTGGGTTTCCCCATAAGGACTTGAAAGCACGTGTTGAAAGTGCTTGGAGTGCAGTTAAACTCTATGATGTGCTCATAGTCTTATTTGATGTTCACAGGCATCTTACCAGGTTATTATTCACAAAGTTAAATTTTTAAATATCTGGTTGTTTTCGTGTCTATCTTTGATTTAACATACATAATTAGATACTTTTGTTACATTGCCATTAGAGAAATATCATGGCATGGAGTTTGATCATGTTATATTCTGCTGCTGATGCCAATGATAAAATTGGTTGCACATGAATTTTTTGTTTTGTGAGTACTTATTACATATATATGACACGCAATACCCCCTTATTGTAGTTTCCAAAGTGGGTTAGTAGGAATCTAATCAAACAATTTTAAGCATTTTGTCATAGCAAGCGTGAATCTGACCGATTCTGGGTAGTTTGGTTCCATAATTGCATAGTCTTTGCATTTTCTACTATCACACATCCAATCAACTTTGCATTATTAATATACTCAAGCAGGGAAATAGTGTACATTTTTATAGCATAATGTGCTGGCTTCGTGCTTTATTAGCGATGGCACTTTAAAATGCGAAAGCTTGAGTTCCTTAATTGTGTTTTGATTTGAACTTGTCGTTTATTTGGAATATGAAGGTGGAAATATGCAAGTTAGACCCAGAACTCCTAGGATAAAATGGGCATGAGTGGGTTGTACTTAGACTGAGGCTCTATTGCAAGTTAGGAGCCATTTGGTCGACTTGCTATGATTTGGTTCTTTAATTCTATAGTATGAAACATAAAGTTATCTTAATTATTATCTTCCGCTTCCATGACCCTGTATGTACTCTTAGCAAATATTTGTATTCTTTTGTTGAGCTCTGACATAGTTAGTTCTGTCGACAAGTATAGGTCATAGGTCTCTTTCCATATTCTAATTATGAAATGAGAAGAACTAAATGAAGATAGAGCTAGAGCTAGGGTTGTTCTGTTGCTTAGCGAAATACTGGAGTTTTTAGGTCTTTTGATTATATTCTCTGAAATGTAAATTCCTCCTTAGCTTTTGTTTTTTTATTATCACTTATATTCTTTGATCTTGATGCTTTTAAACCATGTAGACCTGATATGAGGGTAACTAAATTGATTGAACGAATGGGAGCTCAAGCTCACTCTGGACAAAAGCGGGTATTATGCATGAACAAGATCGACTTAGTGGAGAAAAAGAAGGATCTCCTGCAGGTTGCAAACCAATTTAAAGATCTTCCTGGTTATGACAGGTTAGTGTTGTCTGTCACTGTAAAGAAACTACTACAGTATTTAGCAAGCAAGGGAAAAAAACGAAAATAGAGAAAGAGAGGTTATCAGGAGTGTTTCATGGGTGCTTTGGAAAACTTAATGACTGCAATTGCTCTTGCTTCTATTATCAGGTATTTCATGATATCTGGACTCAAGGGTTCTGGGGTGAAAGATCTTTCTCAGTATCTCATGGAGCAGGCAAGGCTCTGTTTTTCCAATCATCTGTAATAATTCAAGTTTAACAATTCTACGTAGAAAAAATCTCTTTTTGGTTCAGGGTAATATCTGAATTTTGGCAATCGTTTTCAGTCTGCAACCAAAGCAGGCAAATGCTGAAGCTCCTAAAGGAAATCATAACGTATCACCAACTTCTTGAAATTTTTCACTCACTCTGACACAATCCTTCTATCAATCTCTCTGCTCTTATAAACCTCACCTTTCTGCCTAAACCACAATCTCTTGGGCAGTGAACTCCCTTTGCCTCCCTCATGCTGCCATTATTGTGCCCATCTACATTTGTATCTTTTTGCAAGTGGTCATGCTTGTTGATCTACAATAAGATATATTTAATATGTGATCCATTAATTCCATTTCCAAACACACTTCTCACATGGTCTGTCAATTCATGTGAGTCTTCATTGATTTCAATTGCACTAACACATTTAAGCTATTTCTTTTATGGGGATAAGTATGAGAAGTGCAGTCTGTTAAATTTAGCTATATGGGGGTGACAAAAAAAAATATGTGCTTCGTTGGGATTGTTTTACACGGAATTTTCGTTTCTCAAGAGATTTGGGGTCCCTTTTAACAACCTCTTTTTGCACGAATGATATATTTAACATTGATTGCTTCAAGCCTTGAGAATGGTCTAGTATGTATTTGCTGAAAGTGCATGATGCCTACCTAGCATCTACTTCATTTAAAGAAATTTCATGGACCAGTGGTGAAAAGTCACTGTACATTCAGAGATGGGAGAATTGACTTTATAGGAGGCATGAAAAGTAGGTCGTTGCTGAAATATCTGCTTCTTCCATGCTAAGTCTTTCCAAGGAAATCAATTGATTTCCTCTTCCAGTTTTATGTATTCTCAGATTGCATGATAATTGGTTCTGTAGCCTTTCAGAAAAACTTGAAGCAAAATTACAAGAAAACCTTCAGAAGTAGCTGTACCATTTGATTACTACATGTGATCATTTTTTAATAAACAGGCAGTTCAAAGACCTTGGGATGAAGATCCAATGGAGATGAGTGAGGAAGTCATGAAAAACATATCTTTGGAGGTTGTGAGAGAGAAGTTGTTGAACTACATACACCAGGTACGGTTTGCAGTTTACCCTCTGCTTACAAGCTGTTTCCTGGACACGAGTTTTATTTGGCTATGAACTTGGATTATGTAGGAAATTCCCTATGAGATTGAGCATCGCTTGATGGGCTGGAAAGAGTTGAGAGATGGTTCTCTGAGGATTGAGCAGCACCTCATTACCCACAAGCAAAGTCAGCGCAAGATTTTGGTTGGAAAGAAAGGCTCTAAGATAGGGTACATTGCTCTTGCCACTCAGTTTCTTGTTTTAATTCTAGAGGCTTGCATGCTGATTTCTGCTTCGAACATGCAAATTAAACTTCAGCTGAAGAATATTCTAACTCGGGAACAACTTATGCTGGTTCTTATGCAGAACGATAGGGATTGAAGCAAACGAAGAGCTAAGATCCATCTTCAAGAGGGATGTCCATCTCATTCTCCAGGTTAGGGTAAAGTGACACCATTTGTATCGACATGATTTCTACAGCAGATTCTTTGCCTCGCCGTCCTTATGGTGGGTACACAAGGAAAGTTCTTCGTGATCCATTTGCACCTATTTCATGTCACGTCACAAATTTCGTGACAAGCAGCAGTCAATGATGGTAATTGCTGTGGAGACTCGTGACAAGCAGCAGTCAATGGTGGTAATTGTTGTGCATCCACACTGCTGTGAAAAAGGTGGTGGGCAAGAACGGGACAGGATGCCGCTGCAATGCAAAATCCTATGAGGAGATTCGCATGTGACACTTGGTGGAGAAAGTTCAAGATGGAATGCCTCTTATAGTCTATTGCTGTGTTGTTTCTTTTCCCCTTGTTTTGTTTCTAATAAGGGTCAATCATGGTGAAGGTCCATCTTATGTTTCGTCTATGAAGGGAGTTACTAATTTTGAATTCTTGCGGTAATCAATGTATACCTTATTTCACAGAAAAGGCTATCTTCCGTTTCAATGTCATGTACATAATACAGCTCCAAAAGGCAATGGAAGCACCATTCATTTTTTAAAGCTCTTTCTGTTCGTTTCCAAGGCATTGCAGTACTCAAATTAATGGTGGGATGATAATTTAGGACCTTGGTTTTTAATTGATCAATAAATTATCCCTAGACATATTGATAATTTTTCCGATGACATAGGCATCAAAGTAATTAATTAATTTTGTTCTTGTATTATCTAATCGGATAATGTATGTATGTGTGGAGTTGAATTTGTTTGTTGGTGGCCTTTTATCTACTTGTAAGAATGGGATGCAACCATATCTATAAATTATGATGTAGCACCTCCAACTCATAAAACAATCATTGGTACTTCTTGTTGTCCATGCGATCCATGATAATCTTGCAATTAAATGAAACAAAATACATGAACAAGATCCGATAAGCGTGACTAACAAAGTACACATTGAATTTTCAAATGCCCAAAGTTATCGATCGCTACAAAGAAAGAAAAAATCAGTTAGCGTAGTCTCTATTACTTAATTTAAAGAGTTATATATTGATCATTGCTAATTGTTAATTAAGTCACTATCTTCATGGAAATCGTTACTAACCAGAAAGAAATTTATAAGTAATGATAAATACATGCTTATATTTCTCCAATGTGAAAAAGGATATTAACAAAAGAAGAGAGAAAAAACCGAAAAGGAGGTAACCTCCTTTATAAAAAAGTAAAATCAAAAGAAAAGAAAAGAATTTATAAAAAAAGGAAAATAAAAAAGAAGGGTTGCGCCACCAAATTCTTTGGAAGGAATTGTTGGAGGGAAAACAGAGGAGCGAAAGGAAGAAGGAGAAGAAGAAGAAGAAGAAGAAGGAGAAGAGATGCCGGTGGCGAAGCCTGTATTATCAGATGGAAGGGTCATTGCCCACATCGACATGGACTGCTTCTACGTTCAAGGTCTCTCTCTTTCTCTCTCCCCACCACCCTTCTCCTCCAATCAATCTTGTCTATGAGCACTTGGCTGCGCTTCCTTCATCTTGATTCTGGCTCAGTAGTGATCTTTCCGCGACCCTTTTGTGAGTAAAACGACCCTGTGCTTCGCAGTGGAACAGCGCAGGCAGCCGGAGCTCAGGGGCTTGCCGACCGCCGTCGTGCAGTACAATTCTTGGAAAGGCGGGGCCTTGATCGCCGTTGGTTACGAAGCCCGTGCATTGGGTATCAAGCGGTTAGTGAAAACCAAAAAAGAAGAATTCTTTCGCCTTTTCTCCGAGGCTTTTTTCTTGGGTCGGATGTGGGAAACTGAAATTCTCGACCTTTTCAGCTCGATGCGAGGAGATGAAGCCAAAGCAGTTTGTCCGCAAATTCATCTGGTCCAGGTACCAGTTGCCCGCGGTAAAGCTGACTTGAATTCTTATCGGGAAGCGGGATCGGAGGTCCGTGATGTCTTTAGTTTGTTATTAATTTGCAGTTAATGTGATGGTAACTAGCTCTGAACGTGTGCTTGATGACAAACCCATCCTTTTTCATAGGTGGTTTCCATTCTTGCTAGGATGGGTCGATGCGAACGAGCTTCGATTGATGAGGTTTATCTTGACCTTACCGATGCAGCCGAAACTATGCTAGCAGAAACCCCTCCAGAGAGCTTGGAAATAATTGATGGCGAAGCACTGAAATCGCATATTTTGGGCCTTAAGCATGAGGTAGGCTATGGATTTTCTTCTTCTTTGTTCTTGAACCTTTTTATTTCCCTTGCCATGGACTTATTTTTCATCAACTTGTATTCAGGATGGAAGTGACATGAAGGAAAATGTGAAGGGGTGGCTACGTCGGAGTGATGCTGATCATCAAGAAAAGTTATTGGCTTGTGGGGTCCTCATTGTTGCGGATCTCAGAATGCAAGTTTTACAGGAAACTCAGTTCACATGTTCAGCGGGAATTTCTCACAACAAGGTGGAATTATGATTTCTCTTCCATCATCCTTTTATAACTTAATTTAGTCTCAGCATCTAATGACTCAAATTTTAGCAGATGCTATCCAAGCTTGCTAGTGCCATGAACAAGCCTGCACAACAAACTGTCGTGCCCTGCTCATCAGTTCAAGGATTGCTCGAGTCATTGCCAATCAAGAAAATGTAGTTTTCCTAGATACAAGACTATGAACTATTCTACTCTCCAATGTAGTAGCTAGCACCTAAATATTTTGTGTTGCTGTCTTTATCTGGCTATTCTTAGAAGCAGTTTATTGTTTGTGCAGAAGATTTCAGTTTATTTTGTATGCTGTGCTTGTGTGCGATCCTCCTAATATATTTCTTTCAAGTCTTTCATTTCCCCCTTTCGACAAAAACATTGCAGGAAACAACTTGGAGGAAAGCTAGGGAGTTCCTTGCAAAGTGAGTTGGGGGTGAATTTTGTTGGCGATCTATTGCAATTTTCAGAGCAAACGCTACAAGAATATTATGGCATAAACACTGGGTAGTTGTCTGTTCTGCTTTATTACAACTTTTGAGTCTCTTCTGCTTTGCTTACTATAGAAAAAGCCAATCATGGTTTTATAAGCTGATTTTGTTCATTCAGATTTCAAATTTCTTGTAAATAGACTGATAATATTTTGCTTCCTTATTGGGAAGTTTTTCTTTTCATTTGTCTAATCATTTAGGCATTAACAAATTTACTTTACATCTGCTACTTTATCATTTTGTCATATTCTTCTTTGAACATTCTAATCTGGAGCACTGGTTCAACATTAGCATTTGTTTCTATCAGATGCTGTTGTAATTATGGATCCACTAGTTTTGATAGGTGCTTCTTTGTAATTTTTTTTTCCCTGTTTGAAACCAACTTTAGCACCTGGCTGTGGAATATCGCAAGGGGAATTAGTGGTGAAGAAGTTGAGGGGCGCCTTCTTACCAAGAGTCATGGCTCTGGGAAGACGTTTCCTGGTCCTCGAGCTTTGAAGACGCTTCATTCTGTATGTACTTCTTTTTCATTCAGTTAGTGCTTGGCATTATTATTGGAGGCTTGCCACCATATCGAAGAATCCGCATCCAACTAATGAATTTTCTTTAGTACTGGAATGCTTTTAATTGTGCCAATGTTTTTGTTCCTCTATTACTGTCCCTGTTTTCCTATGTTTTCTGTCTTTCAGACTTGTTATTTTTATTAACATGGCTTAGAAACACCTATTGGAAATATAAAACTATGCATGTCATTGTTTGTTGTGTCACTGCTTTGTTTAGGGCTGACTGCACGCTGCAGGGTCCATTGGTGTCATTACTAACCTTTTGAACTTGGAAGCCAAAAAGTAGATCTACTTTGATTGAATAATTTTCTGTGAACATTGATAAATAAGTTAATCAGATAAATTTTGCTGCACATAGCGCTTTTCTTTTCCTTCACTGTCATTTGGATGACTGTCAGTGAGACCATATTATCTTATTTATGAGATTAAATTGTTTGAAGTGCTCACTACCTCTGCAAAGGAAAAACATAAAAGCCTCAAATTTTTTGAACTGTGTTTCGTGGAATTTGTCTCTACCCCGAAAATCCATCACCATGCCTGCGAGCCATCGTCATATCATTAAACTATTACTGGTAAAACCAAAAAGTTCGATTATTGGCTTTCGTTTGGTAGCTTCCTTCGATTTTAGACACGAACTTGCTCGATTTTTAGTTACTGTATCTTGTAAAATATTTTTGCCTACCACAAGTTCCATTTTATTTATGGAGCTCAATTTGCCTGGTAGCATTTGGTTTTGGTAAGGTTTGGCTTATAATTTTGTGCAAATCCATTACAGGGATCCACGTGAATTCTGGTAATGCCATGTTAGAAATTTGGCGTAGTTGCTTTCTTGTTGGGGGCAAATTAATTTACCAATCTGTTTGCTTTATTTTAGGTGCAACACTGGCTTAATCAACTCTGTGAGGAGCTGAGTGAACGTCTTCAAACTGACTTGGATCAGAATAGACGGATTGCCCGCACACTGACTCTTCATGCTAGAGCATACATGGTAGCTCCATATCTTTGCTTCAACCAATTTTGCCATGCATTACTATAGAAGTTGTTCTTTTGATGGGTACTTGATGCACCTCAATGTCATCCTTCAGTCCAGTGACTCAGATTCACATAAGAAGTTCCCTTCTAAATCTTGTCCCTTAAGATACGGGACTACCAAGATGCAAGAAGACGCAATGAACCTCTTTCAAGCTGGATTACGTGAATATTTGGGTCCCTTCGAGGTTAAGATGCAAGGAAATAAAAAAATTGGATGGGGAATCACAGGACTTTCTGTATCGGCAGGCAAAATATCTGATATACCATCTGTAAGTTGAGAAGTTTTTGGTCTATAAAGCTGATAAATTTATTGTAAGCTGGTATGCATGCTTTTGATGCCTGCAGATCTTTTAAATTATCTATTCCGTATCCTGTGGAGTCAGCACCAGTCTACATTATTAGTTCATAAGCAATTTTAGGTTAGGTTTACTTTTTGTTCTGGTGGGGCCTAAGGTTACATTTACTTGGTTTTCCTTTATTAACTAGGCAATCTATTTTGCCTCTAGTTTGAGAAATTTAGCCCCTTCATAGTCTGGTGAACATTGACTATCCTGACTACAGTTAGTCCAGAAATTTCTGGATGGCAGTCAGATTTATGTGCTTCTTCACCACGAGTGACATTTGGGTGATGAATCCTCCCTTTTCATTTGAGAGGATATCATCTTCGACTTTTCTGTGCAGTAACTGTCTGATCCTTGAATAAATAGAGTATTTCCCCCACCACTGCAGTCTGTACTTTTGTATTTTTAGGTTTATGCTAGATACATCAGTTTTCAGTTTTAAGGAAGTCCACTTAAAAGTCGCAGTTTTGCCCGATGTAATTAATGATAAACATTGTTCCAGGGAACATCTTCAATCATGAAATATTTCCAAGGTCACGATCGACTTTGCTCTCCATCAAAGCTAGCAAAAGAAAAGTTTGAGCTAGAAGATCCCTGTTCATTTTCTGGTACTGTATGGCTAAAAAAGTACAGTTTTTTTTTTCTTTCATTCTATTTACCTGTTAAACTTCTTGATCAATCTGAATGTGCGTTGGCTTTTTGTTCAGAGAATGAAAGCAATTCGACTTTGGATATAATCGAACACACGAAACTACCAGAGGAGGAAGCCACTGTCAATCATGAATCCTCAGATTTGGAGTTAATGGAACGTAAAACGAGTACAAATTCACTAGAGGTATGCATAATCAATGTTCTCCTTTTCTTTTACAATTGACTTTGATGAAGATGATCGGGCATTATCTTGTTTGAGGAACAGAAATATGATACTTAAAACTGTCACCCCTTAAATCATGCAATCAATCTTTACCTTGTTGTAAAGGATGAAATAAGTTGAAATTCATATAGGATCCTACTGCGGGTTGAATTTGTGGGCAGTTGTGAGTTGAATGCGAACAGCATTTTAACAACTAGTGATTCCCATATGATGAATTAGGATGAGAAATTTACTGACTAACCTACTTTGATAATTAACTGCTATAATAGCTGTAAATCAAGAGCATCTGCTTCTCTGAGGCTAACAATAGTTGTTGACTGTAACATGTTTGCCTTTCGAAAATTCCAAGTCTGGCAGTTATAATTGGAAAACTGGGACCATTGTCTTTTTTCATATTATTTGATGTGCAGGTTCCATTTTACTCTTCAATGTCTTCATTGAAAAAAGCAGATTTCAGCCAGGAAACTCCGTTGTCATTTTCAGGTACTTTCTTAGTACGTGGTGTCAGTCTCTTGTAATTCTTAGAATGCTTCTCTAGTATTACCCTGCACAAGTATTTCAAGGCTTTGTATAATCTAGGAAGAGAATCCCATCTAGAACCAAAGCTGACTGAGCTGCAAAGTAAAGTTTCCAGCAAAGAATCTACGTTTGAGTCTGGAAGACCTGCTTCAGAGCAACAAGTGAAAAGAAACGCACTGAGAGACAAGGTTCTTTCATGCACTTCCACTCCCTGAGTCATTTCTTTAATATATAATAATGATATTGGTGGAATCCATCTGATATGATTGCAAGGGATTTCTATTTCAGACTGTCAATTTATTTTACATACTTCACTGTGGTGTAGAATCAAGAAACTTCATCTAATGTTGTGAGACCTTGGTTTTGATTGTTCAATAATGCATTTTGCAGTCTCTTTCTTTTGGTGCTTGAGTGTAGGATTAAAAAATTGAAATATGGAAATGAAAATTCTACTACTGAGGTCATGTTCATGCGTGCTCTATAATACTATCACACAAGTATGCTGAAGTTCATACATGCATATGAACCCGATATCTGTTACTCATGACACAATTGATGTGTTAATTGTTCTGTATTCTGATGATTTAAATGTCGACCAATTATGCCCATATCTTTTCGTGGCAATTCTTCTTTTGCACAGTCCTACTCACCTTTCCATGCTACCTTTGTTGACCTCTGTTTCTTTCATCTCTCAGTTGGAGTAATTTGGTAAATTGTATTAAGCATTTTTGATAACTGAAGTTAATGCACGTTGAGAACGGATAAAGAATTGTTTTTACCATATAGAGGGGAAATGATAACTTGAAAATTATCTTTTTGATTTCTGTAATATGTAGTGCACAGTGACTGGAGATGCATGGTGCTTAATGACTTGTGACATGGAGAAATGCAGTGATTTAGTTTTATTATGGGATGCTACCTTCCCTTGTCTGATGAACAGTAACATGTAGAAATCGCTCCTGGGCATTTTATATTTGCAATCCCAACATTTTGTCACACGATAATCTAAGGCAGATGATTTAATGGATTTTAACTCCTTAGTGTATGTCATGGTATGCTGTGGCAGGGAACGCCTTCACTCTTGAGATTTTTCAGGAGGGTTGATCCTTCTTGCTCAATTCAGAGTCAAGTCCTTGCCCAATCTTCTGACAATACCAATATACGTTCCTCTTTAGGTAAAATTAGATCCATGTCCATTCATCTAGACAAAGTCATGTCAAGCTCTTCAGAAGGTTTTTCTTTTAACAGAAAACAGCAATTCTATTCATGGGGATAGCTTGAGTGAAGATGTACAAAGAAAGGACATGTGGCAATACAATGTTGATGAGATTGATCCCTCTGTAATTGACGAACTGCCTTCAGAAATCCAAGAAGAAGTCCGTGCCTGGCTTCGTCCTCAGAAGCGACAAGCTAACTCAGCTAGACGGAGCGTTGGCATTGCCGACTATTTTTCTCGAAATAAGAAGTTGTAACCTCTGAAGAAATGTCTTGTACATAGTGTAGCATATGCTGATGCTCATTTTATTCATTATCCTCTTCCGTGTACATTCTTTAATTACCGTTCTCTTCGAGTCTTTCTGTAAATGCACTAGCATTCAATCATTCACTCAACTAAAACTCATTATTTATTGTGGTGGCTATTGAGGATAATCATTCATCTTCAGGTCGGACCCTGCGAGGAAATTCCAAGATTTGCAAAGAATATAATAGGCTACACTTAAATTTTTGTGGCTGCTCGATCGCATTCATAATTACAACATGTTACCCGTTCCAAAATTGTGCACAACTTAAGTTTCATGAACACCTCGTTCAAAAAAAAAAAAAAGTTTCATAAACACAACTCACCGAGTCACGTAATGTACCGCATTTGACAGTTGGTTATGCCCATATGCGCTCGATTTTGTAAAAGTTAGATGCCTATGATATTCACGACTTGATGGAGAGAAGTGCGACATTTCATTTATTAGCTAGAATGAAAGTTGACCCGAAAACCGAAAAGAACATCGTCAAATGCTATGATTCCACAATTGAATGCGGTGGTTCCGGTAATATCGACGGAAATGAGGGAGGCTGGTACCCACAGAGTTCCTCCTAAGTAACCCGGTTTCGCTTCGAAAGATTTCCGGCAAACCAGAAGCGGAAACCAACATGGGCAAATCATTGAGGGAAAGAAAAATTGCACGGGACACGGGGAGCTCATGGTCTTCAAGGTCGGTCGTCGGCTGGCTGGGGAATAGTGTCGGTACAAGTACCAGGATGTGGAGACTTGCTGGTGGAGTCCTAGATTTTGGATTTTCTATCTCTAACGAAGTGGCCAAAAAACCACATCCTGTTTTGAGTCCTGAAAGGCAGAGATACCACCGGCTCTCAGTCCCTGGTTTTTTGGCTCCATGTTTTTATCTTGAACTTTTTTCCTTCTTTGGTATATATTGACTCCAACGCGATCCTTCTTCAACATCGGTTGATCCACCATCATCCCCTGTTCCCTTCCTTCTTCCCTTCTGTTTCTCCTCCCTCAGTTGAAATATTTAAAAATCACCTCCCCCCCTTTTTTCCTTTGCTGGGAAGCCTTTAAAAAGATGAGAAGTTGCATTCCTGGGGAGTGATTATCTGTGTACATTTCTCTCTCTCTCTCTCTCTCTTCCTGGGATTGGAGTGGACGCCATGCTGTGGTCATAGTAAATGAAGAATCTCAATCCCATCCGCCTGTCATGACGAATGCGTAGGTGAAGCCAACTTTGCCGTGGATGGTCGATTTGTCCGAAGCGAATTGCAGGGAAAGTCGTCTCCTTTTCAGCTCCTTCGGCTTCTCCGCCATCTGGGTATGCCCCTAATCTCCCCGTTTTCTTTCTCTGTCTAATCAAGATTCGAATCAGAATACATTTCTTTGCCTGATCATATGCCTTTTCTGCCCGACAAGATCGGATGCTTCTCAATTTGCATCTCTTTTATGATGTTGATCTAGCTGAGGATGCCCGCATTCAGTGATCTAGGAACTAATATGGGCCGTTCCAGTGGTTGTGCCAAAAGTCAATCGACTGTGCATCCTGTTGATTGTGATGCCTCAGTACTGATCGCCATTTTGGCCGGATGGTAGACAGTTTTTGACTCGAAGATTAAGCATTGTGTGTTTTCAATGAGTTCACCGTCTTCTCAATGCTTCATTTGTTGGTCATATCACTTTACAAGATTTGTTCTTTCGGAGCAAATATATTCAGCTGACAAAAGTGCACTTTCTTATGAATCTTACCTGTTGGTATGGATTCTGTGATGACTCGACAAAATTTTGTTGTTTAAGCAGATGGCAATTTGTCTTTCATTCCCTGCACTCTTGTCTTCCTAAATCATATTTTCAGTTTTAAGGCTATCTTTTTAGTTTGCTGCTTGCTGTCTTAGGAGATAGTGAAGTTCTTGTTGGGATGGTGAGTAGTTCATTTCTTGGGATGTATGACTAGAACTTAAGTGCCTAGGATTCCTGAGTTATCAGCATTGGTGCTGTCTTAAAAAATTTAGCCACCGAGTTTTTGCTCGGTGTTTCATGCCTCTGTTGGGAAAGCTAGTGTTAGTAGCTCCATTTGCCGGTGCCATCGTATTTAATTTTTATAGGTGTTTGAAGGAAGATAAGAACTCCCTTTTCTCAAAATGTGGATTCTTCACGATAAATATGTAGTATATGTGTCAATTAATTCCATTAGCTTGAAGGATGTTTCTGGGTCGTGTCTTTACTTTGACCATGTAATTTTCCAGAGCCAGTTACCTATGCACGTCCTATTTTCTGAGCTCATGATGAGATACCGAGCGATCTGTGATGGTTGCAACATTATCATTTTCTTTTCCTGGTTTACTTAAGTAGAAGCAGGTCATCCAATTGCCTAGCTTTATGTCTTTTAACTCATAATTTGTTCTGGTTTCTTTCTCTCATTGTAAGGATGCATTGATAGGCTTCCTCTTTTCTGACAATCTAATTGTTGGGATGTTATGCTCATTATTTGTCTGTAGTTTCCTCCATTTTTGGTAAATGTGCCGTGGCATATGTTACTTTTTGCTTCTTGAGAATTTGCTTTTATCTAACTTTACAACTGCACACACAACACATGGGCATGCTCAGTGAACTAGGGAGGATGTTGGGGATCAAAATCATCAAATCCAAGCCAAATTCGAGGAAGGACTGTCCGTTCTGCTGGGTTAACCTTTGTCATTAACATTTTCCAAGCTGAATCCCTCAGTGTCATGTTGTAGATTGAATGCTTGAGCAATAAGCATGGAAAACTTAGGCCTTAAATCTTCCTTTGCAATTATCATGCTGAAAACAATTGGAAAAGTCTCTTGCATATATTGTGTATGACACTGATATCTGCGAGACTAATATTTAAACCCTTTGAATCAACCCCTCTAGCTGTGTGTAGAGATCATTTATCTCTTGTGCACAACATAATTCACGAGCTTGAATGAAATTCTAACATATTGACATTACCTTTGTATGTTTAATAGATCTAAGATTGGAAATTGGTGTTAGTGTTCCTTTACTTACTGATTAATCCAACTCATCCTTTTTTGCAGATGTGTGGGGACTCAAGTTACTTTAACAGTTGGTCATCCAAATTTATTGTGGTGGACTCCAGAATTTACTCTTAAGGCCTTATCCTCCCGATTGAGAATCTGCAAATGAAATTCCTATCCAAATTACGATGCATCACTGTAGATGTCACTGGCACACTCATGGCCTACAAAGGGGAGCTTGGTGACTATTACTGCATGGCTGCCAAATCAGTCGGTCTTCCATGTCCCGACTATAAACGCGTCCATGAGGGCTTTAAACTTGCATATACAGAAATGGCAAAAAAATATCCATGCTTTGGATATGCTGCCAAAATGCCAAACATTGTATGGTGGAAAACTTGCGTGAGAAATTCATTTGTCCAGGTAAGATAGCCAAGCCTATGAAATGGAGCCCTGTGAGTTGCTTGCTTAATGCAGCTAGACTACTATTTTCTTTTGCATTTCTGAGTATGTAATCCTGGTTCCAGGTTTATCTTATTAAATGTATGAAGCTGTACAGTTATTTGTTGATAACTTAAAATGGTTAATATATCGAAGTGCTGTAACTGTCATTCTGATTGCAACATTTCGTAATTTTAGTACTGCAAGTTGAAGAATTCTGCTAATAGCTTGAGAGTTCTATTTACTTCTCAAAATCCTATGCCTGGATGTGTTACTAATCTTAATTTTTTTGCTAACAGGCAGGTTATGAGTATGATGAAGAGACATTTGAGAAGATATTTAGACGCATATATGCATCTTTCGGTTCAGCTGCACCTTACACCGTCTTTCCAGACTCCCAACCATTCTTGAGGTGGCTGCGTCAGCAAGGCCTTAAAGTTGGAATTGTGAGCAATGCAGAGTACCGGTACAAGGATGTGATTCTTCCAGCCTTGGGATTGAACCAGGTAGACAGACTATTGTTAGATTACCAACATATAATCGTGGTTTCAATGTTGGCAGTTCAGCTTTACCCCGTGATAAGCCTGAATTTATGATTTGCTGGGCACACAAATGCTCCTGTAGGATATCATTCTTTTCCTATCTCAGCATTGATTAAGTTAATTTAGCTTGCTTTTTCTTGACAGTGCATTTCATGCACAATATAATTGGTCATGTAGATTCAAGTACATGTAGTGTGATAATTTGGTGCGTATCTTTGGCGTAACTTTGTAACGTCATGCATATGCACGCGATCATATATTTGAGTTGCTTATTGGCACAGAAAATCGTGATAGAGTAGTGCATTTTCAAAACCATTGAGTAAAGAGGGTGAACTGCTATTCCAGGGGTCCGAGTGGGACTTTGGTGTATTCTCAGGGCTAGAGGGTGTGGAGAAACCGGACCCTAGAATTTATGAGATTGCCCTTGAGAGGGCTGGAAATATTGCACCAGAAGAAGTGCTGCACATAGGAGACAGCATGCGCAAAGACTATGTGCCCGCAAGGAGCGTGGGAATGCATGCATTGTTGTTAGACAGGTTCAAGACGTCTGATGCCGAGGAATGGAGGAAATCCGGTGCAGTTGTGCTTCCTGACCTGGTGGCTGCACAAGATTGGTTGTCCAGGGATGAGCAAGTTCCATCGTAGTTTCCTCCTATTCTTTGCAAAGAGACTCTTGTTGTTTAAATATCCATCTCTGTTACTGGTTGGCAGGAGGTGCCGTCCCTAAATTCTTTTGTCACCTTCTGCAGCTTACAGTCTCAAGGAACAATTTATTGAGCTTGATTTCGATGAACCTTGTGTAACAGAGGAAATTACATGAGATTCCATTCTGGCCATGTTCTTTTTTATGTCACGACACTTTGTGCACTGATTGGTATCTCACAAGGGCAGACTATAATCTTGTCCTAAAAAATTGTCTCTTGTTCAATGGAAGTCAGCAAAGGATAATAAACTTACAGTCGCTGTGAAGATAAAAATTTATGCAAAATCAACCGTTTGGGAAGAACACACTTGATCTGACCATAAATCATCTCTCAGGCTTAATGTCCAACTTGTAGTCTATGCTTGGAGATGACGCGAGATATGTGCTGGTCGGTGCCATGCTGATGGCGTGTTTGCTGTGCTAGTGGTAAGATTACTTTGGAGGGGCTTGTCAACGGAAGGGAGGGAAACGTGGTCAAATCTCTAACTTCACAGAGCAAACTTCCTTGCCAGGTATGTAGTTTAATTTGGCGTCATCCTTGCCATGCGTTGGGACACTTCCCAAATTTCATATTCAATGGACTTGTCCTATTGTGCATTTTTTAAGTAAACATACAGCTCAAATGGTCAATTACTTGTGTGGTCACTCAAAATATTCCTTTTAGGAGCTTAGCCCCCACGTACAGCAGGCATGATCATTATAAAATGATACTAGAGCAAGACCCTCTCTAAGAGATATGCGATTCGTAAATGGTCTAGGCCTACAGACAATCTAATAAGGGCGATGACCCTCTCTAAGAGATATGCGATTCATAAGGGCGTGCATGTTTTTGTTCCTGAAAAGTGTTTATAAACACTTTTTCTGTTTTTTTGTTCCAGGGAACAAAAAAAAGAAAACGCGTTTGGTTACGTTTTTGTTCTTTTTTTGTTTTTTTGTTCCTGAAACGAAAAAAGAACAGAAACGAGAAACAACAAAAAGTTGTTTCTTGTTCCAGAAACAATTTTCAAGAAACAATTTTTTGTTTTTGTTTCTTCTTCTCTCTCTCCTCTTCTCTTCTCTTTTCTTCTTTCTCTTTGGCCCGTCGCCGGCCTCGGCCTCGACCTCGGCCATGGCCGGCCGTCGAGGGCCGGCGACGCCGTCGAGGGTTGGTGACCTCGCCGGAGCGTCGCCGGCCCCTGGTGAGGCGAGGCGTCGCCGGCGCGGTCGAGCTCGAGCCTCGCCCGCACCGGCGACGCCGAGCCTCGCCTTGGCTGGGCGAGCTCGGGCTCGCCCAGATCCGGCGAGGCTCGAGCTCGCCCGCGCGGCGAGGCCGAAGGCCGCCGGATCCGGGCGAGCTCGGGCTCGCTCAGATCCGGCGAGGCCGCGCCTCGCCATGGCTGGGCGAGCTCGAGCTCGCCCAGATCCGGCGAGCCCGAGCCTCGCCGGGGGCTGGCGACGCTCGGCCTCGCCGGATCTGGGCGAGCCCGAGCTCGCCCAGCCAAGGCGAGGCCGAGCCTCGCCCAACGACGGCGAGGCTCGGCCTCGCCAGGGGCCGGCGAGCCTCGCCGTGGGCCGGCGGCGAGGTCGCCCGAGGCGGCCCGGCCCGTCGGCCGGTCGCCGGGAGGCCGGCGACCGGCCGAAAGAAAAAAAGTAAAAAATAAAGGAAAAAATGAAAAATGAAAATAAAAATATAAAAAAATTAAAAGAAACAAAAAAAGAACAAAAATGTACCAAACGTGTTTTTGTTTATTTTTTATTCCTAACAAATTTACCAAACGCATATTTTTGTTCAAGAAGTGTTCCCGAAGCGTAAACACTTTTTTTGTTTCGTTTCCCTGGAACAAAAAAAAACGTAAACGTTACCAAACGCAGCCTAAATGGTCTAGGCCTACAGACAAACTAACGAGGGCGAGGAGTGATCCCAGAGCAAAAAGATAAAGTGCAATGACTGCATTAGTAACTTGGTCTGGTCCTTGCTCCTTTGTTTCGACTTTGCTTCGCCAGAATTTACTTTCATCACTTGGCTTTGTTTACTTGGGGCGCGTTTGGTAACGTTTCTGTTCTTTTTTTGTTCCAGGGAACGAAACAAAAAAAAGTGTTTTGTTCGGAAAAGCTTTTTTGAACAAAAAAACGCGTTTGGTAAGTGTAAAAAAAAACTGTTCTTGAAATAAAAAAAGAAGTAAAACACGTTTGGTAAATCGCAGTTAATTTTTGTTCCTAGAATAGAAAAAGAACAGAAACACGTTTGGTAAACTGTACAAAATTTCTGTTTTTAAATTTTTTAAAAAAATGTTTTTTTCTAAATAAAGTTTAAACGAGATGAGAATTGTCATTCTCATGAAATGCTCATTAATTTTGTTTTGTTCATGGTGAGTGAAGACAAACGTTCTGAACATGATCATATGTGCATACTTGAAAGAAAACAATTGCCCATCGACAATTCATACTTGTCCCAAGTAATCGTCCCCCATTTCTTTGGGTGATTCCCATTGAATAACTATTTGCCACCTTATTCAGTGGTAATCACATTCATTCATAACGAGAGATTGGTTTCTTGGAATCAAACCGATGGATCGTTAGAACATCATTCCATCAAGAGTATACTTAGATAGGGATCCTGCGAACACGAGCTTGTGCACTAGGGATTGAAGAATATTAAAACATGGAATATGCAATTTTCATCTACAACCAACTGCTGATGTCGATAGCCAAGATATCAAAGTCTTGATGTTCAACTTTCTCGCATACGTTCTTTCCCACACTCTGTATAGTCTCAATTTATTTTCTCAAGTCAGCAGGAATCTGAACTTGCAGATAGCAATATTTGCATGTGGATCAATGCTGCACCTTAGAAACAAAACAAACGATCAAGACGAATATCAGAACTCTCAAACAAGTTGAGCAGTGCCATAGTGGTTTGGATTTAGTTTTTCTACTGTACATATACATGCATATAGTGTGCCACTCATCCTAGCAAAAAAGAACAAAAAGCACTAGCACTTCGAAACCCAAAAGACTAATAACATGCACCAATTTTCCTCGTTTTCAACCATTAATGACACCAGAACCATATAGGGTAATGGAGCACAGAGATGATGGATCACTTTTGGCCCTTCCTCTTCCACAAATCTCCAAACATTCTGATCCCAGAGTTCTTTCGCTTCCCGCCTCCAAAGCCATGTCTAGATCATCAATATTTCCTGGTGAACCCACAAAATCAGCATAACCTGCATGAGGCACCTCAAAAACTCCTCCGAAATGCTTATCCATGGAACCGCATCTTCCAGGAATTCTCCCATTCATTTCAACACCACCAGCAAGAACAGCAGCTACTGCTTTCCTCCACTGCTCGGTCTGCACCCTCAGCTTCTTCATCTCCGCTTCTAGTTCTTCTTTACCTCCTTCCACAGCTTTTAATTTCTCCTTCAATTGGATGTTGTTTTCTTTGCTCGCTTTAAGTTCCTCTTCTAGCTGACTCAGCTTTGAGGCCATTTCTTCTTCTTCTCAAGCTTTTCTTGAGCTACTTTCTTTGCAGCCTCAGCTGAGACCAATTGCTCTTTCAGATTCTTCAGCTCTTCTTGAGCTTGGCCAAGCTGAGATTCTAGATCCGCAATGTGAATTCCTAGTTTCTTTTGATTAACTGAATCAGATTGGGCACCTCGTGGAGAATTGGGTAGGTGCCAAAGTCTTGTTAAACATCTTAATTCTCATGCCAAGACTCCACTGTTGTGTAAAATAACCAAAGCAGTGTGGAGTACCGTTATAAGATTTGCAGACGCCCAGAGAGCCACTACACCTGCAAACCCCAAGCCAATAATAGCCACCCGATCCTCAGATTTATCCCACTGTCTAGACAAATTAAAATCAAATCAGGGAAAAGATCACATTTGTCCAATGGCCTCGGAAATGCCTAAGTGGAATGTTAGAAATTCCAGGTGCCAACTAAAAGAATCTACCAGAAGAAACAGTGATAGAACCAGGTACCAACTAAGACCCCAAACAGAAAATGCAGATGAAATTAATAAGTTGGACAAAATTTTCAAAGACAGGCAAATAACACCTTAGAGATGCAGTTTATGTTATGAGAAAACCCTTTATTTCCTCATATAAAGATCGTAAAAACATTCCTAACTAATGACGTACCTGTCAAAACCAGTAGAAAGCTACATGAAAATGCATCTTTGTACAGGGTACCCGTAATTTGGCTTAAACAATCTCCACTGTACAAAACAAAAGGGGGAGGAGTAACTCACAATATTTTGCACAGATTTGACAATGCTTAGGGAGGTGGAAGAATCGGAGCTTTCGCCCGTAGCCTTTACAACAATAGCTAGGCGACTTCCTCTTTCTACAGAAAAACACAAATATAAAAAATAAAATCCTACGTTAAGTACGGGCATCACTGATTGTATCTACCACCACAAAAAAAGAGCCTATGCCCAGTTTTAACTGGGAGTTGCAGCACGCTTGCAATTCCATCATGAACCTCTTTTCCACTTGTAGCTAGTAGTCTTACTCCATATAGTTATCGGCCAAAATGGGTAGGCTTTTGCTAAAATAGGCAAGAACAGTATGCTATCATACGAGCTACAGTTTTACATTTCAATTAAAAAAGGACTCAAGTTTTTGCATTTAATCCTTCTTTCCTCGCAAGTTCTGACACTCGAATAGTGAGAAAAGACTCCCAAGTTCGGAACTTTACAATCAAGTAATCCACGAGAATAGCATTGCAGGCAATGAGAATTCTTGATAGGCCTAGAACAAATACCAGACTGAAAAGAAATCTCGTACCTTTAGATGTGGAAACTGAGAAAATTCCGACGGTTGTCAAAAGGGACTGTGGCTTATGGTGGACGAGTGGTGTTGCCGGCAAGTTCGCTAGAATTGAAGCCATTTGCAACTCCAAACGCGAGAAAGAACTAGAAGTATATACTCTCTCGTGGAGTTCACAATATGGAGAGGCAAATGATCGAGAATTAGACAGAAAGTTTCTGGCTTTTTCGGATGAACAACTGAACACAACGGCTCCAAGAAGGGATCAAAGCTCACCGACGTATCCGCGAATGTTCGTGATGCAGTGCACTTCTTTCGCAAGCCGAGGAAGCTCCTCCCCGAAAGTTTTTCCACTCCCATTTGACCGCACACCGTCTACAATCACGAAATTGACCATAAAATTCAAAACCAAACATCGAGCTTAAGGCGGACCAGCCACAATCACATTGCAGAACCTCGCACAAAAATCAAGACGACGAAATGCAAACCTACACAAAAATCAGCGACGCTCGCTCAAGCGAGCAGACGCCGCCGCAGATCTGGGCGAACAACAACTCACTCGGGGCTCGAGCGCGAGGGCTCGCTCGAGCGAGCGTCTCGCAGATCTGGGCAAGCGCTGGCTCGAGCGAGCTGTCGCGGTCGAGCCCCGAGCAGCGGTCGCCCAAATCTGCCGCAGATCTAGGCAAGCAACGCTCGCTTGAGGCTCGAGCGAGCGTTGGGTGGTGGTCGGCGAAGGTTGCTCTCGCCAAAGGCCTCTTCGAACGGAGATGGAGGAGCAGCCGGGCCTACCTGGACTGGGAAGCTTCAGCCAGTAGATGGAGCACCACCTGTCGGCGCCGGAGAGTGAGCGGAGTGGGGAGGCGCCGGAGAGTCGCCGGAGGGGGGAGTCGCCGGAGAGTCCGCCTGAGTGGGAGGCGTCGGAGAGGGGAGACGTCGGGGGAGAGAAGAACTTCGCACGGGCACGAACGAGAAGGGCCTGCAATTTTTGTTCCCGTTTTGTTCCAATTTTGTTCTTTGTTTTTGTTCTTTTTCGATTTGCCAGAAGTGTTTCTGGATAAGAGAAACAACAAAAAGTTGTTTCGATTGTCCCGATTTTGTTAGGAAACGAAAAAATAAAAAAAGAATAGAAATGCAAACAAACACGCGTTTACATTTTTTTTTGTTCTTAACAAAAAAATAGAAAAAATGTTTATAAACACTTCTGAGAAGTGTTACCATGCAGGGCCTTGGTGTTCGAGCGGGAAGAGACAAAAGGCGCTTTCCTAGTCTATTGTCGGTTTCTTTTCTTTTTCCCCGGGAGAGAAGATGAGGTTGTTCAGAGCTATTCTAATGAACTTTATCAGGGAGCTGGAATAAATTTGAGAATAAGATGATTTGGGTGATGTACACCGAGGACTTTGGAGTTCTCGAAGGACAAAATCGCCATCCTTGTCGTCATCGTTGTCGACAAAAAGTCCGCGTGACGGGACAATTGGCTGTCCCGATCAAAGGCGAAATATTGGAGGAGCCGGGCGGTCAGTTGATATACCTTTCTTTCCAAGTTAGACTGATTGCCAAAAGCCAAATTTCTACGGATCCGTGGTCCCCTGGAAGAAAAATGCCCAGCACCAGCACCACTCTTCTCCCTAAACCATTTGACAAAAAGGATTCGACAATTTCTGACTCCATCCATGGAGCGCACAATCGGGTTCACATCATCTACTTGCAAATACAGGAACACTCATTTATCTTTAAAGGCTAAAAGGGAATTTGACATGAACCCGTAATCTCACTAAAGGTTGGAAAAGTATACTAAAAGTTTTGAATTTGTACGGCACTCAATCTAGTGTCACAACTTTTGGATCATGCATCTAAGCTCCTTAATTTTGATTTTTGTTCATTGAAGTTACTCGCCAAGAATATCGACGTGATGTTAATGTAATGATAAAATCACTTCCATGTGCTTTTAAGAAAAAGAAAAAAATTAGCACCACATCAACGTCAGCGAGCAAATGATCAGTTTAAGTCAGATAAAAGAAGTTAAAGGACTTAAATGAGCAATCAAGAAATTGTGGTATTACACTGAGTGCCATACCGAAGATTTTGAACTTCTGCTTTTAACTTTTCCCTTCTAGGAATCTTCATATCGATGAGAAAAATGAGGAAAACTGTCATAATTCAAGATGAGAAAAATCATTCACTTGCTGTCCATGAACTAGTAGACTTTCCAACAGGGGGTCGCTTCCTAACCAAAGTGATAAGCTATGATACGTAGCTGTGGCTGCGAGACTGGGAGGGGAATAAAGAAAGTGGGGAAACGTTTTGGTTTGTCCGCTGCAACTTGCAAGTTGATGAAGCGTCTCTAGTCGATTTGATACCGAGGGAATCTTTCGCCGTCTGTTACGATAGGAAAGAATCTCTCACAAGACAACGGGAGTATGCATTATTATATCCAGAATATGGACATTTCACTAGGCAACGATCAGAAAAATCCTGCTTGACTGTTGTTAGTCATACCCTCCCAGCCTTTGTCGTCGACAAAAAGGTCAAGACGAGACGAGTAGTGATTGGATGAATGAACGGGGAGTATCAGACACTTGACGGCATCTTCTCCTACAAATAATGGCGCGTCTATCCAGGAGTGGCCAGTAGAGCTTCCAACTAGTATCTCAAACTTCCATCTCAAGAACTCAGTCCAGAGAAACCATGAAAAGTTCTAGCGAAGAACCATCCAGTGATCAGGTTGGAGGAAGAAGTTACTGGAGATGGAGCAAGCAAGATTTCTTCCCAGAAGAATCATTTAAAAGTTGGGGATCCTACAGATCCGCGTTGCGGCAGACGTGGTTCCGGCTGAAGGATAGGATCAAAAGTAGGTCGGATGATATCACCGAGCTCGGGGAGCTCCGGAAACGGAGCGAGAACGACATGAAACGTTGCCTAAACTGGTGGGATCTCACATGGTTTGGATTCGGGTCGGTCATCGGAGCAGGCATTTTCGTGCTCACTGGTCAAGAAGCTCATAAACATGCTGGACCAGCCATCGTCCTGTCATATGTCGCATCGGGTGTGTCTGCTATGCTTTCGGTCTTCTGCTACACAGAATTTGCAGTAGAAATTCCCGTGGCCGGTGGATCTTTTGCTTACTTGAGAGTAGAACTAGGGGATTTCGCTGCCTTCATAACAGCAGGGAACCTACTCCTGGAAAGCATTGTTGGGACTGCAGCAGTTGCCAGGGCTTGGACTTCCTACTTCACAAGCTTACTGAACCGTCCCTCCAACTCGTTACGCATACATACGAGTCTTCACGATGGTTACAATCTCCTGGACCCAATTGCTGTTGCTGTTCTGGCTATTGCCGCCACAATTGCAATGATCAGCACGAGGCACACTTCGTCCATCAACTGGGTAGCATCTGCAATCAACACCGTGGTAATTTTGTTCGTCATAATTGCAGGTTTTATTCATGCAGACACTTCTAATTTGACACCTTTTATGCCTTTCGGGGCTAAAGGGGTCTTCCAAGCAGCGGCTATTGTATATTTTGCATATGGTGGATTTGATAACATAGCCACCATGGCCGAGGAAACAAAGAACCCCTCGAAAGATATACCGCTAGGACTGCTCGGTTCAATGTCAATCATCATGGTGATATACTGCCTGATGGCTCTCGCGCTTAGCATGATGCAGAAGTACACAGAAATAGACGAGAACGCAGCCTATTCTCTGGCTTTTCAAAGTGTGGGAATGAAGTGGGCAAAGTATCTGGTAGCTCTCGGTGCTCTCAAGGGCATGACGACAGTTCTTCTCGTCGGGGCGCTTGGCCAAGCACGGTACACCACTCATATCGCGCGAGCCCACATGATCCCACCGTGGTTCGCCCTTGTCCACCCGAAAACTGGAACTCCCATCAACGCAACCCTTCTGATTACAATCTCAAGTGCTGTCATCGCTTTCTTCTCCAGCCTGGACGTACTCGCAAGCTTGTTATCTGTAAGCACGCTGTTCATTTTCACGATGATGGCAGTCGCTCTTCTCGTGAGGAGGTACTATGTACGAGACCAAACACCTCCACAGAACCTGTCGATGCTGGTTGCTTTCTTGCTCATAATTGTGGCTTCCTCTATGGGGACTTCAGCTTACTGGGGATTGAACCCAAAAGGCTGGATTGGGTATTGCGTAACTGTACCACTTTGGTTCTTGGGCACTTCTGGGATTTACTATTTCCTGCCACAGCAGAGGACGCCAAAATTTTGGGGAGTTCCGCTCGTCCCATGGCTTCCATCACTGTCTATAGCAACGAATTTGTTTCTAATGGGGTCATTGGGTGCCGAGGCTTTCGTACGATTCGGGATATGCACCGTAGTGATGCTCCTTTACTATCTTCTTGTCGGAGTCCATGCGACCTATGACGTGGCACATCCGCCACAGCAACCCGAGGAGAAACTTTAGCAGACTGACAATGAAGACGATGGCAAGAGCAAGACACCGGAGGCGCATGTTTCTTTCCACCAATCCATCCTGAACTTGGTGGTTAATTTCTACTGCTGCAGTGACGATACTGTAGGGGAGGTCCCTTAAAGGTCTCACACTTTCAAGCTCTAAATATGTATCCGCCGTTTAGGCTTACAATAATATTATGAAGAAAGTTCAGCAAGTTCTAGATAATTAATAGCAACAATCTGTCTCTTCTTTGCCAGAAATAACCTGCTTTCATTTTGCAGCTGCCTTTCGAGCAAATTTTCTTCAGTCGGTGAGAAGCTTATCTGTACTCATTTCACAGAGAATACCCAAAATAAGCGCAGGAGACGCGTACAAATGAAACGCTAAGTTCATTTCAAACGATCGATTGATCTCAAAAGTACTATTGTACTGAGCTTTGGACCATCTATTTACATTCGGTCATTTTATAAGAACTACGATGCACAATGACAACTGTCACGTTCCACCATCGCCCCAGCATGTTCTGGGTTTTACTGATACTATAGGAAACCCCAGTTGCTCCATTAAATCACTCAGCACACCAACACTTGACTAAGCCGCATTTCCATCGTTTACCTGTTCCTTGTGATGGATGCAAACCTATATGCCAAGTCTGTAAACACAGAACGAATCCAAATGCTTCCACTGAGATTTGCCCCCTTTGTTGGACTATATGCCTGCTGGCTCCTGAAGTGGATTTTGTAACTGATGAAAGCATGAAAATTGACTTGGAATTACGAGGGAAAATTTACTTTGGATTAGCAACATGTTTCTGGTAACCACACACCACACAAGATAATCAACCTCTGTAATTCAGCTGAGTTTGTGATGCATGTCCAACCAATCTATACTGGAGGTTGAAAGTAAGACTTAACCTAACTTAATCACTATTCCGAAGGCTGAAATACCAGCACTCTAGAGTCGATGGTGCTTAGCACCAGACAAACTGATGAACAATGGCTGATTTTAATGGGATAAAGTCACGTAGACAAAGTTAAATTATGACTCAAATACTATTGAATGACATGTCCCATTCATTTCGCCATAACAACTTCATTAAAAAAAAGGGGAAGAAAAAAGAGAGCTAGATAAACAGAATATCAACCACCAAAAATACAATTCTAACTGACAATGAGTCAAAATGTGCACAAACAATGTGAGTATCCCAGTTTCATTTGCTGCGCTTCACAGCACGTCTTCCTTGGCCCTTCTTGGGTGGTCCCTTCCCACGACGCTTCAACATTTCAAGCTTTGATAAGCGCCTGGAAAAGAGTTAAGGGAAAAAAATGTCAGATAGTACAATACATAGTGCATGATTATACAAAAATTATCATTATCTTGTGTGAGGAGTAGACTTCAAAATCAGATGTCATCCTAGCTAGCAAGCTTGCTCCAGTAGACAGAATGAAAAACAGTTTATACAGTGAAGAAAACAAGCTAGGGACGATCTAATATTGTAAAATGCAAGTGATCCCATTATTGTTTTCTTCTCTTTCTTTTTTCTTCCGCTGACTAGAGGCAAAAATATCACTGGCCACAGATAATTTCAGCACAACACCGATTCAGCAGCCAGGAAAACCACCCCACCCCCCCAAAAAAAAAAAAAAAAAACACTTGGCAGAAAAACCAAAGAAAACTGCACTGAACCTGGAACCTTCCTTTTGTACTGGAGATATCCCTACTTGCAGCATACGACTAGGCTCAAGAAAGAACTCAAAAAGAATGTGGACCAAAACTTCCATTTGAATTTGCAATAGAAATGCAGACCAAACACCAAACACGGATACTGCAAACAGTTGATATCTCATCTTACATTATTTATCCTGTAACGAAGCATACAGAGTTTTACACAATAGGCATCCCCTTGATGCCACATTGATAGTTAGAAAGTTCGTCCAGGACCATAGCGGAAGAGATGGATCAAGCACACATTTAACAGCAGAAATTAAGCTTGTACATGGAGCCAACTGGCAGTGATAACTGAATTAACTGCCTACTCAACTGAGGTGGAGAAATTAGATTAACATTCTAGCACTACCATTCCCATCATCCCAGGCTTACTCCTTGGTTACTGCACGATGTACATGATTTCTCGGATTTTCTTCATCGTGCACTTGAGATCCTCACATTCATAAGCTATCTCACGTTTGTTCCCATGAAAATATAATTGCATCAAAGGAGGAACCCTCCTCCTTCACTAGGTAACAGCACCATACTTTCAGGCACCAATCCAATCTTAAAAAGGCTAAAGTGAAACCAGACACCAAAAAGTCCGGCATGCTTTCGCCACAAAAACATACAGATGCATATCTCGTTATGTCCGCTAGAGAGAGAGAGAGAGAGAGGATTACTCTTGTTCTTGACGGGCCATGACAAGAGGGTCGTCCTTCTTGATGTCATAGGGGTACCACTGCGCGACTTTCTCGCCAAAGAGCTTCTGCCTGAGAAGCTTGTGTGGGGATCGCTGCCCCGTGGGATTCAGGATGTGCCCGAATATCCTCCCCTTCGCCTCCGCCACCCCCGTCGTCACCGCCGTCGAAATTAAGCTCCTCAGCCCACCGCCGCCACTCATCCTCCTTCACTCCCCCACTCTGAGAACCAATGCAATCACAAGCAAACGCGTAAGCAAGAAAGCCATCTCCTTTACCCACTTGGGAAGCAGTACGAAACAGGAACGATGAGAAAGAGCAACGGAGAAGGGAGGTGAGAAGAACCTCTCGACTTCTGCACCTAGAGACCCCGTCCCCCCCGGTCGAGTCGGAGGAAGTCGACCACTGGCTCCGTCAGTTTCAGCAAAAAACAAGGAGAGAAAAGGGGAGAGAGGGTTTAGGTTTTGCTGTGAAAGGAGAAGAGGAAGACGATGATACAGCTTATTGGGCTGGGCCTTTCATGGGCTAATGGGCCCTCGAGGGCTGGAGCTTGTTGTCTGTAGTACTCCAATCTCTTCAATGGGCTCGAAAACAATTTTTGGGCCAAGGAAAGTTCGCAACCCAATACTTAAAACTGCATCTCGATATATTCAAGAAAAAGTCACACTTGATTTTCGTGAGTAGTAAGTGCAAAAATCAAGTCAATGAAATTTCGGATGAAATACCCATGCCCAATCAAAATTTGGTCAAATCTGTCTAAAAAAACAAATGAATATGATTTTTCAAAAAGAATTTTAATTTAACAAATTCAAAACACCAAATCACAGTGTCCAAAAATCGAGTCACTAAGACGTGGACGAAAAAATTCTTAAAAATGATATCTTTTATGTCCTTCTTTCCATTGACTCTATGTTTTTATTTAATAAATTCCATGAGCCCATACTTAAAATTGCATGAAAATATTTTTAAGAAAAATTCCCTTTCCTATTGACTCTATTTTTGTACTTATGGAAGGCAAGTAAGCTAATACTTAATATCACATCTCGATATGTTCAAGAAAAATTTATTCTCTCACTAACTCAATTTTTGCACCTATAGGCTTTATGTCGATGCAACAGTATATATTCAGAAAAAATTCTTTCTCGCATTGACTCAATTTTTGCACATACTAGCTTTTTGTAGGTAAAATCCAGTTAATAGAATACCAAATGAAAAATTTATGTCCAATCAAAGTTTGGTCAAATTTTTCTAAAATACACATGAAAATGATTTTTTAAAATTTTACCCAATTTGATGAATTCAAAACATTGTGTCTCGATCTTATACAATCTTTCAGTTGTATCAAGAAGAACTGGTTATATATGCTAAGGCATCGCTAATAACAGCTTTGTTTGAATACATAAAAGCACTATGAACAAGTTTAATTTAATGATGTTTCCTCCTATCATTAAACTATCTCTTTATATTTCTGTGCGGCATTCATTTTGCTTAAACATTCATCAAGTTCGAAAATACCTCCAATGCATCTGCCGATGTTGTTACCATATCATATGTAATCTCTTTAAAAATTTTATCTAATAAGAATATTATGTTTGTCAGCTTCCAGCATACTAAAAGAGTTCCAATCTCCTCACGTCTAGGAATCATATGCCTCAGGCCAACCTTAATAGTATGTTTAAGAGCACTAAAATCACTCAAAGCAAAAATTTGGATTATGGAATCAGTGTCGACACCATGTCTCACACTATGATATGCTTTAACTGAAAACTAACCATGTCTTTGCTAGGAGGCATTGAACATCCACATAAGTATATGACCTCCCAAGCACTAATTAAGTACTGCCTGAAATAGTTAAAACTTGGCAATTTAGCTGAAGATGAAATCAATCAAGCAAAACAATATTTAAACTTGTCAGGCAAGATAGAGTTTACATCTTTCTGGATTATTCCGCGTTTGATTTAACTTGAACAAAAAGCTCATCATTAACCTCATATCTCTTTAGTGTTTTCTTGTACAATTTCCTCACTAGTTCAATCCACTCATATAAGCTTGTCAGAGAGTGTCTATCGCGTTGCCCATGTACTTCAGGATTACCTTAAAGAGTTTCATCGTTGGGGAAATTGATATCTTTTACGCCCTTCTTCCCATTGACTCTATTTTTGTACCTATAAAAAGTCCATGATCCAATATTTTTGGTGGAGAGAGTCTATCGGCTAAATCATTGCCCCTGTATTGCAGAAAGCTTGTAGGCGCGAAAATTCGGTAAAGAGAAAATGAATTTTTATTGAATATATCGAGCTGTGATTTTAAGCATTGGATCACTAGCTTTTCGTAGGTATAAAAAAAGAGTTATTAGGAAAATTGATTTTTTCTTGAAAATATTTTCATGCAATTGAAAGTATTAGGTTACGGACGTTGTGTAGGTATAAAAATAGAGTCAATGGAAAGAAAGATGTTTTCCCTAGAGACGAAGCTCTTCAAGATAATCCCGAAGTACACAAGTATCAATTCAATCAATAAACTCTATTCACCAAGCTTATTTGAGCATATTGAATTAGTGAGGAAATTGTATAAAATAATTTGAGCTCCATTGATGAGCTTTTGCTCAAGTTAAATCAAACAAAATATTCTTCTAGGATGAAACTTTTAAAGAGATTACATATGATAGCTCTATGATAAGCTAGTCCAAGGCATACAGTTACCGGACATTGGGAGATTGAAGCTCTTCTAATAGGTCATAAGTTAACAACCTAAACCTTTAAAAAGATTACATATGATATGGCAATAAGAGATTACATATGATAGCTCCATGATAAGCTAGTCTAAGGCATACAATTTCCGAACGTTGGGAGATTGAAGCTCTTCTAATAGGCCGGAAGTTAACAACCAAAACCTTTAAAGAGATTACATATGATATGGCAATAATAGTGGCTGTATTAGAGGTACTTTCGATTTATATATGGCAATAATAGTGGCTGTATTAGAGGTACTTTCGAACTTTATAAATTTTTTAGCAAATTGAATGCCGCAAAAAAATATAAAAAGACAGTCTGATGATAGGAGAAACAACATTGAACTGAACTTTTTTGTAGTTTTCTTATACATAAAATTCAGACATGGTTGTTATTGGCATTACCCTAGCCTCTGTAATGAATACTTCTCTTTACTATGGTTATATAAAATCAAGACATGATGTTTTGAATTCATCAAGTTGGGAATTTTTTTAAAAAAATTCATTTTAATGTGCTCTTTAAACAAATTTGGTCAAACTTTGATTGGATATAAGTTTTCCATATGATATTTTATTGACTCAATTTTCGCACATACTATCTTTGCACCTATAGTCGCACCTATGGAAAGCTTGTAGGTGCAAAAATTGAGTTAATGAGAAAATGAATTTTTCTTCAGTATAATGAGATGTGATTTTAAGGATCAGTTCACTAAGTTTATGTATGTATAAAAATAGAAGCAATAATAAAATGGATTTTTCTTGAAAATAGTTCATGCGAGTTTAAGTTATCGGATCATGGACTTTTTTAGTACAAAAATAGAGTCAATGGGAAGGAGGATGTGAAAAATATTAATTTCCCCATCAATGAAACTCTTCAAGATAATTGTGACGTACACGGATATTGATTTAGCCAATAGACTCTTTGCCAAACTTATATGAGTAGATTAAGCTAGTGAGAAAATTGTTTAAAAAAAGGATGAAGAGATCTGATGATGAGCTTTTTCCTCAAGTTCGATCAAGCATGGAATAATCCTGAAAGGTGTAAATTCCATCCTTCCTGACAAGTTTAATTTTTATTTTGCTTGATTGATTTTACATTGAGCTAAATTGCCAAATTTTAACTATTTCAGAAAATACTTATTAGTGCAGGAGCTTATGTACTTATGTGCATGTTCAGTACCTCCTAGTAAGGCCGTGGTTGACTTTTTGTTAGAGTATGTCTATAATGTGAGACATGGTGTCAGCACTAATTCTAGAATCCAAATTCTTTCATTCAAAGCATTCAACATTTTCGAATGCTTTTAAACATACTATTAAGGCTAGCCCAAGGCATACAATTTCCGGATGTAAGGAGATTGAAGCTCTTCTAATAGACCGAGAATTAACAACCATAATATTCTTCTTGGACGAAACTTTTAAAACGAGTACATATGACATAGCAATAATAGTGGCTGATGTATCAAATGTACTTTCAAACCTTATGAATTGTTTAGCAAATTGAATGCCGCATAGAAATATAAAGAGATAGTTTGATGATAGGAGGAAACATCATTGAACTAAGCTTTTTCGTAGTTTCCTTATACATAAAATTCAAACATGGTTGTTATTGGCATTGGCCTAGTGTCTACAATTAATTCTTCTCTTTATCACTAAAAACATGGTTATATAAAATTGACACATGATGTTTTGAATTCATCAAGTGAAGAATTTAAAAAAAAAAAAACATTTTAATTTGTTCTTTAAACAAATTTGGCCAAAGTTTGATTGGACATAAAGTTTCCATCATATTTTATTGACTCAATTCTCACACCTACTATCTTTGCACCTATTGTCGCACCTACAGAAAGCATGCAAAAATTGAGTTAATGAGAAAATGAATTTTTCTTCAATATAATGAAATGTGATTTTAAGCATTAGTTCACTAACTTTCTATATGTATAAAAATAAAGTCAATAGAAAAATGAGATTTTTTTTTTTTTAAATATCTTCATGCAAGTTTAAGTATCGGATCGTGGACTTTTTGTAGTACAAAAATAGAGTCAATTAAAAGAAGGATGTAAAAAATATCAATTACAAAAGCTTTTCAAGATAATTGTGAAGTACGCAAGTGTTGATTTAGCCAATAGACTCTCTTTACCAGGCTTATATGAGCGAATTAGGCTAGTGAGCAAATTGTATATAAAAAAAAAAATGGTAAAGAGATCTGAACTGAATGATGAGCTTTTTGCTCAAGTTAAGTCAAACATGGAATGATCTTGAAAGGTGTAAACCCCATCCTCCCTGACAAGTTAGAATTTTACTTTGCTTGATTGATTTCACCTTTAGCTAAATTGTCAAGTTGTAACTATTTTAGACAACACTTAATTAGTGCTTAGAAGCTTATGTACTTATGTGCGTGTTCAATGCCTCCTAATAAGGAGAGGTTGATTTTTAGTTAGAGTATGTCCATAATGTGGGACATGGTGTCGGCATTGATTTCAAAATACAAATTCTTCCATTCAGTAGTATGAATGCTTTTAAATATACTATTAGGGCTAGCCTAAGGCATACAATTTCCAAATGTAAGGAGATTGACGCTCTTCTAATAGACCGGAAGTTAACAAACATGATATTCTTTTTGGATGAAACTTTTAAGTAGATTACATATGATATGGCAATAATAGTGGTTGATGTATTAGAGGTACTTTCGAACCTTATGAATTTTTTAGCAAATTGATTGCCGCGTAGAAATATAAAGAGATAGTTTGATGATAGGAGGAAACATCATTGAATTGCACTTTTTCATAGTTTTCTTATACATAAAATTCAAACACGATTATTATTGGCATTGCCCTAGCATCTATAATTAATTCTTCTCTTTATCATTGAAAAAATGGTTATATAAAATTGAGACATGATATTTTGAATTCATCAAGTTGGGAAAAAATTTTTAAAAATCATTTTAGTGTGCTCTTTAAACAAATTTCGCCAAATTTTGATTGGACATAATTTTCCATATGATATTTTATTGACTCAATTCCCGCACCTACTGTTTTTGTATTTATTGTCACACCTACATAAAGCTTGTAGATGCAAAAATTGAGTTAATGAGAAAATGAATTTTTCTTCAATAGAACAAGATATGATTTTAAGCATTAGTTCACTAGTTTTCTGTATTTATAAAAATAGAGTCAATAGAAAAAGGGGATTTTTCTTGAAAATATCTTCATGTGAGCATTTTGTAGTACAAAAATAGAGTCAATAGGGAGGAGGATGTAAAAAATATCAATTTCCCCAGCAACGAAGCTCTTCAAGATAATTGTGAAGTACACAGGTGTTGATTTTGCTAATAGACTCTTTCTGCCAAGCTTATATGAACGGATTAAGCTAGTGAGCAAATTGTATAAAAAAACGGTGAAGAGATCTGAGCTCAATGATGAGCTTTTCGCTCAAGTTAAATCAAATATGGAAAAATCTTGAAAGGTGTAAATTCTATCCTCCCTGACAAGTTTAAATTTTATTTTGCTTGATTAATTTCACCTTCAGTTAAATTGCCAAGTTTTAACTATTACAGGCAATACTTAATTAGTGCTTGGGAGCTCATGTACTTATGTGCATGTTCAATACCTCATCACAAGGTTTTCAGTTAGAGTATGTTCATAATGTGGGATTAGATGTCGACTTAGAATCCAAATTCTTGCATTTAGTACTTTTAATGCTCTTAAACGGTCCAAGGCATAAAATTCCCGAACATGAGGAGATTGAAGCTCTTTTATTAGGCCGGAAGCTAACAACCATATTCTTCTAGAATGAGACCTTTAAAGAGATTACATATGATATGGCAACAACACTTTTAAAGATATTACATATGATATGCAACAACAATGGTTGATGCATTGGAGGTATTTTTAAACCTTAGAATTTTTAAGCAAACTGAATGCCTCACTAAAACATAAAGAGAAAATTTGATGATTGGAGGAAACATCATTAAAATTAAACTTGCTCGTAGTGTTTGCAAGAAATTCAAACATGGTTGTTATTGGCATTGTCTTAGCGTCTATAATTGATTCTTCTCTGTAAAATGAGGTGCAAATACTTAGAGTGCCAAAATTTGGCATAGAAGACAGGGCTTTCGCGGAACAATTTTGAACATAAATAGTTTTTTTTTTTGTTTTCTATTTTCGAAACAATTTCGATTATAAGAATGTGCTTTGTAACGCAAAAAATTTCTATTTCATGAATAGAAATGTGTTTTGTAAACTTGTATAATTTTATTATTTCTTTTAATTTTTCAATATTTTTATTATATTTTTTTCTTTTCTTTTTCCCTTTTTTCTCCTTTATAGCCGGTCATTGGCCACGACGATGGCCGTGGATCGGCCGGGCGAGGTCCGGCGAGCTCGTCGGTCGCCTCGGTGGCCAAGCGAGCCTCGCCAGGCCACCGGCAAGGCTCGACCTTGCCTAGGCAGCTCAAGGTCGGCCTCGGCCTAGCTTAGCGAGGCCAAGCCTCGCGCCAGCTGGCGAGGCTCGACCTTGCCTTGGCTAGGCAACCTCGAGCTCACCTAGATCTAGCAAGGCAGAGCCTCGCATCGGCCCAAATTTGGCGAGGCCGAGCCTCGCTGGCTATTGGGCAAGCTCGGCCTCGCCAAATCTAGGCGAGCTCGAGCTCACCCAACCAAGGCAAGATCGAGCCTTGCCCAGCCATGACGAGACTCGGCGTCGCCGAGGGCCGGGACGCTCCAGCGAGGTCACCGGCCCTCGTTGGCCGGTCGCTGGCCATGGCCAAGGTCGGCGACCAGCCAAAAGGAGGAAGAAGGAAAGAAAAAATAAGAAGAAAATAAGAAGAGAGAGAAAAATTGGTTCTCGAAATTGTTCTCGGAAAAAAGAAACAACTTTTTTCTACTTCTTGTTTCTATTTCAAATCTATTCTCCGGAACAAAAGTTTTACCAAACACGTTTTTGTTCTTTTTTTGTCCCTTGAAACAAAAGAATAGAAATTTTTATTTCAGGGAACATAAACACTTCTTAACAAATAGACCCCTAAGTGCTAGAAGTTTGAAAAGGTATATTTATGTGCCAAAATTAGAGCAAAATAGATCAATTAAGTGCTAATGGTGAGAAATTTCGACCAAAATGCCGACAAGACATTTTTCAACAAGACAAACGTGGCTAGTAAGTCGAAAATGACATCATTTTACCTTGAATTATAAATTTAATATAATTAATTAATTTAAATTTAAAACTAAATTATTGAAAAAAATTAAAAAATGAAGAAGAAAAGGAGTAGATTGCAGAATAGCGAGGGCTGTGCAAGCCCTGATCGCTAACTCCCCACCGTCATCAGCCTGGTGACAATGGGGGGAGGGGGAAAGTTCAACCGAGGTCACCAAGCCATAGCTAGGGGCCAACGACCCTGGCTAACCAATGGTGAGGACCTGCAAGCCCTCACACAAACTTGGGGTGAGGGTTGCAGCCCTCTCTTAGATTTGACAAGGGTTGCCGGCCCTTGCCCAATTCGGCCAAGGGCCACCACTGGCTATCAGACCCTGGCAAATCGGCAATGAGGGCTTATTAGCCTTCGCCGTCCTACAATCTCCTCTTTTTAAAAGAAATAAAAATTTAATATCAAACTTAATTTAATTAATATTTATATTAAAATTCAAATAAAAGACAAAACAATGTTGTTTTGGTTCTTCTTTATTGACCCAGCTTTCCAACGAGCCACATAGACGACTTTTATTACTAAAAGTAAGTTACGTCGGATTTTCAATACCCTTTGTTGGAGTTGGCATTTTAATGTCCCATTTTTTTAAAGAAAGTGGCATTAAGTGTACCTTTCGGAGCTTCTGACACTTAAGTATCTTTATGCCAAGTTTTGGCACTTGCATTGTACATCTGCCGAAAGAAAATGAACGTATAAAATTGAGACACAATGTTTTGAATTCATCAAATTGGGAAAACTTTTAGTGTATTTTAGACAAATTTGACCAAACTTGGATTGGACATGAGTTTTTCATTTGATATTCTATTGATTTGATTTTACCTATGAAAGTCCGTAGGTGCAAAAAATTGATTGTCAATGAGAGAATGAATTTTTCTTGAATTTATCGAGATGTGATTTTAAGCATTGGGTCACTAGCTTTCCATAGTTAGTCAATAGGAAAAGGAAATTTTTCTTGAAAATATTTTCATGCGATTTTAAGCATGGGGCAATGGACTTTATGTAGGTACAAAAATAAAGTTAATGAAAAAAAGACGTAAAGAGATATCATTTTAAAGAATTGTCTACGTACCAGTTACTCGATTTTTAAACATTGTGACTTGATGTATTGAATACGTTAATTTGAATTTTTTTTTTGAAAAATCATATTTATTTGTTTTTTAGACAGATTTGACCAAATTTTGATTGGGCATAAATTTTTCATCCAATATTTCATTGACTCGATTTTTGCATTTACTACTCACAAAGATAAGTAAATGGGAATGATTTTTCTTGAACAAATCGAGATGCAATTTTAAGTATTGCGTCACGAACTTTCCTTAGGTACAAAAATTGTTTCAATGGAAATGACGTAATGGTTCGGTGCCCAACTGAAGGAAAGTTCCCCTTGACGCTCAAAACTGGAGTAGACCACTACTCTCTCATAAGATTCGGTGTGCTATCATTTGAAAATGTGCGGACTAAAACAATAGAAGCTCTTGATACATATCCAACGCCCGGATGACTTTTTGTATGTACAACTTCCGATGAAGCCTATACCTGCGAATATCAAAGGTTATACTTTGTCACTGAGCATTGGAAAGAACAGATATCAACACTTGGGTACTCAAATAGCATGAAGTTCCTGGGATGCTCAGATGAGAAAAACTTACTTAATTGCAGCTTCGGATGTCCTACTTTGTGGCATGGAATCTGTGAATAGCATTAAAGTGGATATCACGCATATCAAATGATAATCAAGTTAATCAACCAAGCAACTAGATTTAGTTTAACATTTTCTTTACCTAGTATTTCCTGGTCTTGCTCCAATGTTGTAGGGAATTGTGCAAGCATCCGTTGGCATTCTTCTTGCAATTCTTTTGCTGCCTTTCTTTCCACGCTGGGCACTGCAGGCAGATCTCTATCTGACCACGTGGGTAGTGCTCTTGCAGCTGCAAGAACAGCTCCATCCACGAAAGTGCCTCCGACATTGGCTAGATGATCTGGACCTGTTTACGAGATTCAGACAATAATGGCAGAGTAAAATGCATGGGGTGCTGTTATATAGTGGAAACAATGATGAGGGGATTGGTCTTTTTCGTACTCTTATGGTAATATTCATCAGGAAGGCCAGCTATGTCGAAGACAGACAAGAACGAATCCAAATGAATACGAGCATTGCCAGAGAACTCAATAGCATCCCAAGGATTCTGCCACAATTAAGCAATGTGTATCAAGGAGTTAGCTCTGCAAAGATACTTAAATCTAAAACAATAGAAATCAGGGGCCGAGAAATTATTAGCCATATGTTCCATGCGTTAAGTTGCTTTAATTGAGTTTCCTTTATTATCAAAGTTTTATTTCCTTTTTTACTTACATAAGGGTATTATTGTCATATACAGTTTATAGTCAATATAAATACAATGGGTGTAGGGTTTCTATTACTACAGAAATCTACAGCCCCTTCTTTCTTTCTTTTACGTTCTCCTTCTCTTCTTCTCTATTCCTTCTCTCTTCTTCTTTCTCTCTTACTATACACTGCGGGTTCTCTAATCAGCTTTGTGACACCATGCAACACTGAAAGTAACACAGGCAGATCCATATTTCATGAATAGACCTTACAAGATCAAGCAACCCTGGCAAGAAAGCTCTCCACGTGACAAAGAGGACTAAGTATATACTAAGGGCTATTGATGGCTTCGGATGTAGAGGTATTTCTACAGCTTCAGCCACAGCCTCACTCCTGACTTATGCTGTTCAGTTTGCAATACTGTAAGTTTAAGAGTCATTTAGACACCTTCGATCACAAAGATAAGTGGAATTGGATGAAATCCTTGGCATCTTGCTAGCAATTATGAAAGAGCCAAAGCAAAGTGTAGTGATGCAAGAACATCTGGAGTTGGCTGAAATTGTTGACATGTTATTTTGGAGTGTTCATGTCAATCTTCTGGCGAGGTAATCATTAGAGTTTTGTATTTTGTTTCACCTCTACTATCAATCTTGCATTTTCAAAGAAATTACAGATTCTTGACGAGTTTTTGCAAGCAACCAGCACCAAGGCCGAATGGCATCTAAAAGAGACAATTACGAATCAACTCTCCAAATAACTAATGCTTTGTTTGTCTAGGCACGACAGACCAATTATAAAAGTTTTTTCAGGCTGATCTCCACTGTCTACTTAATTCATATTAATCTGTCACTGTGGTATAGCATTTTCCCTTGGTTCTGCCTCATTTGTCAGTGTCAGAGCATCAGCAGTCACCTTTCTACAAACACCATTTTATACATGTACTTTTTAAGTTCCATCTTATCACTCCATTCAATTAGATCATATTCTCTTTTGAATGAAAAACTTTTGAATAAAAAATTACTGTTTTCATTCTAAAGAAAGATATATCACCAAAGTGCCCGCGTGTTTAGAACCCTATAGAAGGTGTTACTCCCAGAATAATAGTGCTAGCTAGCCAAAGTTGTCCTAAATGAAGCACAAAACCATTGGCAGGACAGAGAATGTATGAATACCACTCTGGTGACCATGGGGCATAACCCTCACTGTATGTTATATCAGGTTATATCAGGTGCAGCATGCATAAAGACAAGCAACTCAGTAAAGCAGTTTGCATAATTGATGCTTGTAAACATAAGAAAATCATATATTCACAAAGCATTAACTTACCACAGGTGATGAAAAGCCGTATCTTTGCATGAACATGTTATTCTTCTGGCTGCCAAGGTAATTGATTGTCATCTGTCAAATCGAAAGACTCAACCAAATTACAGTCTATCATCATTCCCATCGTTCATTTACAGGACAAAAATGACTTTTTCAAAAAGCCTTTGCCCCATGAGCTAGTGTAGCATCACAGGCAATGACATAAGTAGCTGCTCCAGGTCCAGAACTGTATAAGCTGTGAAATTTAAGCAACTTCACATCTAACATGTCAGAATCACCAAGTGTTGGTTCCAGCTAGCAGGCAAAAAACAATGCCAATCATCTAAGAATAATTATTAACCAAACCACCATACCATCTGACATTCCATGACATGTCAAGGCCTTGGTTCATTCTACCAAATGTACTAATTGACGGTTTAAACATTCAGTGCCTAGCACTTTGGTTCACTGGCCTGCCTCTAACAATTACAAGAAAAATTATTTTGTTGAAAGGTGAATGTGCCATAGAGAAAAAATGTAACTATTACCTCATCTCCCTTTCTTATCCTTTGTCCAGCATTTATCATCACCTCAAGCATGCGATCCTTAAAGCGCCAATGTAGAAAACAATTTGGTTCAAAAGAATGATTAAGCATGTCTGCATGTCCACCCAAAGGTATTTTATAAAGTCAAGTCAGTCTGACAACTGTTAACAAAAGTGGGAATTAATGAAGAGAATACAACAGATGCAACAACATATACAGCATTGACAAAATACAAAAATTCAAAGTAAACAGCAAATTCCACTGTGAACAAATGAATCTCGTAACATAGAGAAAATAACAGATAAATACCATTTGAAGGCATGTAAAACTAACCAGCATAAGGAATTAGCATATTAGAATCCTGAACAAGAGCGCCTATCCTTATTTGCAAGCCAATACTTCGTGACTGAGCCACGCTCACTGCCCAAGTGAATCTCTCAGGATCACGAGCAAGACGCTTAATCTTAAGTGGTGCACCATTATGCTACGGGATGTCAAGACCACAGATAAATATTCAGCAAAAGAGAAAAGTATACCATTCAAAATTATAACCAAAGAACATACAGACAGCATGGGTCAACTAACCCAATGCTTTTCCCAAAAGTCCAAGGCACGTCTTTGCTGTTGTTTCATAGTTGTAGCAAGGGTTGGATCCTGCAGCTCCAAAAGATCTCCCTGTAGCAATTAATCCATGAATGAGCAAGATACATTCTAAGAAAAATCTGGAGAAGGAAGCAGAGTGTTCCCCAAAAACCTAATAGTCCATTATAGTGGCTACAATATAGCAGTTGCGGCCATTGTGGCTACCAAAATCACCAGTATAGTGCTGAGCTAAAAATTCACACTATTAGCAGTCGGTAGAGTCCGCTATCAGCGGTATTTCAGTGATAATGCCAGTCCCAGTGTCATTGCCATCATTTGCCGTTCAACCGCAGAATGACCCCAACAAAATGGCACTAAAATTAGAATCAATCCAATCTTAGATCAATGAATTAATAATATTTTTAATAAATCTGTCAATTCAAATTCAGCATTTCTGTTATTATTACTAGAAGCAATGGAACCACCATAAGATATATTCCAAATTTACAGCTACCTAATACATTCAAATATTCATATAGCTTAGCCTCTTAACATCTTTATATACATTGGAAAGCAAGTTTAACATTCTTAAGAAATCACAACGGAATGTAAATTTGACACGCGGAAGTATTATGATTTTACCATATGTTGTGTGAATGCTTGAAGAATTTCACAGAGAAACCTAACTACAAAGAGAAACAAGTTAAAGATGATACTAGATAAGGAAGCAAGTGTAACAGCTCCATGTCGATACATTAATAGATGCATATGTGCAGTGCTCCAGCCTTTCATCAGCCAAAAGCTTAATGACCAAGACATATTGCACTAAGATTAAAATCAGCGGATACTCATGGAGACAGGAAGTCTGACATAGAGTTTACATAGAGTTTGAGGCAAAAATCTTGTCAAAGTCCAAGTGAAAAAAAAAAAAAAGAGAGAGAGAAAAGAAAAGAGAGATAACTCAAAAGATATCATTGCTTAAAGAATTTAAAGAACTCAGAAATTCATCTAAATAGAAAAACAATTCAAAGCTTAAAGGAAAAGATAAATAATAGAAAATAATGACCTCTGTTGCTAGAAGCAAGCTAGTGCACTCATCTGCACCTGGTAAAAAGTCCCCATATAACTGCCAGAAGTTGTCCTGATTATCAAATGCATATAGAAGAAGACATGCCATTCTCAGGTCCCAGTCCGTCTGCATGTAAATTATCACATGTAATTATCTTGTCAGTGATATACATGCTACAAAAATAAATAAATAAATAAATAAATAAATAAAATTGCTGAAGCAGCATCTGTTTTTGGGAACACAAGACTAGAGCAAACGGTCATTTATGTCACTGAATAAGAACAGCAGCGAATTACCTCTGGGTCGGTTGAGTTAATAATATCAAAAATGGGATGACCGATCGGTACTATATCTGGGAAGAACATCCAAGGGGGCTTTTGTCTAATGGTTAACATTAGTTCCAGCGGAATTTCCATGATTACCTGAACAAAAGCAAAAGACCATCATGCCTTATCTTAAAGTAGCCTCGAGACAATCCAACTGTAAATTACCAACAGCATGACAATAGATTTCACATCAAACACCAAAAAGAAGAAGAAGAAGAAGAAGAAGAAGAAGAAGAATGCAAGCACATGAAGATTCACAGTCATCCTTGGGTTAGTGATTCAACGAAATGTCTTATGAAGTAAACAGTCCACACACCCTAGCACGGCGCAGTGGCTCAACATCTTTGGAAGCGTAGACTCCAAATCCATCAGGCCCTTCCTTGAATTCTATTCCATAAGCTCGCATACTTCGAACATATCCAATCTTGTAAAAGTCGGGGTCTGCTGGTTCGAGCTGTAGAGTACAATCCAGAGTTGAAATCACACTTAGCAAATGAAGTAGAAATGCATCGATGTATCCCCTTAGATTTACGTACGACGGTCAACGTAATCCTCTAGGCCTTCCTAATCGCAGTAAAAGACATAAACATGCATGTAATGTAGACTTCTTACAAATAGATGGCGGGCAACTTCTGCTGCAATTCGAGATAAACGGGCAGGCAAACAGAGACCCTCGAAAGTGTGCAGTGAAAATGGAAGAAGCAAACAAAAGAAACAGCAAGCTCCTTCATTTCCTCACAATTCGATACGCAGAGCTAGCATTGCATACGGATGAATGTTGGTAACTGGGTCGGGGGCTACCTCGGAGAGAGATTCTTGGGCAGGGGGAGGCCGATAGAGGGGGAACGAGGAAGGCGAGTCCACCAAGGAAAGAGCAGCTGTTATGGGTCCAACGTTAGACGCTCGCCGGTCGCGGTCCAGGTGATGTCCGGGTCTTGCCGGTGGTATTCCCCAAGGCAAACGCTTCCACTGTCGTGTACAAAAGGTGACTTTTTGAGTGTGCCCACAATATCATTCAATACCCAGAAAGAGAGAGAGGGAGAGAGATGGGTTGGACCTGTTGAAGGGAAGAGGTCAAGAAGTGGTTTGGCTGAGGGAGAGGAACAGAGAGCTTCATGTTTGACAAAGCACGCCAGCAGTGATTCTCCAAGAAGAGGAGCAGCAGCAGCAGCAGCAAACGGAGATGAGACGAGCTGAGCCGATCCAGGGGAGCTTTACCCTGTAGCAACAGGAAATGGATAATTCCCCGCCCGGTCTAATTCTTTTTCGTTTGTATTTATTTTTATTAGCAAAAGGAAAGAACTTTTGTGGAAATCGACTATTTATATATATATAAATCGACTATTATATATATATATATATATATATATAAAGGAGCGACCTTTCCAAACGTTCTTCAGTTCGTTGGGCCAGAACTGGATCGTCGTCCTCTGCACCGCGCCGCTTGGCCCCGACTAGAAGAAAGCCGCCACCGAGTCGTTGTTTTGCTAGCGGTGGAATCCCAACGCAAAGCCCTGTTGTTAATTTTTCTTCTTCTTGCCTCGCCAAGATATGCCACAAGGTTCGTCTCAGTATCGTCCTGGAACTCTCTACGATTCTGTTGGTTCTGTCTCTGGCTTTTGTGGTCTTTCTTGGGTATTCTGTTTCTTCTTCTTCTTCTTCTCCTTCTTTGTGTTGATGGGTTGTTTGTGGAATGTGGTGGGAACAGAGCTTCCGGGGTACTACTTCGATGCGGAGAAGAACCGGTACTTCCCTATCAAGGGCCCCATTCCCGGCTCCAAATCAAAACCCCCCAGCTCCAGCTCCAGCTCCAGCTCGACTCCCGCTCGGGTACTTTCATTCTCGCTTTTTTTACATGAGATTTTCTCATATCAGGAAAAAAAAGTTTTGATTTTGCGGTCATGGCATTGGAGTAACCAGTTTCCCTTGCATAATGTTTGCGTGATTAGTTTTTCCCCCCTAATGATTTCAGCGTAGACCTGTCTCGGGCCGAACGTCCACTCTTCTTGAGATGAGGGAATTGAATGGCAATCCTTCATGGTTGAAGCATGCCAAGTGTAATTTCCAGGACGAGTTCCTCAAGATTCAGGTTTCCCACCCTCAGGTACTGTTATTGCTTCTGTTCTTTCACCTATTGGCCTTCAGGTGTGAATCGCACTGCCTTCAATGTCGCACGCAGTTTCTTAAGTGGATGAGAGTATACTTGATTGAAACATTCTTTTTCCAACTTTGTAAAGGGCTTGATTAAGAACCCAGGATGTGAAGTTTGTTGTGAAGATGATATGACCTGCTGCAGTTGCCTTCATGGCTATCTAAACCCAATAGGATCCCTGTTATCAACCAACCCAGAGCGCAGCTTTACCTTTATGCTTCGTTGTGCAGGTGTGGGCATTTCACGGGACAGATAAGATAGCTGATGGTGCTTTGGAACAGGTGCGTCTCCATATAATGACACCAGAGGGTGAAACTGCAACAGTTGGCCTGCTGGCTGGGGGCATGAATGGCTCTTTGAGGTGTGTTGCTTGCCATGCTCTCCATATCTGAGTATTTTGATCCCCAGTCGAAATTACGGCGCAATAAGCTAGTGTTGTCCTTCCTCCAAGTTTGCTCTGAGGGTATTTGGAATTGGAATGCTGAACATGTGTCTGCACAGAAGTATTGTCAGCCATTGTCTTGTCAGTTTAATTTTAAAGTCAAGCTGATGTAGAATGATTCCTTTTCGATTTGAATGTGCTCTTTCCTTGCTTGACAAGTCAATGCAATAAATGTCCTATGAACTCTGTAGCTTAGTCTACTACATCTTTCAGTGGCTTCTTTGAGTCTCGCTCGTCATTCTCACATCACTGTCTATATGCTCTCACCTGGCCATCTTTGTTTAATCTTGTCCACAGAATTGATGCTAAAGATCTAATTTGGTATCTAAGTCCTCTGTGTTCTTATAGATCAGTTGCAGTGGAGCATCTGTACTTTCGAGCACTTTCTGCTTGAGATACCTGTTGTCTTGACAACCATCTAGGTGTAGATTTTGCATAGTTGCTCTAAAGTATGGCCAATTTATTGCCTTGTTATTCCATGCACGCCTGCTTGAGGACACTATTTCATAATGAATGGCTGCACAGCTTGGTTTGTTGGTTTTGGATTTTTGAAAAGGAAAAAAGAAAAGAAAAAATGAGCCGCATCATTCTTCTTTTATCTTCTTTCTGCGGCCATTTTCCTTAGCTATATCTAATAATATAATCCTTACATTGTGGAGTACATGGCTGATGTTGCTGCTTCATTATTCTTTTCAAATATTTCTCTATTCATAATCTGAAAAATTATTCTGGATGTTTTGCAACTTTTGGGATATGAAGAGATAGTCTTGCTAGATAGAGACACAAAGAACTATGTGAAAGAATAAGGATATTGCTTTTTACTTAAAATGTTCATCCAAGAATATAGATGAGTGCAAGAAACTTGAGATTTTGGACTGAAAGTTCAAATGCTGAGCTGTGTGTGGCATGAAGATCATACAGTAATAGAACTTCTATTACTCTTCAGAGAACCCCAAGTCATTCCCTCAGTGGAATCTCAAATCAAGACAAAATGTGTATCTATCTTTTTTAATAGATGAGATGAACTTATTACAAGCTATTGCATCGAAAGTTTGGTGCTTTTCGCAGTTTTTGTGAAGTTGGAAAAGTTGGCCGACATTTTGATTATGGGGTCGATTGCATGCCAGAACATGTGTGGCCTCTTAAAAGAGAACATGAAGATTGCAAAGTCCCTGTTCATCTTTGGAGACCTTCAACAGCACAATTTCCTTCAGGCGTCTCCTGCATTAAAATGCCAAGAAAGCGATCCACTACAGTTGATGGCAATCATTTTCAACATGCACTGTATCCTTTAGTCAGTTGGATGTGCTGTACTCTTTAGTCACAGTTACATGATATTTTGCCTCTTGTCCTTCTCAATTTATATAATCATTACATACTCACTTGATCTTCTTGTTTTTCTTTGCTTGACTTTCACTCTGGTGTTTGGCACCTCTCTGGAATTTAAATGATCGTGTTTAATGTTCTTTGCTTAATGACTAGATTTGCGATCTCTTTACCTTTGCTTCCCACTGTCCTATGCTCCAATTCACATGTTGAGGCTGGGCATTGTGAACTGAAAATATAGGTTTATTCAATGGGTCATGTTCTTTGTTGTTTAATGTTATGTTCATTCTTTTGTTGCTCTCTAGTAATTAAATGTCCATAAATGAATGGTTCTTTCTTTTGATACAATAAATTAGTCTCTAGGTGCATGTCATCTATGTTCATTAGCTAATTTAAATATCTTGGTCTATTCGTTGGCTGTTTTCCCCAAGTTTGTTGTTCATATTTGTAGTAAGCTATGAACCATTGTTTTGAAGTGACAATTTTCTGCTTTCAAATCTCTTAAAGCAGCCAATTTGTGTGCTGATAATAGGTAAAGGCTCTTTCTATACTGTCATTGTACTTTGATGTTCCAGGTTTTTTCTTGATTCGTTTGCTCCAAATTCAAAAAAGATCATATTTAAAAGCTCTGGTGTGCCTTAGTTCTAATTATCTCGTCTGGATTAGCAATACTGTGACTTCCACCATCTTATTCGAAACAATTTTAAATAGTCATTCATCCAGTTTGTTTCAATACTCTGAACAAATTGAAAGGAAAAAAGCATTCTCTGTATTCGGCAAACAAACTTGTTTAGGATTTTGTGGTTTTGATTTATGAAGACATTCTTTCAAGACGAGATACCTTAACCCGCATGCAGGATAAGTACTTTAGGTTCAGATAGATCCGGTGGTTCTGTTCATATCCTTAATCTAGCTGAACCTTTTGATTTTCCTCTACGTGCTTCAACCGTATGGCAGAGGCAGCGTCGTATTGTTTCTTTCCATTGTACCATATGGACAGCAGATTGCTCTTCTAATGGCAATCGAGCAATTGTCGGCAAGTCTCTCTCTCTCTCTCTCTCTCTCTCTCTCTCTTTGACACTCGTCCAGTGCACACACAAATATTATCCTCTTTGGGAAGCTTCCATTAGTTGCTGAATCTTTGAAACTGTGAGAACTTAGCAATTGCTCAAGCATGAAGAACCTACTGTAGTATGTCAGATCAGGTTCTTGGTTGGCTGATCCCTTTGCATGACCAATGATATACATAATTCTGCTTTGGCCTATCTTTTATTTTTTAGTTCTAGATTCATGTTTGAGGGTTTTTTCTTAGCAGCACTTATTCAACTTGTGGTTAAGAATATAAGTTAGCTCCTGGTGCCAAGTTTTGCTCTGTGCACTGTGGATGCATTTTCACCATTGCATGTTCGTATGAAGCTCAATCTTTAGCTATTAAACTAAAGCAAGGATGTTTTTCTAATTCAATTTGGACTTTTTCTGGCTAGTTCTTCCATTATTTATATGTTGCCTTTGTATATCTAGGCACGAATTTGGGAGCTGCAGTGGTCAATTTGGAAAATGGGGTGGAATCTTGGGTGTGTCGTGGTAAAAGTGATGTTCTGGCATTGCAATTTGACCAGTCGGTAATTCTTCATGTCTTTCAAGATTCCAAAGATATAGAAGCGTGATGTTTTGTGCTTTTCCTTCTTTTTAGTGGATTATTATTTTGGCAATCACAATGTTTATCTTTTGTTGAAAAACAAGCTTTTCTTTTTTTGCCTTTAATGGATAAGCAGTCTCCTCCTTTCTCTGGATGCTGACACCTTTAATCCTTCTTGAAGGGAAATATTGCATTGTGTGGATTCAGAAATGGGGCTATTGTTACAGTCGATGTCCGAGAAAACCAAAGGGTTTCTTCTAGACTGATCAGTCATCAGATACCTTCCTCTCCTTCAGAAAAATTTCATGGGCATTCTCAAAAGCAATGGTTTAAGGTAATCGTTAGGGCACTTTTGTTTAGAATTTTAGAAATGAAAATTACTTATTTGCTTTCCCACCCAAATTTAATTAATGATTCTAATTCCAAAAAATAATGAAAAGACTATGTGCAAATTTGAGCGCTGATATTTGTCTATCATGAAAGATTAGTATGTTTTGGGTTAAAAAGAAGTGAAAGTGCATGACCTGTGAGATTTTTTTTTTTTTTTTTTTTTAAAAAAGCAAAAGGAAAAAAGTAAAATCTTCTTGATGATGTGAATTATGAAGTAGATGTGCTGAATGGCCATTATTTCGATCTTCTTCCCCTCCATTCAGAAAAGCTGTTGGCTTTCGACCCACATTTGTGACAAGAAATGCCTTAAGCTCTTGTAGAATCTTGGATTCTTGTGGTTTTTTCAGGCTTGGCCTAGAGTATTTTTATTCTCATCTTTACTCTCTCAACTTGGCTTATATAATTTTTGGCATCCATGCTGTCTGAATCTCTTCTCAGAGTACAGGAGAGTACTAGAAAAATGTCAAGTGATACGTTTTGCTTATGCTTTTGTAAATGGCTTTCCTGTAACATTTCGTTTTTCATATTTAAATCTTTTTTGCAAATTTCCTTGTCTTGATGTCTTTATTTGAATGCATCATGGGTTTCTCAAGTCATTGGTAATGCAACTTGGGATTTGATACCTGCAGCTCTCTGGAAAAATATGTCCAACCAATACAACTTATATGCCGAAGTCTATTTGCAGGTTCGTTTGCCTTTAATGTCATTAAAATAATTGTTTTGATTTGTTTCATGCAATGCTTTTGCTAACATTTACCTACTTCGAAACAACTAGTTTGGTGTCACTCCAGTTGTACGACCAGTACTTCTTAGCGAGTTCTATGGATGGCTCGGTTAGTGTCCATAATCTATCTTCTTTTATTTGTTTACCTCTGTAAAATAGTTTACTTTTCCTGTGCAGTCTGGTAATCTTTTGAAATTTATGTCTATATGAGTGGTATGAGGTCTTATTGATAGGTCACCGTACACTTTAATATGAACAATGGCTGCTACACATTCCCAGAGAGATTCGTTAACATTATTTGTCTCATTAATGAACAGATCAATCTGTATGATCATCGTCAAATAAAAAAAGGACCTGTGCAGTCCTATGAAGGGCAAGTGAATTCCCATACCCGTACACAGCTTGGGACGGACCCATCAGAGAAATTTCTGTTGTCAGGTGGTTATAGCTATTCTCTGGATGTTTTTATTTTAAAATCGTCACTAGAATCTACTGACTTCCTTAGCATGCCTTTGACCTTAGGTGGAGAGGACTGCTTAACGCGGCTCTGGAATATCAAGTCTGGGAAACTTCTGTTTGAGGATAGATTTTCAACTTCGGTCCCCTTAGTTTCTTGCTGCCAGTCGACTGAAAGTAATACAACTTATCTTTACTTAGATTAAGCCCAATTTCCATGGTTCTGTTGGTTTTTGAGTATTATTTACTAATTATGCCCGTTGACTTGATTGTTTTGACTTGTTCAAAGGATATCCAAGCGAGTTGTATGGCAGACAAAACCATATGGGATACTCACATGGGCAGCATGAGAGCTGGGGGTCATGGCTTGGGTCACAGGATGGATTATACTATGTACAATGGTACTGATTCATGATTCTGATATCTGACTCTCAACTAATGATCCATGCATCTGGAAAATGAATGCTGAAGTTGAATGCTTAAGCCTTGCTGGCACCTCCGAATGCCATCCAATTTGACCTGTTATACTCCTGAGTTGTGATAAGCACTTTTTGGGTATCTTGAGGAATAACTCATCTGTCTGGAGGATATGAATTGAGGTTCATCCACGAGACCTTTTTTTCGGCCTAAGGGCAGTGCTGACTTTGTATAGCTATAACTTTGCTTTTTAGTTCAACGATAGCGAGCAAAATCTTAAACTGGTTTCTTAGGCCACGTGGTGTATTTTTTCCCCCCTTTGTTGTTCTGTAAACAGACATGATTTTATAAGTAGGCATCTGTGTTTTCTAAATTGTTTAAGCCTTTGCGTGGATGTAGCTGTTTTTGTAGTACTATCTTTGCCTTCATTTCAACTGGCTTCTCTCTATTGCGAGAGAATGTCGCTCTTATACTTGTGGAATGGAGTGATGGAAATTGTTAGAACTTTGGCGTCTACTTAATGGCTCAGCTTCCCTGAATTGAGAAGATGCGATAATCAAAGATTTTTTGACCCCTCAATGTGGAGGAAGAGCTGCTTGGATGAGGCCCTGAGAGCCCGCAAATGCGAGGATGACGTCGGAGAGACGATAGAGATCTCTCCTAGGATCTCCTGTCTAGGCTCTATGTCAGATTCAGGTTCACCTGGCTTTCAATTTTTTCGATTTCAAGCTAAGTTGGATTGAGGAAGTTAAATTATTTGATTTGCGCGGGTTTGGATACGGTTACAATTCTTTTGCAAATTATCAGACTTTTCTTAGTTATATCTGGACGGATCAAATTTGTGGTCGAGCAGATTGGGTGGTGTGCTGGGATCATGTATCATATTTGCTGCTGCTACTTTCAGTGAGAAAAAGTAAAGCACTCCCAATGAAAGGCAGCAAAAGCAGACACAATACCAACTTTCTGGAGGATACCAAAAAAAAAAAAAATGCCAACTTTCTGGATTTGGATATGAGTCGGCTATTGCTATAAGTCGATTTGGCCATGGGGCAGATGCATCGATGCAACGGATATCACCATGACTTGTGCTTCGATAATATTCACTCCCCAACGTAGTTAGAAGATACTTAGAAGCAAACACAATGCAATGATTCGTATGTAGTTTCCGAGGGTCAGGGGACAATGTTGGAAAGAAATCGAATACAGTCGGATATTTCAATCATATGTATAAATGTACTTGATAATCGGAGCCTGCGATACCCAAGTTAGCCGCTTTAACTTACGGTCCAAATGGAGACGGATTTGCCGGTCTTGTCTCCTGGTTCAAATGGAGACGGGTGTTACTGTTATCCATCCAGTTGAAAGCAGAGCAGAGCCAGAGCAGAGGAGTCTTCGTCGTCGTCTCAAACGGTAAATAACGCCCCGCCATGTCCTCCATTCCCGCTCCCGTTTCGACTCACCCCGTCTCCACCTCCTCTTCCATCGTCCCACCCCACCACCACCCTTCTCACGTCTCTCCTCCGCCAGTACCCAGCAACACCTTCCCCATTTCCTCTGCTTCTCTTCCTCCTCCTCCGCACCCTTCGCTTTCGACCTCTCCTCGCTCTTCATGGATCGAGTCCCTCCGCTCCCAAGCCAGGTCAAATCTTTTCCGAGAAGCCATTTCCACCTACGGAGATATGATGGCTCTCGCCGGTATCCCTCCCGACCACTTTGCTTTCCCTGCTGTCCTCAAGGCCGCCGCGGGCCTCCGGGACCTCAATCTCGGGAGGCAGATTCACGCCCATGCCGTTAAACTTGGGTATGAGCAATCTTCCGTTACCGTTGCCAATACCCTGTTGACCATGTATGACAAGTGCGGGGATATCGGGAACGTCTTTAAGCTGTTCGACAGAATACCTGAGAGGGACCAAGTTTCTTGGAACTCTATGCTCGCGGCACTCTGTCGGGATGAGGAGTGGGTTCTTGCGTTGGATTGCTTTCGTTCGATGGTGTCGGAAAATTTGGAGCCCAGTTCCTTCACTTTGGTGAGTCTGGCGCTCGCTTGCTCAAACTTGCCGCAAGTGGATGATGGCTTAAAGCTCGGGAAGCAGGTTCACGCTTATAGTTTGAGGAAGGGGGATTGGAAAACGTTTACCAGCAACTCTTTAATGGCTATGTATTCGAAGTTGGGAAGAATGGGCGACTCGAGGGCTTTGTTTGAATCGTTCGAAAACCGTGATTTGATTTCGTGGAACACCATCATAAGCTCGTTTGCCCAGAATGAATGCTTCTTGGAAGCTTTGATGCTCTTAGTCCGCATGGTTCGTGATGGAATTAGACCTGATGGAGTGACGATAGCTAGTGTTCTTCCTACATGTGCCCAATTGCAGATGACAAATGCAGGTAGGGAAATCCATGCTTATGCCTTGAGGAATGAGGCCTTGATTGGGAATTCTTTTGTGGGCAGTGCTTTAGTTGACATGTACTGCAACTGCAGGCAGATTGAAAGCGGTCGTAGAGTTTTTGACAGTTTATCTGATCGGCAAATTGGGGTTTGGAATGCTATGATTGCTGGTTATACACAAAACCAACAGGATCATGAGGCTTTGATGCTCTTCCTAGAGATGGAAGCAATTTGGGGGCTTAGTTCAAATGCTACCACCATCGCAAGCATCTTGCCTGCTTGTGCACGCTGCGAAGCATTCTCTGTCAAAGAGAGCATTCACGGGCATGTCATAAAAAAGGGCTTGCAAAGCGATATGTATGTGCAAAATGCACTCATGGATTTGTATGCCAGAATGGGGAAGATAGGAATTTCGAGAATCATCTTTGACAGCATGGAAGTCAGAGATTTAGTTTCTTGGAACACAATGATCACTGCATCTGTTATTTCCGAATGCCATGAAAGTGCACTTGCTTTGTTAATGGAGATGCAGAGTAGAGGGAAAGATGCTAACAAGGAGGAGGATATGTACAATGATGAAAAAGCACATTCTTGGAAACCGAACTCGGTCACCTTAATGACAGTGCTTCCGGGTTGCGCTTCACTAGCTGCTATTCTGAAGGGAAAGGAGATCCATGGTTATGCCATCAGAAATTCATTAGCATTAGATGTTGCAGTGGGAAGTGCATTAGTAGATATGTATGCAAAATGTGGCTGCTTGTACTTATCGAGAAGAGCGTTTGACCAAATGCCGGTTAGAAATATAATCACCTGGAATGTCATTATAATGGCCTATGGCATGCATGGCAAGGGTGAGGAAGCATTGCAATTATTCAACAATATGGTGGAAGATGGAGCCAGAGGTCAAGGGGTGATGCCCAGTGAAGTTACCTTCATTGCCGTATTTGCTGCATGCAGTCACTCTGGAATGGTTGAAGAGGGAATGCAATTGTTTTACCGTATGAAAGATGAATATGGAGTCAAACCATTGCCAGATCATTATGCTTGTGTTGTCGATTTACTTGGTAGAGCGGGTCAAGTGGGTGAAGCCTTTCGGTTGATAGATTCCATGCCTTCTGAATATGACAAAACAGGTGCCTGGAGCAGCTTGCTTGGTGCTTGTCGAATTCATCAAAATCTTGAGGTTGGGGAAATTGCAGCTACGAATCTCCTTGAGTTGGAGCCAGATGTGGCTAGCCATTACGTGCTACTGTCAAACATTTATTCTTCTGCAGGACTTTGGGACAAGGCAATGGATATCAGGCGGAAGATGAAGGAAAGGGGAGTAAGAAAAGAACCTGGATGCAGTTGGATTGAGTTTGGTGATGAGGTTCACAAGTTTATAGCAGGGGAATCATCACATCCGCAAAGTCAGGAGCTCCACCGATTCTTAGAGACATTATCAGATAGAATGAGGAAAGAAGGATACGTGCCCGATACTTCCTGCGTACTGCACAATGTTAACGAGGAGGAAAAAGAGGCCTTACTTTGTGGACACAGTGAGAAACTCGCTATAGCTTTTGGGATCCTGAACACTCCTCCGGGAATGACCATCAGAGTTGCCAAGAACCTCAGAGTTTGCAACGACTGTCATACAGCTACCAAGTTTATCTCCAAGATAGAGGAGAGGGAGATCATCTTAAGGGATGTGAGGAGATTCCATCATTTCAGGGATGGGAAATGTTCTTGCGGCGACTACTGGTGAAATTCGCCGGCTAAAGCCCATGAGGAAGAGTCGGACGATTGCATTGAAAGTGCAGGGCGCTTGTTCTCTTTCTAACGAAAATAACTGCAAGTTGAGAGAGACTCGTCGGCTCACTGGTTTTTTGGATGCTGTGGAGGAGCAACATGACAAATGAGGGGATATTCGAACAAGCTGTATCCTGTTGTTGTAGTTTTAGTCTAAAGCCAATTTATTGTCTATCAGAGTCTCGCGTGCTAACGCAGGTACCATATTATTGAGTGTACATGTTTTGGATTTTCTCTGTTTTTCACTAGAGGACTATGTATGCGTTTATAATAAATCAAAGATGCAAGTCACTAATTGGCTTTTGGTGATTTGATGCTGATCAAGTAATACATAATTTAATGAAAAAGTTGGGAGAGAGAAATAATTTCCTTGCAATAGTGAATGAAATCGACCATTGTTTTTAGGGTTGAAATTGCAACTAATGTTTTGTTTGACCATCAACCTTCATCCTCAACCTTTCTTTCTTTCAAATCACTTGTTCTAATTTGGATAGTCCAAACTAAATTAACTAATCTTGATTGTAAATTGCCCAAATTTCAGATGGTGTTCATAAGGATCCCCACTAAGTGAAAATCTAGAGACGATACCAAGTTTGATTCATACTCTTTATTTATCTTCTGTGGTCAGGTCATAAGAAGACCATTAATCTTAGTCTTGACATGAATGATGAACTTATGTCCACAGTAGATATCCTTCTGGCAAAACTGTAACCATGCAGGGTAATTGTTAAGAAAACCTCCTATATCTTTTGAAATCAACAAAACTATCCATAGTCGATCTTGATAAATAGAAGAAGTGTTATTTTCAAGTAATAATTGCGCTGAATGGATTATTTATGACAAAAAAATCTACATGAACAAGTTTAGAAAATAACAATGTTTTTTGTTTGTAGTATCTTCATCTCTACCGTTGTCGAAGTATATTCATTAGAACCATCGGTCATATCCAATAATCCAGAAGCAACCAGCTGCATGAACAGTTATTAAATCCGCTTGCCCTTGTCTAAACTTTAAACTCAAGTAAATACTTGATAATCATACTCATTCATTGCTCGATAGATAAACTGAACTCAATAACATCAATATGACCTAAACCTGCTCATATTCATACTCTGTTTCACTTGATCCTCCAAATATCGATATTGACTCTTGAATTTACTATATTTACTTAAAATTTATTGAAATAACCTATTCAACCCCCCTTGAGTGATATTGTTAGTCACTTTTGATAAAGACTCATATAGTTTCCCAATTTTGACCTAATATGCAATGTAGTCAATGAATTTTCAACTTATTCAATGTGACTTTTGCACTATATCCCAATGTATAACATCGTTATTGAGTTTTTATTTTGTTCAATAGAGTCCTTGAATGTTTGGTACATGTTTAGATTAGTCTCTAGATCATATGAGAATATTCAATGTTGCTCCCAAACTTAATTAATGAAAAAATAACATTGAACATATTCATATAATCATGAGACTAGTTTGAACATGTACCAAAAAATCAAATTAAAATTTCAGAAGTGGAATTTCACATTGGGTTTAAATTCATGGACTACATTGAATAAATTAAAAGTTCAAGTATCATAGAACTATAGTTCTAAGTACTATTTGTATCATTTTTCCCTAACCACGCCCCTTCATGCAACCGCAGCATGCATCAAACAACCCATTGGGCTAGTCCATAACGAAAACGGGCCTGAACGAGGCCCATTAACACCGGCCCGCACGTCCCTCGCCGTCACCGCTTCTGAGCTCTCTCTCTCTCATCAACGAACACGACGCGCCTCCGCTCCCCTTCCCTTTCCTCCGTCTGAGTGCCTCGTGCTGAAGCAGACCGCCATGGCGTCGAAGCTCCTGAGCCGAGTCCGCGCCGTCCCCGCTCGTCTGGGATATCCGCGGCCGCTTTCGCCGACCCTCGCTGCCTTCGCTCCTTCGAGGCTCCTCTCCGACGCGGCCGCGGCCGCGGCCGGCGATTCTCCTCCTCCCGCTTCCGCCTCGCCGGCTCCTCGACCTTCCGGAAGCTCCGGGAAGCTCGAGCATAATGCGGGGAGCTCCTCCGTTCGCTCGTCTCTGAAGGATCCCGAGCTGGCCAAGTTCTCCGCCATCGCCGATACATGGTCAGTTCCTCGATTGCCCGTTCGTATCTTTCGTGAACGGTGATTTTCCTGATTTGGCGGCTTTCTTTCGTTCGCCTGAATTCGGCATTGTGCATTTGCGATTGATCGCAGTGGCACCGCTTTCTCTATTTTTTTCATTTCACCTCGTTTAGCAGCTGAAGCTACTTAGCTGAAGTTAGTTAAAGAGTTGAGGCTCCGCGATTTTGCTGGAACTATTACGAATTCAAAGTCTTTGAAATGCGTAGTTTTATACCTTTTAAGTTACGAGATTGCTGCAGAAGTTGCGTTGATTTCTTGTGCAAATGTGATGATAATTGGTCTCTCCGCGTGCTGTGAATAGGTGGGATTCTGAAGGCCCTTTCAAGCCCTTGCACCGGATGAATCCTACGAGACTCGCTTTCATTCGCTCCACTCTTTGTCGGCATTTCGGGTATGTCAAATGTGATCTTTTGCTATTAGCAAGTTGTTTGCACGATCAAGTTTAATTACTGCATATAATGGCTTCATGCCTAATAACGGGGATGAGGTTTCAAGTTCGCCACATTCAGTCGAACTCATTGGCTCGAGACAAAACTTCAATAATATTGCAATTTCTGCAATCATTTCAGTTGATAGACTTCTAGGATTTAAAACTCAGCTGTTTAGCAAGGGTTCCATCAGATACATTGAACTCTGTTCTTCTTTGTCAATAATTTTTTTTTCTTTTGAATGAGAATCAATTAGTTTGTCCCTGCTAACCATATTTTGCAGATTTGTCTGACTTTTCCTGATTTAGGAAGGATCCATCCTCTGCAAGGCCTTTTGAAGGTTTGAAAGTTGTAGATGTTGGTTGTGGTGGTGGAATTCTTTCAGAGGTATGAAGTCCCTTTTTTTTCCTTGTTTTCCTACTTTGGCATGAATGGCTATATAGAAGATGGGAGTAACCACCTTCTGGAAGGTCCTAGACAGCAGGGCTTGTAGGCTTAATGTGTCAAATACTGAATGAGTTTGTTGGTCTTATTTATGCTTGTATAATGAAATCATGATGCAGCTACGGCCATTAAATCTGTCTCCTTTTCTCTACTGGAGGATTTTAGTGCACTTAGTTCTGTCATAGTCATATGGTATGCAGCTGTAAACAGTATCATACTCAATAACGAGGTCTAGGTTTCTTTTTCTTTTTTCTATATTGAAAAGGTGTACAACTGTCAATTCCACATGCTATCCTATTGGTTGATTTTGTTATGTTACAATGTGAACATTTTACGTAAATAGTAGTGATAAGGAGTTCATCTTAGGCCATGGTGACATTTCTTCAATAGTTCTTGTATCTAGATATCTCTATCATTCAATGCCGGAAGCTGGACTTTGTGGTAGTTTCCATCACAATAATATCAAGAATATGGACACAAGTCATTAGCAATGGTGATGTGGCAGTGGGAATGCAACACCATATCTTGGGTTTGTTTGATAAAATCTCTTTTTTGGCAAAAATGCTGGTCCCCAACCATCAAGGCTGCTGGTTTTGCTCGATGAACAAAATGAGGGTTTGACTTGGGGACTGTTTCACTCACAAGGCTTGTTTTGTGATGTATTTAGTTTATTTAGTGCAGATGGTTTGAGTCATAAAAAAAGCAAGAAGGGAGCAGCATTTATTTAACAAAGTAAAGAAAGCTTTTATTTGCCAATGATATCATAATTTTGATAGGGGGGTGTATCTGCCTTGTTGTTACTAGTCATGCGAGTGGCCAGTTAATCATCTATCGTACGGTATACTGACTGTTGCCGATGTGCTGGCTGGTGTGAATTGTAAATTGAGTTCCCTTCCATTGCCGTGGGAGCATAAAAGGTGTATGAACTACAATTGTAATTTATGGTTAGAATTTGGTTGGTAGAGAGGATGGTGTACTCATTTCATTGAAATAACACGATTTTGGTTTGCTTTCAATGCCAAGTATGTTGCATTTTGAGTTCATTCAGTATTTTTGGACATCATAATCCATCTTCAATTGTTCAAGTGGAAAGGTGTATTGGTTAATAGTTGTCTTTTGCCTTTTCAGCCGTTGGCCAGGATGGGAGCTTCAGTAACAGGTGTGGATGCTGTGGACAAAAACATCAAGATTGCACGCATTCATGCTGTATGCTCATTTCTCCTGCACTAAATGAACATTTTCTTATGGAAGTTCCACAGCATAAGTACTACAATGATCAACTTCTGTTATTGATAGAGTTACTTCAGAATGGATTCTATAGAAATTAGAAGATCTTCTTGAAGCTCTAAAAACATTTTTTAATGGGTATGTGCATTGAATTCATCTAATTCTCAGAGTAAAATCCACAAAAAAACCCTACGGATGCCATTGTGAACACAGTTTATTTGTGAAGCTTCAGACTGAAGCATACAGTCTGAAGATTCTAAGTAACATAGAGCGAGCTAGATACTTTAAAATACTTTGAAGTTGCCACCAATCAATGCTTGGGAATAGTCTCTTAATCTATGAGTTAATATCAAGAATTTTCTGGCAGATTGTGCGATTGACTGTGAATCCACAAATCACTTTACTATTGTCCAGTCCTTTTGTATTCTGATCGTTCTTGTTTGATTATCACTGTCAATTGCTGTGAAGCCTGTGATAAGTTTTACTGACAATTAAGTTCTGGCTTGATGCTGTGAATGCTTTTCAGATTTCCTGGTTGGCATTTAATGTTTTGGCATAAATAAGTATTGCTCATTACAGATTTTTCTTTTCCTGATGATTATTTGGACTCAAGTGATATTATGAAGTGTAATTTCTTGGTTAGCTGAAGCAATTTTTGCTACTGATCATGATCAACTTTCAACTTCTATCTGGATGCTTGTAATATTCTTTATCAACACAGGATTTGGATCCAGTGACTTCAACAATTGAATACTGCTGTACAACAGCTGGTATGTTCATCTCACAATTTGATCAAGCATTTTCCTCTGGTAGTGATTCACATAGATTCAATGCATATTTTCATGTTTTAGTTGGATAGTTTCCCTCTGAAAGGAGAACTCCATTTTTCTGTCAAGTTTTTGACTTGTCCAGTCCTGAGACTCCCTTCATAGTTATCATTATCTGTAAATGCAAAGACCAAAATATTCTAATGTATGATTAAGAATTCCTAGCTGGAAGCTTCGAATAATAACATCATGGTTGGTGATTATATCGCCATAAATCCTAAATATATTACACCTACTACTTGCAAGTCCTGTAGTTGGCAATATATTGGTAGTCGGATGCATAAAATTCTCTTTCTAGGGTAGTTCTCTCTCTTTCTTTTTTCGACAAAAAAAAGGGTAGTTCTCTCTTTGGTTGAGATTAGCTTGCGTTTTTCAAAAGTCTTCTATCTAGTTGCTTAAGGTCTTTGGATCACCATCCTTAGCGTTATAGTAACTGTTTGGCAGGATTCTTTATCTTTTGAAATAACATTGGTGATTTACATCTGGAGTATATAATTTCAGAACTCAAAAACAGTAGTACAGAGAACATTGGGTTAAATGTCAGTATAATATAGGGATGTTAGAAGTGCTATAGCTTTAACAAGGCACTTGGGCATGGACCGAGGCTTCCTTTAGAAATTTTTCTGTATAAGTGCTGTTTTGGGTCATTTAGCTCACATGCAGTCGTATCGCCATAACATGATTGTATATCTCTTGCCTTTCTTCTTTGCAAAGGGAGGAAAAAAGGAGGATAACTGTAGATAGAGTAATGTATTTCACAACATTACGTCAGTCAAAACATGAGTCGTGAAAACTTATGTGATTCAAATAATTGGCAGAGAAGCTAGTTGAAGAACAGAGGAAGTTCGACGCAGTGATCTCTTTAGAGGTATCTATTCTCTGCCCAAATCCCATGCTGACTCCTTTCAAATCTTTTTCTTTCATGTTAACTTAGATCTTTAAAATTTTTTGATGAGACAGATTTTCTTCATTACTTTCTCTTCCTTCTAGTTTTCTGCTTTTCAATCGTGGAATGAATTTTCAGGCTACAGCAGCACCATCCTATCTAACTTTCTTGCATGGGTGCTTGATGGACATCTTTTTATTATGGATGTGATAAATAATGACAGGGTTTATATAAGTGCACTTTTGAATGACTAAAGGTAATAGAGCATGTAGCAGATCCTGCTGAGTTCTGTAAGTCACTCGCAGCATTGACTATTCCTGAGGGAGCTATAGTGATTTCAACTATTAACCGTTCTATGAGAGCTTATGCTACTGCTATTGTCACTGCAGAGTACCTCCTCCGTTGGGTATGTTTCTTTTCCTTTCTCCCTGTCTTCATCTCTACTATTGATTCCATTGCAAGATTATACTCATAAGTAATTTCTGCTGTTCCTTGACACATTTCAGAATGCATGTTATATTATAACATAGCACCGGAGACAATGGTCTGTTTTGCCTTGGCTCTTAATTTTGATATCTGTCTAGACAAAAGTAAGAGATGCAGCGAGTCATCTTTTGTTGCTGGGTTAGGAAGCTCCTAAGTGCTAGATATTTATGAATGGATCTCCTTGGTGAAATTGCATAGATAACTACAAAATTTAAACTGGGTGATGATTCTCTTAATTCAGCAGTTTCACTTGTAGTTTTCAGCTAGTTCGTTCGCCTCTATATATAATGGTTGGTTGATCAGTTGATAAATTTACTATGAACTGTGAAAATAATTTAGCTTGGAGACATCACTTCTCGGTTGTATCTAAAATTTAACAAAGCAATGCATCTTCCCGTTTCAACATTGCAGCTTCCGAAAGGTACACACCAGTGGTCGAGTTTCCTTACCCCTGAAGAGCTAGTGTTGATCCTACAACGTTCTTCTGTCAGTGTAAGCCACGATTGCATGCTTGTCCATCCTTCCGCATGCCTCAGTTATTTTTAATGTGATCAATATACTTTGGCTGAATTGCGGTCGTCCATCCTCGGATTCGTCCAGGTCAAAGAGATGGCTGGATTTGTGTACAACCCCTTGACAGGAAGATGGTCTCTTTCCGATGACGTTGGCGTGAATTTTATTGCTTTTGGAACAAAAAACAGTCAGTGAATGAATATTCATGAGAAATCTCTCCTGCCAAATGTTAACAGCTTTCGTGTTAGGTTTGTGTCTTATAGATTATATTAAATAATATGCTAAATCTTTATGGAAAAAAAATAAAGAAAGAAAGAAGTCGTTTTCTTGTACTTTCTCAAGTCAAAACAAATCCTCCTAGGGGATTTTTTTCCTTTGTAGTGGTCATATTTTCTTCTCCTATTCTAATTACTTGAAGTGTCTGGGTCATGCTGATATTAATCTCGTCCATATTAGAGAAACATTGGGGGCATCGTCATCGTCATCGTCATCGGCATTGTCGTTTTCATGTTGGAAACGAGCATCTACGGCAATTTTATATGGCTGTTGCCCCTACCCGATGGCCACGTATCGGATAGTTCCAATGCTTCATGGGCTGTAGCGGAATCTTGGATTGGTTGCCTATTGCTGATAATTGTGGAATTTGTGCTTTTCTTAATGATATTTCATGGCCCATCGAACGGAACAAAAGATAAGGCGGGTTAGATTGGGCATTAATTAGGGCGTCACGGGAGTTGAGAGAATCCTCACCGTGTGATTTTGGGGGCAATTCCAACACGCCGTGCTTATCAAAACGGATGGGAGTCCATCATGCACCAGCCTAACTCCTTGGATTACACTGACCATCCATAATTGAAATCAAAATGGAGGCTAGTTTGATTGATCCTCTCCAGCCAAATCCCCTTTCTTTAATGGGATTCTAATGATCTTTATTGCCCTTTGTTGTTCTTTTTGGCTAGAATAGTATCATGTCCATCCTTTGTTTAACCCAGTCATTCAAATCATTAATACACCGTGTGACCTTACATTAACGAAAGATGAACCTTTTGAGCTAGAAATATCTACTGGCCAAGCATTCTTGACCTGAAATTTTTATTTGACGATATGCCCAATCCAGATGATAACCATTTTACTATGCTCAATCTAATGGTTGAAGCTGACCTTGTGCTACCGTGAAGTGTCGAAGTTTGATTCCTACTCAACATAATTTAAGCTTTACTAAGAATTATTATTATTTTCATTAAATGGTTTCCCTTTGAAATCAGCAATATGAGATTGATCTTATGCCTAGCTACTTGTCCACTGGATCACCACAGTTCCGTGTCTTTATAGTTGTACCGAAGTTGAATCAGATTCCCGAGTGAAAAGCTTGGGTTAATCCTAGTAACGAGAAAAATTCATGTCAATACTTGGTTGATAGGCCAGTTCAGTCTGACTTCCCAAACAGTGTTGCAATTCCCCACCTCGTCTAATCTTGTATCTGCCCCCGAGTAGAAACTTATCTACTTGTGTCAAAAGTTATTGACATGCTCTACACCCTTGGCAGAGATTAGCTAAAGATTAGGATCAGCTATTCGCAAAAAATTGTCAACAAAAGGGGGTTGGTAAGACAAACTCTGGAGTTTTTATGACCGGTGAAGTGAGAGATTTTCGAGATATGATGAATTTGAGATGAACTTGTGAGTCTGGCTAAAGGAGTTGCATTTGGCATTTTCCATAGGAATTGTAGGGGCCAAATCAAGTTGGGTTGGACTATTTCTGGGAAAGGCCATTTTTCTAGACAAGATTTTACCCTTCTAGACCAAGCAATAGTTGATTCGTATCAGATCACAGCTTTTAACTATAGCTATTTAGTGGCGTTGGAGGGGGGCATCAAAGGGACTGTAGCTCAGACAATGGAGAAGCTGGGAGTCCAAAGGGGAGAGGATTTGATAAAGGATAAAGAAAGAGAAGAAGTCAATCAAAGGGACAAAAGAAGAAAGAATGTTTAACTAGGCAGCTGAAACCAGCAGGAATTTGAAAAGGTTACTTGTTGGTATTATGGTCGTGAGCACTGAATAATGAAGGGGAGAGGCTTGCAGGACAATAAAGAGAGGGGGGCCTATTCATGGTGGAGTTGGAGTTTGTTGGACTTTGGAAGTTTGCCGCAGGGTACACTGAAGGAATATCACAGGACGTCGACGTGAGACATTTTAGGATGCTTCGGGTGCATGTGCGGTCAGCGCATCCTGACCCTCGGATCATATGGATCTCACTCAAGGCCCCTTCAATATCAAGGGCTCAAATGCATCGACCTCGCGCACACCAGAATCATTTAAGAATCGTTTGTGGATGTGGACGTGGTGGGGTCTGCTTTTGACTTGGTGAAGCCTTTCAAACCGTTCTATGGTATTCTATACATGCCAAAGTTTAAAGAAATGGGAAAAGTGGCAACTCAACCGCTCTCTTTCGAACGGAGGTTTCGGTACTCCAGGAGCTAACACACTCAGAAGCAGCAAAGAACTAGAACATCAGCAATTCAACCACTGCGTCTTTCCTTTTCTCTGTTCTTTGGACTTGGACGTTGAAGTACCCAGAACCCAAATAAAACCCAATTATCAGCACCGCGTGGGCTCGCGCTCTTGGTGCAAATTCATGAATAATTTAGATTGTTAGCGTATCAATAATTAATAATATTATAAATATGGTTTCATGTTTTGGAGTTAGTCACTGACTGGATAGCTGTAGCAACCCTTCCTTTTCCTATTATTTCATTACGTCTTTTTCACGCTGCATGCATACATTAGACCCATCCTGCCTGACCCTTTTTTGACCTTATTAATCCCATCCTCCTCTGTTCTCATTAACTCTCTCTCTTTCTCTCTCTCTCTCCTCCGTTCGGTGGTCAGTCATGGCGGTTCATTAACAGCTGAGCAGGCCTGCGCCCGTGTGGGATTTCAAGGCAAAGGGCGGTCTTTAAGGGCTCTGCAAACACACCCAACTCTTTCCAACTCCAACGCATGCAAGCACTCGAATCCATGCACCCCTTCCCATCCCCCTTCCTCCAACAGCCAACGACCACCGGTCACAGCAGGAGCGCTTAACTCGGCCATAACCATCGGCGGGAACGCGCGGTCGTGTTCCATGCTCTGCTACCGACGCATATAGTGAAGTAGACGCGCGTTGCGCCGAGCGAAAGCAATGGCGATGTTGTTCATGCCTCGCGGAGCTCGTGATATTTGGGTTGCTGTGATCCTCGCGCTTCTGGCGTTGTTCTGCGCGGTGGGACATGGCGAGACGACCCTGAGAATACTTCTGGAGGCCAAGGCGTCGTTCGCGGAAGGAGACCCGGGAGTGCTGTCCGACTGGTCTCCGAGCAACCCGGATTTCTGTACGTGGACTGGCGTGTCCTGTGATCAGCTTCAGCAACAGGTGGTGGCCCTCAACCTGTCGGCTTCCGCTCTGTCGGGATCGATATCGCCGTCCCTGGGCCGCCTGCGGAACCTGCTTCACCTTGACCTCTCCGGCAACAGCCTGACGGGACCGATCCCACCTGCTCTCTCCAACCTCTCCTCCCTCGAGTCCCTCCTCCTCTTCACCAACCAGCTCTCCGGGTCCATCCCTCCTCAGCTCGGCTCCCTCTCCTCCCTCCGCGTCCTCCGCCTCGGTGACAACCCTGCCCTCACCGGCCCCATCCCTCCGTCCTTCGGTGGCCTCACGAGCCTCGTTACTCTCGCCTTGGCCTCATGCAGCCTCACCGGCCCCATCCCTCCTCAGCTAGGACAGCTCCAACTGCTCCAGAACCTCAACCTGCAAGAGAACCAGCTCACCGGCCCCATCCCGCCCGAGCTGGGCAACTGCTCCAGCCTCACGCACTTTGCCGCCAGCCTCAATGGCCTCAACGGATCCATCCCGAGGGAATTGGGCCGGCTTAGGAATCTCGAGTTGCTGAATCTGGCAAACAACAGCCTGTCCGGGGAGATTGATGACATGATTGGCGAGATAAGCGAGCTGCACTACTTGAACTTGCTGGGGAATCAGCTGGAGGGTCCCATCCCAACATCCCTGGCCCGCCTGCACAAGATCGAGACTTTGGACTTGTCGTTGAACCAGCTCACCGGCAGCATCCCTGCGGAGTTGGGGAGAATGGGGGAGCTGGTTTCCCTGGTTCTTTCCAACAACAACCTCTCCGGCACCATTCCCGCTGCCCTGTGCTCCAATGCCACTCATCTGGCGGACCTGTTTCTGGCTCAGGCCCAGCTCTCTGGCCCCATTCCCCCACAATTGAGCAACTGCCGTGCTCTGAAGCAGCTCGACCTTTCCAACAACACGCTCACCGGCGTCATCCCCGTCGAGCTATATGAGTTGGTCGCCCTGACAGATCTCTATCTCCACAACAACAGCTTGGCGGGCAACATTTCTACTTCCATAGCAAACCTCAGCAGCCTGCAGAACCTGGCTCTGTACCACAACGATCTGGAGGGGAGCCTGCCGCATGAGATTGGGATGCTCGGTGAGCTCCAGGTGCTGTATCTCTACGACAATCGCTTAAGCGGGGAGATCCCCACGGAGATAGGAAACTGCTCGAGCTTGCAAATGATCGATTTCTTTGGAAATCACTTCAGTGGGAGGATACCTGACAGCATTGGGAGGCTAGATCAACTTAATCTCCTTCACCTGAGGCAGAATGAGCTTGTAGGAGAAATTCCCGCCGCTTTAGGCAACTGCCACCAACTAATCATTCTGGACTTGGCAGACAATGCTCTGTCTGGCGGTATTCCCCCAACACTGGGGAATCTCCTGGCATTGAAGCAGCTCATGCTCTATAACAATTCTCTCGCGGGTAATCTTCCTGACTCTCTCATCAATCTAAGGAACCTGACCAGGATCAACCTTTCCAAAAATAGATTCAGTGGTAGCGTCTCTGCCTTGTGTAGCTCGCACTCTTTCCTTTCTTTCGATGTCACAGATAATTCGTTTGAGCACGAAATACCTCCCAAACTGGGTAATTCGCCTTTCCTGGAAAGAGTCAGATTAGGTAACAATCGATTCAATGGGAGTCTCCCCTGGACCTTGGGGAAGATCCGCGAGCTCTCGTTGCTTGACCTATCCGGAAATTTGCTCACTGGATCGGTTCCTGTTCAGCTCTCCTTGTGCAAGAAATTGACCCACCTTGATCTAAACAATAACCTTCTCTCCGGGCCAGTCCCCTCGTGGCTTGGCAGCTTGCCTCAGTTGGGTGAACTTAAGCTTTCGAGCAACAGCTTTACTGGCCCCATTCCTCCACAGCTATCTGAATGTTCCAAGCTGTTGAAGCTTTCTCTTGACGGAAACTCGCTGAATGGAACGCTCCCTGCTGAAATTGGTGATCTTGCCTCACTTAACGTCCTCAACCTTGACCGCAACCAACTCTCTGGGCCTATCCCTTCTTCCATAGGGAAGTTAGGCAAGCTTTATGAGCTTCGACTCTCGGAAAACAACTTCACTGGTAAAATTCCTGTAGAACTAGGACAACTCCAGAATCTCCAAACCATTCTTGATCTGAGCCACAACAATCTCAGTGGCCAAATCCCACCCTCTATAGCCATGCTGTCGAAACTCGAAGCACTCGATATGTCTCACAATCAGCTGGTTGGTGAAATTCCTTCGGAAGTTGGTGAAATGAGCAGCTTGGGCAAGCTTGACTTCTCTTACAACCAGCTTCAGGGCAAACTGGGGAAGCAGTTCTCACGGTGGCCAGCTCATGCATTCCAAGGGAACCTGCGTCTCTGCGGGAGTCCTCTTGTCCCATGCAACAGCTTCATATCCAGTAACCAGCCACGTCTGAGTGAATCCGCAGTCGTGATCATCTCTGCAGTGTCGACCTTGGCAGCTATTGCTCTTTTAGTGCTTGGAATTGCTCTGTTCTTGAAGCGCAGGCGAGAGGCTTTCAAAAGATTCAACGAAGTGAAATGTGTGTCCTCCACCAGTTCTTCCCAGGCACATCGGAGATTACTCTTCCACCAGGGCGCTGCCAAGCAAGACTTTAGATGGGAAGATATTATGGAAGCCACCAACAACCTTAGTGATGAGTTCATGATTGGTTCGGGGGGATCTGGAAAAGTCTACAGGGCTGAGATGCCTACTGGGGAAACGCTGGCAGTTAAGAAGATAGTGTGGAGGGAAGATCTTCTGTCAAATAAGAGCTTCGTCAGGGAAGTCAAGACGTTGGGCAGGGTCCGGCATAGACACCTTGTGAAACTGATGGGCTACTGCAGCAACAAAGCAGCAGGTTCCAATCTGTTAATTTATGAGTACATGGAGAATGGAAGTCTATGGGATTGGTTGCATCAGAAGTCAGCGAATTCAAAGAAGCAGAGGAGCCTCGATTGGGAAGCAAGGTTACGCATAGCGCTGGGTTTAGCTCAAGGTGTGGAGTACCTGCATCATGATTGTGCTCCGAAGATCGTTCACAGGGATATCAAATCTAGCAATTTGTTGCTGGACTCCAACATGGAGGCACACCTAGGTGATTTTGGGCTCGCGAAATCACTGGTGGAGAATTATGAATCACTAGACACAGAGTCCAATTCATGGTTCGCGGGATCGTACGGCTACATTGCTCCAGGTATTTAAAAAAATTGATGCTGCCAAAGTCTGCACCGTTCTGTTCCAATCTAAATTTTCATTCGACCTAATATATGCAAAGATAGTACAGGTTGTTCTTACTTGCTGCTTTGCTTTCTCTCAGAGTATGCATACTCCTTGAAGGCAACTGAGAAAAGTGATGTGTATAGTATGGGAATCGTGCTGATGGAGCTCGTCAGTGGGAAAATGCCAACAGATGCATCTTTCGGTTTAGACATTGACATGGTCAGATGGGTGGAGACTCATATTGAGACCCAAGATTCGGCTCGGGAAGAGTTGATAGACCCTGCATTAAGGCCGCTCTTAGCTAGGGAAGAGAACACGGCTTTTCAAGTGCTCGAAATCGCACTGCAATGCACGAAAACTGCCCCACAAGAGAGGCCATCATCCAGGCAGGCGTGCGATCTCCTTTTCCACGTATTCAACAACAGGACGACGGATTTGGAGAAGACCAGTCTCGTTCCCTACACGTAAATTACATAATAGCCTCTTCTGAATGAATGATGAAAGATTGGTGGATCGTATAGCCGTAAGAACTTCCTGTAGTTATATTTTTCTTGTTGACAAATTCTCGAGTCTTGATACTGTTTATTCCCACCCAAATGCCGCGAGCAAACGTTGTGCGGAAATTCTCAAATTCATCAGGTATCTCCATCAAACAGAAGCGTAGGCGCAAGTCGTTCTGTCGACATTACATTAGATGTGAGTCTGTCGACACTATACCACGGACCAATGTTCTTGAAGGGTGAAGCGCTACTTAGAGGATGGACTAGGCAGTTGATTAAACCATATTATAATAGCTGACCAGATCGATTCTTGAGTGTTTAGTAGTTTGGCTGCTCGGCCCATGGGACTATGTACTGTTCTAGTAGGCAAATGGTTAACTAAGGGTATCGTCTGTCGCTTCTTTTTCGATTTGAGGAGAGATTTCATGAGCCACTCACTCGTATGAAATTGTGCCGATTCCTCGAAACCAAATACGATGAGCCTGGTGATCGGTTTTCACGGAGAGTTTGGTTCAAGTTCATGCAGCCGATCATATCACTTAGCAATCGTCATATGATCTGATTGACAAGCTGAACTGATGTACTAACGTTGGCGACGATACAAATCATCGACCACCGCTAATAAGAAAACCGCGGTCGCTCTCTTCGCATATTATAAGGGCTCGGAGTCTTGTTTCTGGTCCGATGAATCTTCCATTTTCTCACATGCATACAATCCCCGCCCGTCGGCACCTCCGCTAGGGGCTTTCCCGCGATCGGTTTCACGCATCCGATACGAGATTTAGTCAAAATCAAGTCAAAAGGTTAATCATATACGACCATCCAATACAAAGAAAATGAGGGGTGAGCATAAAACCTAACGCATCGATCGAGTCGAGATTTGTCATGGCTTCGCGTCGGCATCTAAAGCTGGCGTGGGGAATAGAGTAGCAACGTTGGATCGATTCAAAGGCTGAAATGGGCCGCAAAGAGAAAGCCCAAGAAGCGAAGCGAAGCCCAGGCCCATCAGGGCTCTTTTGGCGGGAGCCCACGGACGGCCCTCCATATCTTCCCGCCAAAACTCCGTCGTCCTTCTCCTTCCTCCTTCCTCCTTCCTCCACCATTTCCATCATTCCAACCCTTCGAGGCGAACTGCTGATCTGCAGAGGAGAAGCGGACGAGGGAGAGGAATTCAATCGTCGTTCGCCGCCCCCCCAATGGAGTCGTACTTCGTCGACCGCAAGGCCGTCCAGGTGGAGGACGTCTTCCTCGACTTCCTCAAGAGGTAACCCCTCCTTCCCTTTTCCCCTTCCGTTCTCTTCCGATGAATATAATCTTTGCCTTGTGCTGTCGATTGACGATGATGAGGAAAAACCCACTGAAAAAAATCGCAGCTTTACGGTGGATCCGAACTCGAGAGGGCCGCCTTACTACTCGGCGGAGATCGACGCCATGAAGGCCAGCGAGTCCAGCACCATCTTCATCGACTTCTCCCACGTCATGCTCTTCAGCGACCTCCTCCAGTCCGCCATCTCCGACGAGTTCTTGAGGTCCGTCTTTTTATCGCCTCCGTTCCGGTTCCGCCGCCTCGATTGTTCCCTCAATTTCTGTATTTGACTGTTGTGTGTGCGCGCTGTCAATTAGGTTCGAGCCGTACCTCAGGAATGCTTGCAAGCGGTTCGTCATGGAGCAGAAGCCCACCTTCATCGCCGACGATAATCCCCACAAGGACATCAACATCGCCTTCTTCAATCTCCCCTTCGCCAAGAGGTCTCCTTTTTTTTTTTTCCTTCCCTCATTTCTACTTGCTCATAACAATTGTAAAGTTTGAATTTTTGGAGCCAATTACTCTGCCCTTTCTGCTGCGCCTGTCAATTTTCGTTTGCCCGAATTCATTAACTTGAAACGATTAAATTGATCTAAAACTGTAGGTTGAGGGAACTGACCACCGCAGAAATAGGGAAGCTTGTATCGGTGACTGGCGTGGTCACTCGCACGAGTGAAGTGCGGCCGGAGCTTCTCCAGGGTACATTCAAGTGCTTGGACTGTGGAGGTGTCATAAGAAATGTGGAGCAACAATTCAAGTATACTGAGGTTGCCTAGTATATGCCTTGCGAGTGTTTTCTGTTAGTTCGCATTATCTCTTCCTTGTAATTTATTTATCAGCCTTGTGGTGTCGTGCTCAATTGCAGCCCTCAATCTGCGTGGATCCTACATGCCAAAATAGGATGAAGTGGGCATTGCTCCGCCAAGAGAGCAAATTCGCAGATTGGCAGAGGGTGAGAATGCAGGAGACCTCCAAAGAGATACCTGCTGGATCCCTGCCCAGATCGATGGATGTCATTCTCCGCCACGACATAGTTGAGCAGGCTAGAGCTGGTGACACGTAAGGATCAATCGCTCATTTTTCAGGGTCGCTATGAGGCCTAATTGTCCAGTCATCTTTTCAGTTTCATCCTTTCTCTAGTTTTTAGTCTTCCAGAATTTATTTTCTTCCCAAAAAGTAACAGGCAGGTGATCCTACGGTAGGAAGCTACCAATCTCAGCATGTAATTTCTTTGCATGAAAGAATATGATGAGTTTGATTCTTTTGCGATGGAAGCTACGAATATCAACATCTTCATTCCAGAATACATCTGGTTAAACTAGCTATTGGACAACGTTCATCTCAGACTATGTGGTCTTGCCGGTGCCAATCTATTTGAAATAGTGGTAGCTAATTAAGATTGCAAATTTATTGCTGTGATAGAATTATTCCTTCTACTGTAAATTCTAGGCCATCGTCGATGCCAATTGTCAAGCTGGATGTGAGAGTCTTTGCCATGTCTGACTTGTCGGAAGAAATGCTATGTATATGAATTGTGTCCCCTACATAAGCCATTTGAGGCTGAGTGGATCATATCTGAATTTGCCTTTTTGCAAACGTGCAAGTTTCAGTGAGAAAGAAAAGAACAAAGAAAAAATTGGTGTAATAATTGGGAATGCTTTTTCTTGAAGAAACACAATGCTTAAGACTACTTGTTTACGCAGATCAACTGATAACTACTGAATGTGATGGAACATTCTCCTACTCACATTAAGCATAGGAAGTTATCGACAATTAGCTTGTCAATCTTTCTTCTTTTATTCATGTACTTCTTGATGCTTCTTCTTCTGAATTAATTTGATCATTTGAATGAGTCCAGGGTCATTTTTACCGGTACTGTCGTTGTCATTCCTGACATATTGGCCCTGGCTTCCCCTGGTGAGAGAGCAGAGTGCCGCAAGGAAGCTTCACAGCGCAACCCATCATCTGTTGGAAAGGAAGGTGTGAGAGGTCTTCGAGCATTAGGCGTGAGAGATCTCTCTTATCGGCTTGCCTTTATTGCCAATTCAGTGCAGGTTGCTCACTGGGGGAATCAGTTGATTAATTAAGCAAATTGTGCGCAGAGTATTTGCTAATGCTAACTTTACCTCTTTTTGCATCGTTTCAGATTATGGATGGTAGAAGAGACATTGACATTAGAAATAGGAAGAAGGGTGCTGATGAAGATGACAATCAGCAATTCATGGTTCGTCTCCAATGAACAACCTTCCTTTAAGTGATAGTGTGAACAATAATGTGACTTAAGAATGTAGCTGAATCATTTTACTTCATTCAATAAAAAATATCTATCTATATATGGGTTTGTTCAATTGATTGTGATAGAAACAAGTAATCTGGTTGGGGTTTCTGTAGTTCCGAAACCAATATATAAGATAGTGAAATAATATTCTGGGCTTTAGTTGGCGTAGTTGTAGTTGAAGAAATCTTTTTGACAGAGCAGGCAAAAAGCTTATGTCTGTATGAGACCAAGTTTACTCTGTAAGTCACATGAACTCCCTTCTAGTAGTACCATGTAACTCGAATTCTTCCAAAGTAGCTAAAACATCATTTGACCTGAACCATTATCCTGTAATGGGCTTTCCCTGGCAACCTTGTGCAATCATGGCGAGTTACAGTAGTCACAGCTGACCCAGCAGCTTCTGATGTCTGTGTCTGTCACAGGCTGAAGAGATTGATGAAATTCAGAGAATGAGGAATACCCCTGATTTCTTCAATAAGCTTGTCAATAGCATTGCTCCAACAGTTTTTGGTCATCAAGACATAAAGCGAGCTATTCTCCTTATGCTTGTTGGTGGCGTTCACAAGGTCACTCACGAAGGCATCAACCTGAGAGGGGATGTCAATGTCTGCATTGTTGGAGATCCTAGCTGTGCAAAATCCCAGTTCCTCAAGTACGCTGTCTTTTTTAATCCAATTTGTCAACCCTATGATCATGCTTGCTGAATGGAATCCATGTTTTTGTGTATTATTCGATTTATGGACTTATTTATGTGCTCGCTTGTGTTTCAGATATACTTCAGGCATAGTCCCAAGATCTGTATACACATCGGGAAAATCTTCCTCTGCTGCTGGGTTGACTGCAACTGTTGCCAAAGAACCAGAAACAGGGGAATTTTGTATTGAGGTAGCTGCTTCTTATTCTTTCTTTTTAGAATATCTTTTGGTTTGATATGGTATATGCAAAAATGGGTTATTGGCATTAAAGTGTCTGACGCTGTCTTTGCATCTTTCCTGGTAAAAGAAGAATTAAAACTGCTGCAGTGCATTGTGCCTGCAAAATTCAATTTCTATTCTAGCATGTGCCTTGCTGGAAGTTGAAGAACCCACTGAAGAAAGATTGGACTACTTTCTGTCACAAAGTTTGGTCTTTCTGATGGAAAGAACACTCACCTTGTTTGACTGCGTTGCGATAATTCTTGTTGAAGATGCTGTCACCTCTCCCTGGTCTACCTTTTCCATAATATCAACTGTATGCAACTAAGTGCAATCACAGAGCGTGGGGTATGTGGGACCACTGGATACTTTTAGATAATGGTGGGGGTTTATACGCTTGCTACTTGTGAAAAATTTTAGCAAGATATGTTGTCAACCAACAATGACAACCATTCACCTTGCAAATGGATCTTCCTTGGTCCTTCAGGCAGAAATCCACTTTTTGCCTTTTCATTTAGAGATCTTGCAATAGTGACAAAAGCCAATAATATTGTAACGGTAATTATTTCTGAAACAACTTGGAAGCCACAAGTTTGACTATTGGATCTCTATTTAGAGCCATTTCATAGAAGGTGGACTTGCAGAATGCACAGTGCAATTATGGTTGAAGCATCTTCGTAAAGTGCAAAATGAAGTAGCGATCTGTTCATTATAGGAGAGTACCAAAATCTTTGACGGTATTCTGGAAGTAGCAGAATGTACCTTAGACTGTTTATGGTCCTTGATTCGCCTTTCCTATTCATCTCCTCCAATGTAACTGGCGGTAAGGAAATTTACTGTGGACTCTTTCTTATCAGTTGTAAATGCAGAGTTGAGGAAGATATCCCCTTTAAGTAAGCTGCTTATTAGGAGTTATTTTGCACGATTCTGTTGAAAAATGTGAGAAATTGGCTTCACTCTTTTCACATTCCTGACCTGTTATTGAGTGTTTACTGGCACCTTCTTGATTGCCTCTTCTTTCAATCGTCTTACATTCTCTTGTCAAGAAAATATCTTTTTGTTGAATTTGGACAAATAAAGTTCAACTGGACAGAACAAGGGAAGCTGTCTCTTTTCTTTAGTTGTTTTCGTTGCTTCTCCGGTGCAAGAATTACTGCAGGTTTCTGAGATCATATGATTATTTTAGGCTGGTGCCCTCATGCTTGCGGATAATGGAATCTGTTGCATCGATGAATTTGATAAAATGGACATCAGGGATCAGGTGAGTTCACTTCCTTGCTTCTGTGACATTGGCCACATTTAAATCTGGTACTTAGGACTGAAATTGACTTTCGTTTTGAAGGTTGCAATTCATGAAGCTATGGAGCAACAGACAATAAGCATCACAAAAGCAGGTATTCAGGCAACTCTAAATGCCCGGACATCAATCCTAGCTGCCGCCAACCCAACAGGGGGCCGTTATGACAAATCTAAACCACTCAAGGTGAGACGATGAATTTTTGGAAGCCTTGAAGTTAGACCTTTACTTAATTGACATTTTTCGATCATTGTAGACTTATGATGCTTGACTAATTTAGTTATGCCTGTACGCAGTATAACGTAGCTCTACCTCCAGCTATACTTTCGAGGTTCGATCTGGTATATGTAATGATTGATGACCCAGATGATGAGATTGATTACCACATTGCCCACCATATTGTGAGAGTTCATCAGAAACGTGAAGATGCTATTGTTCCTGCATTTAATACTGCCCAACTGAAACGTTACATTGCATATGCAAAAACTTTGAAACCAAAGGTTTGTTTCTGATTTTTCAGCGGTGACTTTGTTCTTTGTTTTACAGAAAAGTATCTGCAGGTATATATTGATCATTTTAACCGGACTAATTAATGCAGCTGAGCTCAGAAGCAAGAAAAGTGTTGGTCGAGTCATATGTTGCACTTCGAAGAGGTGATACAACTCCTGGTAGCAGAGTTGCTTACCGCATGACTGTCAGGCAACTTGAGGCATTGATCAGGCTGTCTGAGGCCATTGCTCGAAGTTATTTGGAAACTCAGGTACTTTTCTTGAGGTCCTTGTCCCTTCATTGGGTAATTTCGAGTAATATTTTATTAAAAATAATGTTCCCTATAGGTACAACCACGCCATGTTGATGTAGCAAGGAAACTGTTGAAAACATCTATAATAAGGCAAGATCTCAGCTAACTTTTAAGATTTCCTCCTCACATTTAAGTGTTGTCCCCTGCCTTTCACTCCTCTAAGTGAGCGATGTACTGCTCAACCCATCTCACATACCATTGCCATAACCTTTCTTGGGATTTGTTCCTGGTTTTCCCTCCATGCAGTGTGGAGTCAACTGAGATTGATCTATCTGAGTTTCAAGATGGTAATCGTGATTTGGGCGATAGCAGCGGTGGTAATGGACCTGATCCTCCTGCCCAAGATGACGCTCAACCCACAGATGCTGCGTTGGACCTGCAGTTTAGCAATGCAAGTGAGTATTCAATCTCCACTAGCTTGTTATTCTTTTGATTGTATTTTGGATCTCACAAAAATTAGATTATGGTAATGCAGAAACTGGAGCAAGTTCTGGTGACAAGCAACGAGAAAAGCTTGTGGTCAGTGATGAGTATTTCCAAAGGGTAACACAAGCTCTCATTATGCGCCTGAGACAGCATGAAGAAGCTGTAACACGAGAAGGTAGGTAATTGTTTCTCCTCTGGGCATATAAGTTGATCTAGAGGTGCATCAGTTGGAGATTGATTTTTCCACCAGTTGTTACATATTGCCTGATGCTCTGCTCTTTGTATCAATGATCCGGTGGGAACTTTCTCTATTTAAAGTTTGTTGGCAGATTGATGTAGGTTTTATTTGTTTCCTTATATCTTGCAGGGGATGGATTGGTTGGAATGAGGCAAAGGGACTTAATCATGTGGTATGTCCATCAGCAGTTCAATGAAAATAATGATATTTCAGAGAAGGAAGCAGCCAGTGAAATCAAAAAAGTCAAAACTATCATAGAGGTATGATGCAACTGCTGAGAACTCTTACCATTTATTACAGAAGTATCAACAGCTCTCATCAGCATTCTCATGCCGAATTTCTTGTGATGCAGAGCTTGATAAGAAGAGAAGGTTATTTAATAGTTCTGGACGATGGTGTTCAAGCTGCCGCAGAGGGCGAAGGTGCTAGACAGGCTGTTAATCGAAATGACAGAATTTTGGCGGTGGCCCCTAACTATGACCATGCTGCTCTCTAACTCGAGACTAGATGAACAGCACAACGCCTCCCTAAATATCACAGCAAATCTGCTATCTGTATACTTGTAGTTTGTGGACCCGTGCTTGCCAGAACAGTGAGAAATTGCCCGCTCTATTATGTCCAACATTTAGATGCTGGATCGGGGTTATGGAATGGAGGCAACGGCTGATGTTTTGATCTATGGTCTCTTGGGTTCTTGTTGTTTGTGGCCTTTAGTAACTAAATACAGAATTAAGCGACATCGCTACAAAGAAGCACGAGCCTAACCGTAGCACCTGGTCTTAATCATCATTAAATGTACTGACTTGTTTGTTGCCATGCAAAGTAGGAACCTTTATCCCACTATTGAAGACATGTCAGTTTAATTTTGTATTCACTTCATAGCAATTATACAAGGGTTCTTGTTTGCCGGTTTTTTGGGTGGAGTTCGAGAGGTTATATGTACATATTTGTAAGTTTAGTGAAGTTCTTGCGTACTTAGACCAAGTAGGCAATGATGATATGGAGCTGAAACCAACCAATAACTTAATAAATTATACTTGTTGGGTTTCATACGAGCTACGAATATATGTTAATTTGGAGCTCAGTTCAGTTTCGATTTAATTGCTCTTTCCAAAATGGAGACGTGGACATCCGTGTACACAACTCTTTCACTCTACCTGAAGCCCTGTCATAATTTGGTATGCATCCATTATTTTGTCTTTTGAACCTGAACTTAGGCTTGGGAGAATGTGTGGAGTGAGGAGATGGGTTAACAATTAGAGCAATTAGAGAGATGATGAAACGTTGAGCTAAGTAGGGCATGGTTTTAATTGGTGACAGGGAACAAAAGCCGTAACTTTCAGTGGATTATAGGCTCTTAATCAAAATATGAGACTTTGTCCAATTTAGACAGGGAGAAAGTTGTCTCTAAAATGTACGTTGTAATCTAATACATCAATCAACCCGGATTAATTAAGAACAGAACCTGTCCATGTCGAGAGGAGTTGTGTACTCAATTGCAAAGTGCGTCATCTTTCTTGTAATTATCTTTTTGGGGTTCCTGCAATAGCAATTGACGCAGACTCCTTCACTTATGCCCCCCCACGGTGATGGAGACAGGCTTAAATGAGCCACGGACGAATTAGTCAAATCCCGGATAAGAGGAGTCTTAAGATGATGCACCAAGTTGAATGGTCAGTATAGAAGGAATCTAGTGTTTGACTAAATGAAATTATCTTCTGGGCTTTTTCCACCATTCGACGCAAACTAAATTATGCAAGGTCCAAGAGGGGTGGTGAAGCTTAAGATACTAGCACATTACTTTGGATACTTTGTCTCGTGTTGTGGGTAATTTGCGAAGTGGGTCGATAAAATCGTTCTCCAATAAGATTATCTCTGTTCTTCTATAATTGATAAGAGAAGGCCCCTACGTACAAATTCTATTAAAATCAATTCTTGCAATCCCCGCATATCTTTGCCCAAAGTGCGCAACAAAGGTGCAATTATTTAATTTAATCATACAAGCAAGGTTAGAGAACTAAAATTACAGGAAAGAGAAAGTAATTGGCAACTCCAATGAAACATTTGTAATCAAATGGTATAATGTCACCGATGAACTTTTACAAAATATACAATCAAATCCTTAAATCTTTTTGCCACATATTGGGTTCTTGATCTCTAAATTCCGTGTTTACCTTTCAAATGAAACATGTACAAATAAAATTCGAAAAGTGTGAAAAAAAATTGATAAATACACTTTCTGGTCTAATCAGCACTGACATAGCAACACATGTTAGCTTTTTTCTTCAAATGCATGTTTGTCCCTGAAGAAACCAACACAAACCAAAAAAAAAGGACTACAAGAATTTGATAAATAAATTTCGTAGGACTTGAGAAACAATTTGCAAAAGTTTAAGAGCTGCCATTGCCTCTCCCTCCTCAGATAAAATAAATGGTGATAACTTGGTGCATATTGATTTTAATAAAGTGTGTATAAAAATGAGAAATTGAATTGGAGACAGCTGAAATGTCAATTAAAATTGAGCACACAAAATATCTTCTCTATTCTCGTACAATATTAGAGAATCGCGTGTTCTAAGTAAATTATCAGTTTCGTGCAAATCACTAGTTCCATGCGAGTTGTGATAGTATTATCAAATCAACGCAAACTCTAAAGTAGAAATAACTAGATAGTAGAGATTGAGGTTGTTCGTGATGGGTTTAAGCTTCATCATGAGGAGGGGAACAATTCAGATGACACATTAAGATCCCTATATGATCGTTTAGTAATAAGATTGGTGCATGTATGGATACAAATTACAATCAAGAGGTTTGTTTGGAAGCAACCATACCATCGAAAGTATATTGAATAGCTTACTAATTGAGAGCTCTCATACAAAAGACAAGTGGGGCTCAGCTATGCGTTCGGAATATCTTGGGGGCAGACTTTGACGAAATCTGTAGGTAAAGTTTCGACAATGAAAGTCTGCAAGGATTTGCTTTTGACGCTGAGAAGTCTATTAGCAAGAATAGGGGAATTTCATGGCCAATTCCCTTCCCGTCTACTTGTTTTGGGGGTTGGTGCCAAAGGTGGAGGTTGGATTCACTCTTCTGCTTGTCTTTATCTATGACCATAGGCCTGTCATCTCAATATAACGTGCATAAAGCACCTTGATGGTTGCGGTTTCTTCTAAGAGTGGATAAGTATCATTTTAAAATGGAATGCTTAGGTTGCTTGGGACCGTTAGCTTGAACTTATCGAAAGCTCCTCTTTCACCAATAAACGAGTGTGCTTGAAATTTTCCCTCTAAGAATTATCACATTGCACGTATTGTAAACTTCTTGACCTGTATACTTGATAATCTGTCGTATGGGGTCCATGTACACCAAGCATGAATGCGTCCACTTTCTAAACGAGAAAACCCACCATTCGAAAAACCAATCCGATGCCGTATGGAGATTCTGCATCTGAGCAAAGGAGCATATGAACAAATAGGCAATAATGTGCCGATCCATTTTCCATCAAAATTGTTTATGATGGTGGTGGGACGTAGCTTAGCTATTATTTGGATGTCGTGCTAAGGGAATCAAAATGGGGGAGGAGGGCGGGGGGTCATTGACGGCCTAATTGGGGCTGTGTACCAGCGAAGCCACGTGAGATTCCATTGACTCTCAATCAATCTTTAACAGATCGACATCAGGCCACGTTGGTGGTAGGCCCCGCGTTCGACATTGCCAACCTTCGAATGAACGAGCTTGATTGCCATTGCAAGCTGTCTTCTCTTGGCGCTTTCGCCGCTATCCCCCCGAGCGAGACACCTGAAGCGAGGGCTCCGGAGGTCGTTTCGGCACCGGGTGGCTGATACCGACCAATCATGAAGTGGGCAACTTCTTGTGAATTTTCAAGACCAAAAAACCCGTCCATTATTCTATCATCTCGCGTGAGGAGATGCTTTGATAGCATGTATTTTAATCTCTCTCTCTCTCTCTCTCTCTCTCTCTCTCTCCCCTTTGTGTTGGGCTCTATATGTGCCTTGATTCGAAGGGACAATAGGGCTATCTATAATCCACACCAACAATCCCTCCCATCCCAGGTCGAACGTATTCGCCTTCAGACTCAGCACCAAGAGAGACGTAACAGCACGAGTAAGTTCAGCTCAGCAGCTTCACCAAATAACATCTAATTCCCCTCAACTCTCTCTGAACTTGATTGGTTTTATATTTTTCGAAGTCCATCGTACTCACTTTTGCAGGATTTGCTTCCGTTCTATCTTCTACAACAGAGAGTGAGACATGGGTTATTGGTCATCGAAGGTTCTTCCGAAGATCAAGAAAGTGTTCGAGAAGAATGGAAACAAGCCTGCGGCTGCGGAGGCTTGCAAGTCCTTTGATGATTCTAAGGTCCCTTGAGGGTTGATATGTTAATTTCCCTAGCCTGGTTAACGTGGCTAGTTGGCATAATTAATTACATCTTTATAGGTTTATTGATTTGCGTGGTTCCTTGAAACAGGGGGAGATAGATAAGGAGTTCGAGGAGAAGAAGACAGAGCTTCAGCCTAAAGTAGTGGAGATATATGAGGCTTCCTCCGCAGAAGTTAAGGTACGAGCGGAACGTCTACACTTCGATCCAATACCTATAGTCCTATGTCTATACATACGACCTAAGAATAACAAGTGCGCTCGGTATGCCATGTAACAAACAGGCTCTTGTTAAGGAGCCCAAGGAAGCAGGACTCAAGAAGCACTCGACCGCTGTCAACAAGTTCCTAGAAGAGCTTGTGAAAATCGGTACAGATTCTTTTTTACAACATGTTGCTTATATTAGCATACATGCATCGATGTCTCATGCGATTCAGTGCCCGCATCATACGTATAAGCGCCTCATTCGCATGTGTCTTGTACCTCTCTGCATGTGTATCATCCTTATCTATGCAAGAAGCAAGTATACATGATCTGATTCTGTATGCACGCACGGTTGATCACCTTTATGCGGCTGTGCAGAGTTTCCTGGATCGAAGCCAGTGTCAGAAGCGTCCACAAAGTATGGACCAGTCTTGGTATCGGGGCCCGTGTTATTTGTATTTGAGAAGGTGTCCACCTTCATAACCACTGAGGAGAAGGAAGTCGAGGCTCCTCTTGCAGAAGCAGCAACTTCTGGAGAGGTAACTGTGGCAGTGGAAGAGAAGGCGGAGATTGTCGTCGAAGAAGAGAAGAAGGAAGAAGCGGCCGTGGAGGCTGCGGAGCCATCCAAACCATAAAAAAAAATGGGGAAAAAGGAGCAGTATCATAAATAATTTATAGTGAAACTCTGTGCACATGGTTTACGCGATACCGTTGTAAAAGCTTATTTGTTATTCTTCCGTTGTATGTCCACCTCTTCGTCTTGTATCTCCGTCTTCAGTTGTTTATATTGGCGAATCAAACGTGTAGTCTTCATTTCGTTTTCATTTTTCCGGAATCAATCAATTAGTTCGATTGTCACTGGTTTCGGGTGTGGTCTCTGGGATATCGCAAGGTGAACGCGATAGTGATTCTATAGATAGCTAGGAAGTTGGTGAACCGATAGTGATTCTATGGAATTTTGCATACTGGCTTGCAAAAATTTGTGAAAAGAATCCTGGGCCTATGTGGGTCCGTCCCTTCCATGTATTGCATTGTATATGATATTTTTTGCAAGTGTGATTCTTGGTTCTTTTTTGGGTCTTCACCTATGTCCCGTTAAGCGTTTGCCTTGAAATAGAGTTTTGTACCCCTTTTGACATGAGTGATCAATTTAGAGGAAGCTGTACCTTGAAGTATCTAATTTGTCGGGTGATATGGTACTTCTTGTCTGTTTGGTAAAGTTAGGGTTGTGTTGTAGTTGGGATGCCACTGCAGATGTGCTATGAGGTATTTTAACTTGTGGTTTTTTAGAGTTCTTTCAATATAATTGTGCATGATACATAGTTGTGTCGTGAAGTGTTATAACTAGTGTATATGGTAGTGTATGTTCAAAGCTCCAATAGCTAGTGGGACAATTTCTTAGAAGTTGTTTATTATTACAGCAATGAAGTATTTGTCAAATACCTTATAAGATAGTGATGGCCCTTTTTCATAGTTGAAATTGATATGGGAGAACTATATCGAATAACCTATTAGCAATCAACTGATTCAACTCTAATGGCATACATATGGCGTGGATACTGCGATTATGAGGGCCTACCCAAATACATAACTAAAGCACTTATTTTCATAGCTGAAATATATCGAGAAAGCTATACCAAGCAGCAGATATAATAATCGTTAGAAAAACACAGATATTAATTACAAAGTAAACCAGGTTATTTTCAGAATCCTTACCTTCCACAGTAGCATTTTCTACCTTTCATCGTATAACGCATTTATCATGTCAAATATTTGTGTGAAGTGCCGATAGGTTAAACTATCATTGTTCTCAATGTATTTTATCAGAGATAAGACCCTTTCATTGGCTCACTTGATATAATTATCACATGAAATGAAATGCATTCTTCCTGTAAAAGGCGTAACGTTACTGGGCGATAAGCATCAATGATCCATTGATACGTTCATAATGCTGGCATGCTCCGTACTGGATGCTCCAAGGCTATAGGCAAAATTAAAGCACAACTGCTAATTGGATTGTGAATGCTACTCCGATGCTCAAGTGTTAAACAATATAGTAATTAACAAAATTAGGAGCATGTTTTAGAATGGAACCTATGCTTAAAAAGCTTTTTTTTTTTTTTTTATCGAACTCAGAACACATTTATGAACATTGGTCAAAGCTGATAACTTTCTGAAGTTTATTTACTAGCTCTAAAAAGCAATGACATAAAAATAGAAGTATCAAGCAATGACAAGAAATATATGGAAAACCTACCAAACTTCCTACTCATGTGTTCCCTTTTCAGGGGATAACTCCCTGTTTTCTTTTTTTTGGAAATGGTTTGTTGGCCCAAGCTTTCCGCGTTGATACAAAGCGGAAATCAATGGACAAAGCCGGAAATGAAAATAACGCCATTGGTGTTCGATACTCGGCAGATCACTACAGCTGGGGACAGGAAGAGGAGAACGCGGCATCTATTTTCGCGTAGTTTCTTCTTTGGTTTAAAAAATTGAGGGATTAGCCGCCGATAACTACCTCCAAACACAAGCTTAACAATAGAAAAACCAAGAAAGTCGTTCAAGAGAGTAGCCTGCGAACCACTCGCCAACCTTCAAAATTTAGGGATTTTTGTTATATTACTTTATAACTTTATCTATGAGTTTGGTACTATTTTTCTTTCGTCCATCAGTAATTTTGGCTCTTTTTTTATCCTATTAGTATTATAAATTTTAATTTCAAATTAAGGTTACTTATAAAACGGAATTCATCAAAAATGAATTGAAAAAAGGGGTTGGCCGGGCATTAAATTGGTGCTCGCCCAACGGACGTAAGAAATTTAGCCAAGTTTTTCATTTTAAAGGTCAGCATGAGATAGGCTGTGAGCCGCGTATTTGTTTATCAGGTCTATCAATAGGTCATGTTAGGTTTCAGGGTATGCAGTCGTACTACCTTGTAACCGTCCTTCATTTTTATTGTATAGAACGAATCTGTAGCACACTGCCTACTTTATCGCGCTCATTCTCCTTAGTAAAATAAATCGTGCTCACACTCCTTAGTAATTATATGTTCTCATGAACTTGTAGCACACCGCCTACTCTATCGAGGGCTCTTTGACTTGAGTTTGTTGGCTCTATACCCTTGCTTGATAGATTTCAGGTGCTTAATTGATTCTCATTTCTTTTCCTTATAAGTTGTGCCTTTTGATAGTCAAGTAAAATAATTGCCATTTTTCATGGGTGGGGCAGTGGGGTTGAATTTGATGTAAGAACTGATCCAATATGTTGGAAAAATTTACCTTTAAAGACATGTTGTACTTCCAAAAGGTGAGGACTATGTGTTTTGATAACAACATATACATACTTTCAGGTGATTTTAATCCATAGAAAGCTACATATTAAAGTATGCAGGATACTATACCAACTTCATTACTTAAAATCAATAGTGATCTAGTAAGCCTAGCAATGAAGCTCTTCAAGATAAATTTAAAATACATTGGCATTAATTCAGCCGATAGACTCTCTCCACCAAACTTAAATGAGCAGGTTGAGCTAGTGAGGAAATTGTATAAGAAAACGTTGGTGAGATCCAAGCTCTTGTAGCACACCGACTACTCCATTGAGGGCTCTTCTACTCGAGATTGCCGACGCTATACCCTTACTTGATAGATTTTAGGTGTTTAACTAGTTCTTATTTCTTCTTCTTTTGCTCCACTCCTTCTCGTCCTCGTCCTCGTCCTCCTCCTCCTCTTCTTATTCTAATATTTGATATCATTTATTTGTAATTCTAGTGGACTCAAAATATTTTCCTACTCACCAATGTAGATTTTAACATCAAGCATAGACAAGTTGCTTCAATAAATTTTTAAAAATCAAGATGAGTCCGTAGGATTATTCAAGACAATAAACAACGATGTATTAATACAGCACGAGCTGCACAAGTACCGCACTAATGCCACACAGTTGTTGCACATGCCAAGTCTATATGTAGGATGCTGCTATTTTGTAGCTGCATGCAAATGTAGAAAAGTCACATCTCTCTGTCTTGGTCGTTATTTTCCTTTCTAAAATGATTAGGGCTAATTTTGAATAATAAACCTTTCAAGGGCACTTGCATGATCAGTTAGTAACTCGAATGCATCAAAAAGGGAGAAGGAACCATTTGACTATGTAAACGAGAGAATGAGAGGCCTTGTTTTGGGGGTTCTTATGTGATGTGACAAGTAAGACGCAACCGAGCATGGCAGAGAGTTCAAGAAATGAAGGGTCTTCTTCGTACCATTCTGCTTTCTCAAAAGGAGATCACTATGACAGTGATGGCTCCAATTTTGCACCCTTGACCTGCATGCATTTATGTTAACATCTCTCATACTGAACTTGCAACCTTCTAGGAGATAAAATGAATTGTGCTCCTTCTCCTTAGTTATTATGTGTTATCGCGCACTTGTAGCACACTACCTATTCTATCGAGGGCTCTTCCACCCGAGCTTGTTGGCACTATATCCTTGCTTGATAGATTTTAAATACTTAACTGATTTTTATTTCTTTTATTTATTAGTCATGCCTTTTGATAGTCAAGTCAAACAATTGCCATTTCCTATAGGTTGCGGGGAGGGGGATTTTGAATTTGCCTTTGAAGACATGTTGTACTTACAAAAGGTGTGACTATGTGTTTTGATGATAGTATGTATGTGTGTGTATACTTTAGGTGATATTAATCCATAGAAAGCTACGAACTAAAGTTTGCAAGATACCATACCAACTTCCTTATTTAAAATCAATAGTGATCTAGTGAGCCTAGCAATGAAGCTCTTCAAGATAATCCTAAAATATATTGACGTTAATTCAGCCAATAGACTCTCTCCACCAAGCTTAGATGAGCTTATTGAGTTAGTGAGGAAAGTGTATAAGAAAACATTGGTGAGATCCAAGCTCCTATAGCATATTGACTACTCTATTGAGGGCTCTTCCACCTGAGCTTACTAGCGCTATAACCTTGCTTGATATATTTTAGGTGCTTAATTGATTCTTATTTCTTCTTATTATGCTCCACTCCTCCTCCTCCTCCTCCTCCTCTTCTTCTTCTGATATTTGATATCTTTCATTTGTAATTTTAGTGGACTCAAAATATTTCCTACTCATCAATGTAGATTTTAACATCAAGCATAGACAAGCCACTTCAATAAATTTTTATAAATCAAGGCGAGTCCATAATATTATTCAAGACAATAAATAAGGATGTATTAATATCGCACGAGCCGCATGGTTGTCGCACATGCCGAGTCTATACAAAGGATGCTCCTATTTTGTAGGTGCATGCACACATAGAAAGTTGTGACTATGTGTTTTGATGATAGTATGTATGTGTGTGTGTATACTTTAGGTGATATTAATCCATAGAAAGCTACGAACTAAAGTTTGCAAGATACCATACCAACTTCCTTACTTAAAATCAATAGTGATCTAGTGAGCCTAGCAATGAAGCTCTTCAAGATAATCCTAAAATATATTGACGTTAATTCAGCCGATAGACTCTCTCCACCAAGCTTAGATGAGCTTATTGAGTTAGTGAGGAAAGTGTATAAGAAAACATTGGTGAGATCCAAGCTCCTATAGCATATTGACTACTCTATTGAGGGCTCTTCCACCTGAGCTTACTAGCGCTATAACCTTGCTTGATATATTTTAGGTGCTTAATTGATTCTTATTTCTTCTTATTATGCTCCACTCCTCCTCCTCCTCCTCTTCTTCTTCTGATATTTGATATCTTTCATTTGTAATTTTAGTGGACTCAAAATATTTTCCTACTCATCAATGTAGATTTTAACATCAAGCATAGACAAGCCACTTAAATAAATTTTTATAAATCAAGACGAGTCCATAATATTATTCAAGACAATAAATAAGGATGTATTTATATCACACGAGCCGCACAGTTGTCGCACATGCCGAGTCTATACAAAGGATGCCGCTATTTTGTAGGTGAAAATGTCTCAAAAAAGGAGAAGGAACTATATGATTGTGTGAAGAAGAGAATAAGAGGCCTTGTTTTGGAGGTTCTTCTGTGACGTGATAGGTGAGACACAGCCGAGTATGGCAAAGAGTTCAAGAAATGAAGGATCTTCTTCATATCACTTTGCTTTCTCAAAGGGAGATTGTTATGATAGTGATGGCTCCAATTTTGCACCCCTGTAAGCTGCATGCAATTATGCTAACATCTCTCATACTGAACATGTGACCTTTTAGGAGATAAAATGAATCGTGCTCACTCTTCTTAGTAATTATATGTTCACGTGTACCTATAGCACATCGCCTACTCTATTGAGAGCTCCTCCACCCAAGCATGATGGCGTTATACCCTTACTTGATAGATTTCAGGTGCTTAATTGGTTCTCATTTTTTTTCCTTATTAGTCGTGCCTTTTGATAGTCAAGTCAAATAATTGCTATTTTCTATAGGTTCGGGGGAAGGGGTTTTAAATTTGATGCAAGAACAGATCCAATCTATTGGAAAATTTAGCTTTGAAGACATGTTGTACTTCCAAAAGGTGTGGAATATGTGTTGTTATAATAGTATATATACTTTAGGTGATATTAATCTCATAGAAAGCTAAGTATTAAAGTTTGCAAGATACTATACCAACTTCATAACTTAAAATCAATAGTGATCTAGTAAGTCCGGCAATGAAGCTCTTCAAGATAATCCTAAAATTCATGGGTGTTGAATTGTACTCATTCTTCTTACTAATTATATATTCACGTGCACCTATGGTACATCGCTTACTCTATCGAGAGCTCTTCCACCCGAACTTGATGGCGTTATACCCTTGCTTGATAGATTTCAGGTGGTTAACTTATTTTCATTTCTTTTCCTTATTAGTCATGCCTTTTGATAGTCAAGTCAAATAATTGCCATTTTCTATAGATTGGAGGAGGGGGTTTTAAATTTGATGCAAGAACAAATCCAATTTGCTGGATAATTTAGCTTTGAAGGCATGTTGCACTTCCAAAAGGTGTGGACTATGTGTTTTTATAATAGTATATATACTTTTAGGCGATATTAATCCTAGAAAGCTAAGTATTAAAGTTTGTAGGACACTATGCCAACTTCATAACTTAAAATCAATAGTTATCTAGTGAGCCCAGCGATGAAGCTCTTCAAGATAATCCTAAAATTACATGGGCATTAATTCAGCCAATAAACTCTCTCTACCAAGCTTAGATGAGCGGATTGAGCTAGTGAAGAAATTGTATGAGAAAACATTGGCATCCTATAGCACAACGACAACTCTATTGAGAGCTCTTCCACTTGAGCTTACCGGCGCTATACCTTTACTTGATAGATTCCAAGGGTTTAACTAATTCTTAGTTCTTCTTCTTCTACCCCACTTCTTCTTCTTCTCGTCGTCCTCCTCCTTCTCCTCTTCTTCTTCTGCTAATATTCGATATCTTTCATTTGTAATTTAAGTGGACTCAAATTACTTTCACACTCACAAGTGAATTTTAACATCAAGCATAGATGAATTGCTTAAATATTTTTTTTATAAATCAAGACGAGTCTATAGGATTATTCAAGACAATGAACAATGATGTATTAATACCGCACGAGCCACACGAGTGCCGCACATTTGCTGCACGTGCTGAGTATGTACGGATGATGTTGCTATTTTGTAAGTGCATGCACACGAAGAAAAGTCACATCTCTCTCTTGGTCATTTTTTTCCTTTCTAAAAGGGTTAGAGCTAATTTAGAGTAATAAACCTTTCAAGAGCACTCGCACAATTAGTTAGTAACTTGAATATATCAAAAATGGACAAGGAACTATTGGATTATGTGAAGAAGAGAATGAGGGGCCTTGTTTTTGGGCTTCTTCTGTGAAATGACAAGTGAGACACAGCCAAGTATGGTAGAGAGTTTAGGAAATGAAGGATCTTCCTCGTTTCACTTTGCATTCTCAAAGGGAGATGGCTATGATAGGGATGGCTCGAATTTTGTACCATCGTGAACTACATACATTATGTTAATATCTCTCATACTAAACATGTGACCTTCTAGGATATAAAATGAATTATGCTCATTCTCCTTAGTGATTATATTTCTCGTGCACCTATAGCACACTACCTACTCTATTGAGAGCTCTTCCACCCGACCTTGCCAATGCTATACTCTTGCTTGATAGATTTCGAGTGCTTAACTGATTCTTATTTCTTTTCCTTATTTGTCATGCCTTTTGATAGTCATCAAATAATTGTCATTTTCTATAAGTTGGGAGGGTTTTGAATTTGACGCAAGAACAAATCCACTCTGCTAGGAAATTTACCTTTAAAAACATGTTGTACTTCCAAAAGCTTAGGGCTATGTGTTTTGATTATATATATATATATATATAAGTTAAGTATTAAAGTTTGTAGAATACTATACCAACTTCATTACTTAAAATCAATAGTGATCTAGTAAGCCCAGCGAGGTAATCCTAAAATACAAGGGTGTTGATTCAGCCGATAGATTCTCTCCACCAAGCTTAAATAAGCACATTGAGCTAGTGAGGAAATTGTATAACAAAATGTTGGCGATATCCAAGTTCCTGCATCTAAAAAAAAAACAAAGTTCCTGCATCGACTACTCTATGAAGGCTCTTCCACCCAAGCTTGCTGGCGCTATACCTTTGCCTATAGAATTTAGGTGCTTAACTTATTCTTATTTCTTCTTCTCATCCTCCACTCCTCCTCCACTTGTCCTCCTCCTCCTCTTCTTCTAATATTTGGTATCTTTCATTTGTAATCTTAGTGGACTCAAAATATTTTTACACTCATCAATGTAGATTTTAACGTCAAGCATAGACAATTCGCTCAATAAATTTTTATAAATCAAGACAAGTCTGTAGGATTATTCAAGAGAATAAATGATGTATTAATACCAAACGAGTGGCATGGGTGTTGCATGGTTGCCGCATGGTTGCCGCACTTGTCAAGTCTATACGAAGGATGCTGCTATTTTATAGGTGCATGCACAGTTTGAAAAGTCCCATCTCTCTGTCTTGATCATTATTTTCCTTTTTAAGTGGTTAGGGCTAATTTAAAATAATAAACCTTTCAAGGGCACATGCACGATCAATTAGCAACTTGAATGTGTCAAAAAGGGAGAATGAACTATTTGCTTATGTGAAGAAGATAGTGAGAGGCCTTGCTTTGGGGCTTCTTTTGTGAAATGACAGGTGAGACACAGCCGAGTATAGCAAAGAGTTCAAGAAATGAAGGATCTTCTTCATATCGATGGCACCGATTTGGCACCCCTTGAGCAGTGTGCATTTATGTTAAAATCTCTCATATTGAACCTGGTACCTTCCAAGAAACAAAAATGAATCGCGCCCATTCTCCTTAGCAATTATATGTTCTTGTGTACTTATAGCAGATCACCTACTCTATTGAGTGCTCTTCCACCCGTGCGTGTTGGCAGTATATCCTTGCTCGATAAATTTCAGGTGCTTAACTTATTCTTATTTTTTTTCCTTATTAGTCATGCCTTTTGATAGTCAAATCAAATAATTGTCATTTTCTATAGATGGTGGGGAGTTGTTTTCTTTGAATCTTCGAACAAATGAAATTGAAAATGATTTTCATTGAAATTGCCAGTGAAATAAAACGGACCCAAACTCTGGGCTTCGGGTCTTGGAAATGTAGGTGGATTGTCCAGAAAGGCTTTTGCTCACCAAGCTCCATGATGAGGCCCATTCCTTAGACCAATTTCTGAAGTGTTCGGATGATGTTTACTTGGGGGGGCCCAACCCAAGCCTCCCAATGCGTCCATGGCATTGATGAATTTCGCTCGCGTGTTACCACAACTGACACAATTGTATCCTGCGAATTTTACTTACATATCACCAACATTTGCGTATTTCGCGGGGCAATCTTGACCGTTAATGATAAGGTCGTGTTCCGCTCGCACGGCTTCTTTCTTCAATTAGGAGAAAGGAAGGACAGCCGCCTAGAGATTAGGGGAGCTGGAATCGGTGGGCTAGCTCAATAAGTTATGACGAGCGACAACCGAAGCCAGTACAAAGTTTCGATCACATTAGGAAGTTGATTAGACCACGGAAAGTTCACCCCCCTTCGTTCGTCAATAGCCAACTCCACATGTAATTTTTTCTTTTTCCAATTCTAGCTGTCACCAACTCAAAGCTTCGGCTAAATTACGTACTAATAATAATAATAATAATAATAATAATAATAATAATAATAATAATAATAATAATACTTTTTTTTAGCACATTTAACCGCATCAGAGCTAGTACCATGAGTTCAAGAAAATTGCAAGATTAGGTCATCAAACTCTTACACCAAACCTTCCCAACTTTTACTTGTGAAAGGCCCCGACTCGAGGTAAGTGAAACGTGTGTCCGTAAATAATATCAAAATCATGATGGCATCTTCGCAAATACTCGCTCAATCAATTCATCAGTTGAAAGTTAACTAGAAAGTCTGTCTATAAAATAATTTGGAGATAGATCTAATCTTGTCTAAATTCCGGGGAATTGTTTAGTCAATCATAAATTTTTTGATTGTATCAATTTAGTTATAAATTTTTGCGCAAAATTTCAACATAATCAATCAGGTTAATTATCATAAAAAATTGTTGACATGATAATGTATCATGTCAATTACAATAATTTTTTGGTCGCCAATTCTCATTACAACGACATTCAATTTACTCGATGTTACATTCAAAATGAACCGTGAAATGCACCTGCACCTAGAAAGGTGAATAGTTCAAATGGTTGTCAGGCTTTTTGCACCAAACTCTTTTCTTTCATTTAAATTAAAGGTAAGAAATACCAAAGGAGGACAAGGGAAAGGAAAATAAACTTAGGGATGTGGTCCTCAATTTTAGCTTAATGTATAGTGTCATTCATGAATTTTTAAACTATTCAATAAGGTCCTTGAATTTTGGGTAAATTTTTAAGTTAGTCGCTGAATTAGATAATTCAGCGACTAGATTAAAAATAGGGATTTAATAATTTAGCATTACATTAAATATTTACCAAAAGTGTATGGATTACATTGAATAAATTAAAAGTTCATGATTGACATTGCACATTAAGCTAAAATTCAAGGATGACATGAATCAAATTAAAAGTTCAGGAATGTCATTGCACATTAAACCAAATTTTTAAAATCTTTTATGTAATTATTCATTTTTTCTTTTGGGTCAAAGTTTGACATACTCAGCATTGATAATAGTTTTGCCAACTCGAGTTCATGTGCTGTACTCATATCGACTATTCGTGTCAGGTTGTGTCAATACAACAATATTTCAACTTAACTCTTTCTCTGTGTTGGGCTCTATACGTGCCTCGATTCAAAGGGACAGTAGGGCTATCTATAATCCACAACAATCCCTACCATCCCAGGCTGAACGAATTCCTTCAGACTCAGCACCAAGAGAGACATAACAGCACGAGTAAGTTCAGCTCAGCAGCTTCACCAAATGACATCTGGTTCCCCTCAACCCTCTCTGAAGTTGATAAGTTTCTACTTTTCTCTGTTCATCGTACTCATTTTTGTCAGATTGGCTTCTATTCTATCTTCTACAACATCGAATGAGACATGGGTTACTGGGCATCGAAGGTTCTTCCGAAGATCAAGAAAGTGTTCGAGAAGAATGGAAAGAAGACTGTGGCTGCGGAGGATTGCAAGTCCTTCAATAATTCTAAGGCTAGCTAGCATAATTACTTACATCTTTATAGGTTTATAGATTTGCGTGGTTCCATGAACAGGATGAGATAGACAAGGAGTTCGAGGAGAAGAAGACAGCTTCAGCCAAAAGTAGTGGAGATACATGAGGCTTCATCCACAGAAGTTAAGGTACGAGCGGAACCTCAACATTCGATCCAATACCGTTGGTCCTACGTCTATCCATAAAACCTAAGAATAACGAATGTGGTTGGTATGCCGTGCAACAAACAGGGTCTTGTTAAGGTGCCCAAGGAAGCAGGATTCAAGAAGAACTCGACCACTGTCAACTAGTTCCTAGAAGGGCTTGTGAAAATCGGTACTTTTTTTTTCCTAACAACATGTTGTTTATATCAGCATGTGCATCGATGCCTCATTTGATTCAGTGTCCGCATCATCTGTATAAGTGCCTCATCCTTATGTATCTCATATCTCTCCGCACGTGTATCATCCTTATCTATGCGAGAAGCAAGTATAAATGATCTGATATTGTATGTAGGCAGGGTTGATCACCTCCAAGCGGCTGTGCAGAGTTCCCTGGATTGAAGCCAGTGTCGGAAGCGTGGACGAAGTATGGACCAGCCTTGGTATTGGGGCCCGTGCTATTTGTATTTGAGAAGGTGTCCACTTTCATAATCACTGATGAGAAGGATGTTGAGGCTTCTCCTGCAGAGGCAGAAACTTCTGGAGAGGCGACTGTGGTGGTGGAAGAGGAGGAGATTGTCGTATAAGAAGACAAGAACGAAGAAGCGGCGGTGGAGGCCCCGGAGCCTGTCAAGGAGGCTGCGGAGCTACCCAAACCATAGAAAAGGTTAAAAAAGGAGCGGTATCATCAATCAAACATGTACTTCTGGTTTCATTTTCATTTTTCCCGAATCAATTAATTAGTTCAATTGTCACCTATTTCGAGTGTGGTCTCTGGGATGTTGCAATGTGAAAGCGATGAAGCGGTGGCTACCATATGACCTCTACATATCTCCCCAGCGGAGGGGGAGAGGCTGACGGAGACGTTGTAGAAGTGTTTTGGTCATAATGGATACACACGAGCACCCCCTTTGTCTTTTGGTAAATCTCTGACGGAATTATCTCAAAATCTCACGGAAGGTCAAGTCATTGCATAAATCAAGGTTTATCCCGCAAATTTCTTTCGTTTAAGGGACAATTGCACAAATGATCTGTAAATTTTAACTCAAATATAATATAGTCCCTAAAGTTTTTGTAAATATTCAATTTAATCCCAAAATTATACGAAAATGTTCAATGTTGTATATCTATCAAAAGTGATATATCTGCTCATTACTCGCAGTAATTCAACATAAATTTCTAAGTAATTCGTTTGTTGTGCATCGAGAGATTAATAGTTTCTTTCCGACTTTTATCCAACATCAACAAATCTTTACTTCTCTCTCTCTCTCTCTCTCTCTCTCTCTCTCTCTCTCTCTATATATATATATATATATATATATATATATATATATATTTCACAAAAGATCTTTATTTTTAAGGAGAAAGCACGCACACGTGCCAGCGCATGCCATGTAAATTACTAGCATTGAGGGTCCGAAGATTAATATTTTCACATGCCGGACTGGGAGAAATACAGAAGCGGTTTATTAGTGGCGTATGATGCAGGAGTCAAACCATCAAGGGTTATGGCAGGTGTCCTCAAATTCCTTGCGCATTCATGGACCTACCAAGATAGACACCGAAGACAGATTCACTTGGCTTGTGGCTACATATAGTCTCATATAAAACCAGAGAGAAGCATTGTGAGTTATTGGTCAGTTGGGTCTGCAAATTGTGGAGAAGTTTTCTTCCCAGGGAGTATGAATATGGCTTTACGCTTCAAGTCTCCCATTTATTGGGCTCTATACAACCTGGAAAGTGAAAAGTTTTTGGAGTCGAAGTCGATTCTCGCTATAGCATTCAACTGGTTCCTTGTCTAGAGAGTTTGATTTCTCTATCGTTGGTTGAGAAATTTGCCTAGCGACATATTAAAGACTTCCATTTGTATAAATAAGACTCTCTCTTTAAGTTCCACGTACTTTCCATAATATAGCTCTTGGTCGGTTTCGAATTGATGACTCCTTTGGACTGGAGTTGAGGGGATTTCCCATGTTCTCTTTATTTTGGAAAGTGCATTTCTCACGTGACTTTTTTTCTTTTAGTTTCTCTATCATCAAATGTCTTCCCGACCAGCTCCCTATATGGGGTAAAGACTATTTTCTTTGTTTCCACAATTTTCTGTTGACGGCAAGGCGTAGTTATATGACCACTCTCTCGACTTCAAGACTGAATAAATCGCGAACGTAGTCCTTTTCGACATTCTCGTTTGTTTGCACGAAACATCAACATTGGACGATCTTTTTGTGTCTACTGATCTTCCATTCTTACCATAGCTTTGCTTCGAACCTGTTTGTATAATACAATTGCACTCCTTGCTTTGTCTTTAACTAACGTAAACAAAAGCCCTTGTATTCTTAAATAGCCTCTATAATTCTAGCTTTGCATTCAGTTCTGTATAATGTTCATCTACTAGCACAATGTCATCATTGGAAGGGGTCGAAAAAGAATCACTATGGATTTTATAGTTCTATAATTATTTGGAATCTTTTGTTACCCCCTCCATGTACCCTTACGGGAGGCACCGCTTTTATACATGTCTTTCATTGCTTGTATGTATGCAGCATGAGCCCTTTCTTCCCCCAAAATCCTTGAAAGGACTTCTTAGGAGTCTTATGGCATGTTGTTTCCAGATATATGGATACCATGTGCGAGTCCTTATCTTTGTCACCTTACTTTGCACTATACTTAAAAAAAAAAACTAAAGACATGCACTTCATTAAAGAAAGCTAGAGACAACTTTGCCGCCTATTATTTTTGAAAAGCTTCCCTGGTTAGGTAAATTTCCTCTTATACCAACTACCATTAAAGGGATTTGCTTCCGTTCTGGATTGGTCGGAGTCTTATCCATTTGCATATTCTTAAAGTTCACTGACGTATGCATCTTTAAATAAACGCGCTTGCTCTTATTGGGGAACAACTGCTTTAAGCTGAAGCTACTTTCACAGTCATTCTAAACTTCTAATGTTCTTATGTAGGAGGCTGGGAGATATTCTGGATGCTTTTCCTGAAAGAGTCTCAAAGCCTCGCCTTTTCCTCACGAACAAGAGGCAGATTGCACCGGGTGAGCTCTAAGGTTGCTCTTTTCGTTTTTGTAGATCTGACCATACCAATAGTGCCTATAATTTTCTTACACCATGCTATTGTATGCTCTAATAAGAGCAAAGCGATTGCAATGTAAAAGACATTTGGAAGATTTCCGGGCCATATGGGATTTTATTGATCAGACCAGAAAGGTAATTGTTATCTTTGAACCAATGACATACCTGGTTAACATAATGTTTTATATTGGGTGACCTGCTATTGCCAAAAGGAGATTGATGTGCTATTTCTATTCTACCATGAATCTAGAAACAAGTCCTTGCTCGGCAGACTAAGCTATTACTGTGAACCTTGGCAGCTACGAGTTATCCGCGGAGAAGTTTAGAGGTAAAAAAGGAAGCCCAAAGGTTCCGATAAACAAAATTGAAAATCTCTCGTTGGAGATACGATCATGGATCAAAACCCTTTTACAGATCATGACTATGCAATTGATTCAAATTGTCTTAAACCTTCGAAATGTCAATATCGGGATAACCCAAAGACTTAGCTAGTTTCGAGATCCATCATGTATGATGAGCTTCATAGTCAGCATATTACGAATTTAAGCCCCCCAAAAGGTAAGATCTTGAAATGTAGCCATTGAAATCCTCCGGCTAAAATTATTCAGCCAATAAATCTGGACAACATTTTGTGTTCCCATTGCTAGTGAATGAGATAATGTAAGCATTAATAAAATTGTGATGATCAATTAATAATAATTCCACCGGCCATTAATTATAGAGAATAGGATTTAAGCGAGAAACTATAAATACCATCGACCATCCATGATGATGATGGTCCTCAAATCATGTATTCATTCCATAAAAATAAATCTAAATTACCTATCGCAAGAAAGATTATAGTAAACGTCGTTCTCACAGGGTTTGAATGGTGGGGAATCCGGGGATGGGACTTCTCGTGTTATTTATAAGGAAATCATCAGAGATTGATTTCACAGAAGGGGCGCATGGGCTTGATTGCTCTGATTCGCATAAGGTTGCTTTTTGCTTCGCCACTTTTTGCTTTTTCTCATTTTTATGTGCATATGCGAACGTGTACTTTTCTCTCCATGTCTCCGTCCCCTTCGCACATGAGAGCTATGGCGTGAATCATATCACCATTATGCGAATTAATTTGTTGTCAAAACTCAGCGTTGTTGTGCGCATTGGTCTGTCTAAATAAATGACTCTTCCTCTGGGTAAGATGTTTTGCCAGCGTTTATGCACCGATGGTATGCTCTGCATATTTTATTTTAATGCCTTCAGCTAAAAGAATGGGCGATTGCTTCTAGTTATGAGAAGAAGAGAATGTTCACTTTCGGGCCTTGAAGATAATTATTAAACATGGAAAACAGAGGTCTTTATATCTTTTTGTTAATTAAAAGATGTATCTGTTTTTTACTTTCATGTGAACAATGAGTTCACCATAAAGTATACATATCTTTATTAACAAAAGCCCCGATCGCGAAGGAATCGCTCGCTGTCAGAAGTCAGAAAGCACTCTCGTTCTCTTCTTTTTCAACAAAAGTTTGAAAGGACGAAGTCGGGAGGTCGGTCCCCCTGCGCAGTCGATAATCCCCTGCTCGGCGCCTTATTGGGAACTACACGTGTTGGCCTATGGATGGGTTCTGGGGGAGGACCTTTGCCCTTTGACTTGGACTGTTGTCAGTCGACTTTGTTCGGAGGGAAAAGCGGTGTACGCTGGTCGCGGGAGTAGGCGATCGCAAGGGCCATTACTGTCCCCTGGAAAGACAGGGAGGGTGGGTCCCAACGTTATTTTCTGGGCATATGCGCTTTTTCTCGGAAACGAGGAAGGGAGAAGTTGATCATGGCTGGACTAGAGAGGACTTGTCAGACCGGGCTTGAATTACGCAAGATCAACGGTCACGATCTCTCTTGGATTAGTACGGCTGACGAGCCCACGTCCTCCATGTTGCCCTCTTGTCCAAGCCTTAATTATGCATTTAGGTCCGTGAAAGTGATAGCCTTAATCATCTGAAAGCATGTTAAACCAACAACCCACCAGCCATAATTAGAAAATCAATCATGCAATGCGCAATGAAAGAATTATTCATGTCCAAGATAGAACTTGAGTTTCATGGTACAAACCTTTCAGTATTTTCATATATAAACGCCTATTAATCAATATATAAATAAAAATCTACATGAAAAGAAAAATAACAAAATAAACAACAGTAATTTCCTTTCTAGAAACACTGGAAAAAGACCATCCTATCTGTTTTTGCTATATGTCGATATCGGAGGGAAATCATCGTTTACATGCATTTTATGATGCTTACAAATTCCAAAATGGTGCAATAGGTCATAAAATAGGGTTATTCCACGGCCAAATGAAAATTGCCTTGTTACATATGTGTTTGCTTTCAGAAATGAAGCACTAAATTATCCTTCGTCATAAACATGACCATTTTTGTTAGAAAGAAAACGGAGTGAGTCTCCGTTACTACTATCATATTGTTAAAATAAACGTATTAAATTTTCCCAAAAGACCATAATAAAGAAGAGGGATCAGGCATCCAAACACTTCTGCATCGACAAGAGTTAAGTGCCTACTTTCCATGTTTGACATGGCTCCATGATGCCCTTATTTTCATGCCGGCCAATTGACAAATATAGTCATAAATTAATCCAGAGGATAAAACTTTCAGCAGATCGAAGTTTTCACCACCTCTATCTTCATCAATGTAAGATGACGAGATCCTGCGACAACTAATCAAAATCTCCAAACGGATCGAGAAATTATATGAAGAGGGAAAGAACAGGATATGATATACTGATGCGTGAATCAACGGTATCGACCTGCTTCGGTAAAGATGTGGGTTTCTTCATAGATTGAGTCAATTGAAGAGCTAGCATCGGCGGGTCCCTCCAAAGCTGGTTTTTCTGATGTCCTCCTCTGTCAGCCTTCTGGTGTCTCTGCGTCTCTCCGTCTCTCTCTCCATCTGCAGTAACGCCTGTGTCTTTCCTTTTTTTTTTAACTCCTCTGCATTATTCCCTCTGACACTGCATGCATGGAAATTTGATCTCATACACTCGGCTGCGCATGGCCCCTTCTGTTTTTTTTTTTTTCTCTCTTGATATTATTCCGTATGGCCCAGCCAAGATGAATTTCTTCGGACTCGATGGAAGAATTCACATGTATTCTTCTTCTCTCTTCTCTTCATGTCCTCCTCCTCCCTCACACGCCGGTTCTCGCAGAACCTCGGGATTGATGGCCAACGTGTCTTTCTATCAGACTTGGGGTCTGGCAACATACCTTCCACCCCCTTCACAATTAAGGAATCTCAGCACATTGGTCAATGGAGAGTTTGAAGTTAGTAAATAAGATAAAAGATTATAGGTCGCAATACCTACGAAATTATTTGTAATGATTTCCCTTTTGAATTCAGGGAAAAAAATTACGTTACAAGACCAAAGCAGAAGAAAATCGTGACAATTAAATTATATTATAATGACTCTATTCTCAACTTCCCATCGTAATTAGTTTTCTTCAAATCTGTGCTTTGTATGTGATATATTTTAAAATCTTCCTATTGAAAAAAGATGACCAAAACAGATCTTTTAAAAAAAGTTGAGTAATTCACGTGGTGTTATTATCTTTTTCTCATCTAATGATCACGTATTTACCAATTGATTATTGTAAATTTGCAAAGCTTAATATTGTTTTACCATTAACTATTGGGATTATCGGATTCCCAAAAACTGGATTCGACACTAAATCGAACCCCTAAAACGAATGCGGAAGACAAGCACGGGAAAAACATGTATCACCGATCCTAAAGCACACCACGGAATCGAGCATACCTTGTTAGCCACAGATTAAACACCAACGCCGATAAGAGGAAGAGAAAAAAATGATCCCGTTCGATCCGATGATGTCGATTGGCCTTAAAGGGAAGACGGCGTCGCTTTAGCTTTAGTTTTTCTTTTGGAGGGAGAGAGGAAGAGGAACGTACGTATAATATGCCAAAAGGTGTGTTCGTCCCTCTCTTTTCTCCCTTATATACGTTCCCTCCAAAAGGAATCGTGCCCCTTCATCATATCCCTTCATCCATGGGCCCTAATCTTGTGGGCCGGGCTTTTAGGCCCAACATGGGTGGACGGGCCTTAAGCCCATCACATAAAACCATCATTAACAAACCAAAAAAATAAAGTCGTTAGGCTATTTGTTAAGTAAATTTATCTAGCTTTTACACACTTTGGAGTTGTATTCTTGTCTACTTTTGTTTTTCCGCAAGCTTTTGAAAATGGGAAGTGATATTTCCTCAACCCAAAAAATTTCCACAACGTTTTCAAATTATGTGTTTTTTTATTATTAGTTTATCCTTAAAGCTCATTCACAATATCCATGAAAATTCTTGAAAAACCGTGAACATAAAAGATGAAAGTTTGCTTATGCTAGGACACTTCACTTTTCATGAAAAGTAAGTACTATTTCTTTTTAAAAGATGCCAACTCGCGTTTTGAATAAAACATTATAAAAGGAAATATAAAATTTCTTTGTCCTAATTATTATGATATATTATTTGAACTAATCTTCAAACATCGTCCAAATAAAACTATATTGTATCAATTGTCATCCACACGCGGTGTACTTTAATAAATTATAAATAAGAAAATGATTTAGGTAATTGATGATCCGATCATGATTTCGTGGGTTCCGAAAATGTAAGAGGGCGTTGCACATACTTAGCTAATGCCTTTGCTTTCTCATAAGCTTTATAATTGTTAAATTGTATATTGGGTTTGAGACATATACGAAATTCAATCCGGTTTCGTAAGTCTGCTGAAGTTTTTACAGTTTCGAGGAAATGGGCGTTCCCTGTAAAGCTTGACAAAAAATGAAGTTTCGTTAGCAGCTTTCACTAATTGAAGCATTACCAAGTGAAGAAAGTTGAAGAACTTATGATAATTTTGCTGTTTGCTGAGCTCTCTGTTTTAGGCCTCAAAGTGGAAGAGTTTGAGGGAAAATGCTATTTCAATTGATATATTATTTTACTTCATGACTCTTGACCTATTAGCCTTGATTATATGACAGATACGTGTTTGCTATTTTGGATGACTCTTAATGGATTAATCTTTATGCTTGCTATGATCCATGGCCTTAAAGACATGAGAAAAGGTCGCGACTCATAAAGTAAAATAATGTATAAATTGAAATAGCATTTAATTAACACTAGTCTTCTTTTAAACATAATTGACAACCGATAGGCATAGTGCATTTGATTGGATTATCACTTCCATACCTTTAAAAGGCCAGGTGCATTGAACAACTATACTACTTCATGGATTTTACTGTAGACAACTTAGTTTTTGTTCGTTTGGTGGTTATGACATGGTCCCTACCGTATGAAACTTTTCAGATCCTCGACATAAGGAGCCTGTGGTGGTTTGACAGAACGAAGCACATCACTTCAAATGCTATAGTTGCATCTCTTGATAAAAACTATTGTGAATGAGTTGGTTGTTACATAAAGCAAAGGAAATTAGTGTTGGACTTTAATGGTTATCTCACGTGATGATTAGACTATTGTTTAGATAGTCCTAGTAACATTTTCATAATGAATGAATTACATAAAAATTCATCATGATTTTGGACAGCGACAAGTTCTTCATAGCACTGATCTCCTCGCATGTATTCATTCCATTAATTAGACAGCCGACATTTGGAATATGGCACAACCATCTAGTTACTTGATCCGGAAACTCGAAATACTAGACCACCTTGTTTAAGAGACGCTAGAAATTGAATATGTAGTCTTAAACTCATCATAAGTTCATGATTGCTAATTCAGCCCATTACCCGCGCTCTGATCTACAGAGAATCAACCCAAAGTTTGTTATCAAGAAATCCAAATTGTTTCCTGCCGCATAGGCACAGAGTTGATTTGAACTCCAGTTAAGTGCCCTATGAGATTCAACAGCATTGAATATGAAAATGACCAAGAAAGGGACTCTTCAAGCAATGTAGATAATCGAAACATGATGCCTCTGCCCTTGATATCTCTCCCACAGCCAATACACATTTTCCAAGTGATATATTTGGGTAGAGAGCCCTCGATAATGCAGCAATTACCCCATTTGACAGAGTCACGTCACTGCCACTTTCAATGGCAACAGAAAACAGGCTCGCTATACGGGGACTTCTCTTAGTTCTATTGGTCACTGACATTGTTATGAACCATGATATGAAATTGTCCAAGTGCACAAAAGGATAGGGAGAGCGAGAGGGAGAGGGAGAGGGAGAGGGATACACAAACAAATGGTGAAAGTACTAAAGCTTGATGATTTCCCAAACTGAACATAAGAGGATCAATTAAGAAACAATTAGAAGAAACATTGGATTAGAGAAGCCATCCACAGCAAAGTACAAACACACATATAATTCGTTTATGCCTACAAATATTACACCATGACCAATCTCAAGACACAATAAACTAGTTATTCAACGGAAATGGTCAATGAGATGCCCCGGTTGCATACTGTTGCAAAGAAACAAACGCTTGAAACAATGGCCCAGTTTTATTCACTTCTCTATGCACCTTCAGTGGTGGCTACGCCGGGAGGTCCCGAATGCCTCCTAGGACTAGCAGGGGAAGAAGGGAACAATGTACTTTGTGATTCTGGCAGAACCTCGATCGTTGTACTCTACAGAGGTTCGAGTTTCCCATGGCCGAGCTGCCATCCACCGTTACCAACTCGAACCCTGGTTGTGCGGGTACATGGATGTCAAACTTGGGAGTTTTATTCCTTGTCTCTTGTGGGAGTTTTATTCCTTGTCTCTTGGATCTAAGTTTGGGTTCTGATAATGGCTATTGAGAAAGCATATTACACTGAATTGCTTGTAAATGCTATAAAGTAACACTGCGCTAAGCTTTGTTGACCTCGCTAAGTCAGAATGATTAAGAAATCAGGCTCTTTCTGCAGTCAACTTAAGGAGTCTCAACGGGAGTCTCAGCTCTTGTGGATGTTATTAGTGATTTATCTTCTTATGGTTGGCACACACCATATCGAAATTATAAGTTCACAATTCTACAATTCTAATGAGTGACTCAACTGGGTAATGCAAATCTGAACATTGTTGACTAATGTTCCTATATCGAATGGCTGACCACATGAAGATAAATCACCGAGCCTGATTTCTTAACTCTTTCTGACCAGCAAGATCTAACAAAGCTAAGCCACATAAATAAACAAGGTCACCACTCCTTCGCCCCTCCCTCTCTCGACTCCTCTTCCCGGTTTCTCTCTCTCTCTCTCGGCTTCCTTTCCTTTTGATCTCCTCCTGCTTGCGCCGGTCACCTCACCATTTTAAAGGCCAAGGGGCTAAAGTAACTTTTTATAAATAAACAATCCAATTTAAACGTAAACTCATAAGCGCGCGGTTCAAGGTCTTTTCATACGGCAAAAATAAGGACGTCATCCCTTTTGGAAACGCGGCTCTTATTCTTCAAGGAGCGTACGCCTGCGGTTTTTTACCTCGCGCGGCCGAAAGAAGAAAACCCATTGGTGGAGTCCTTTTGTGTCCCCACTTTCATTCATAAGGAGTCCATGTGCCGCTGGTGCTTCTGCAGGAGAGAGAGAAATATCGCTTCTTTAGGGCCATGTCCAAATACAGCAGTGCCCAGCCATCACGTGATTGCACGTGTCCATGGTGCGGTACCACGGAGTCGTCTCTCTGGCTCTCCCTGGCTCTGTAAAAAGAGTACGAGAGAGAGAGAGAGAGAGAGAGAGAGAGAGCGAGCGGCCCACTCTGCGTTTCGCTTCGATCCTGTCAAATATCAAAATTATTGTACTTCATGAGAGAGAGACAGAGAGTACAATAACGGCATGGCCATGTGCAACCTCCGCCAAAGTGAGACAGTCTACCTCTTTAACACGTTTGAAATTTTTTCTCTGCTTTTTATTTTCTCATTTCTCAATTCCATTTATTCACTCTTTCTTTAAACATTATAATATTTATATTTTGCCTTCTAATACCTTCGGAGACCTCCTCTACGCGGCTGCTGAGATCAGACAGCATCGAGAGACAATTGCTTCCGGTCTTGACTTTGGCTTGCCATTGCCGATGAACGGAGAGTAGAGAAATTTCGAGACTTGGATTTCGCTTTCAACAAAGAAACTGAACTTTGGAGAAGGCGGGTGCTGGATGTTCGATGCTGATCAATTTTCAGGGCTTTGACAGGGTTTAAGCCTGGCAAAAGCTGAGCCATTGTGTTTTTCCAACAGAAGGAGACGAAGTAGCGGAGTGTGACAAGGGCTTTTCTCGTTCGATGTTGTTCCCCAATAAATAAATAAGAAATGTCACGAAAACTATAATAATTACTCCATGTTAGTTTTGTCCCGAGCAACGTGATAATTTTTGCTTCTTCAGACAATTTCAAGGGATTTTCGGACTTTTTTGTGAATTGATGATGACATATATCTACAATTGGAATGCCAATCTTCTAACTTGAGGATGCAATTGTATTTGAGACTTGTGATACACCATGGCTAGTTAAGCCCCAAGAAATTCCATAGAAGATGATATGTCATAACTTAATTCTCAGTAAAAAGCACTTTGGAATTCATTATATGGTATAAGAAGCAAAAATATCTATAGGTATATTCATGTCTTTTTAGGACTTGTTGATGAGATAAAAGAAATAAGACTATTTCATAAATGTTGTTCCACATCAATGTTGACTATCATAGTTATGTTGATTTTTAACTATAAATCTTAAGCTTTATTTTTTTTTCTTTTTCTTTTCCAATTTTAGTTATAACACCAGTATTCCGTAAATTAAATGCTATTTCAATTCATACATTATTTTACTTTATGAATCGTGACTTTCTCAATGTCTTTTAAGGCCATGGATCATAGCAAGCATAAAAATTAATCCTTTAAGAGTCATCCAAAATAGCAAACACAGATCTGTCGTATAATCAAAGATCGAGAGGTCATGAGTCATGAAGTAAAATAATATATCAATTGAAATAGCATTTTCCCTCAAACTCTTCCATTTTGAGGCCTAAAACAGAGAGCTCAGCAAAAAAACAAAATTGTCATGAGAGGTTCTTTGACTTTCTTTACTTGATAATGCTTCAATTAGTAACAGCCACTAGCAACGCTTCACTTTTTGTCAAGCTTTATAGGAACACCCATTTCCTCGAAACTGTAAAAACAACCTAAAATGGTTAAGGATTCAGAGAATAAAGAAATCAAAATCACGTCGGCTGGGACAGGACCTAGACCTAAACGATGGAGTAAACACGAATGCTACCCTTCAAGAGCACCATCTAGTCACGGATCTCTCTTAATAATGATACTATAAATAACAGAAGAGGAAGCATATTAAATGCTTGAAATGTCAAAAGTTTCTCCACTTGCTTATATTCTCCAAAAGCAAGCTCATACGAAGGTGAAACTAAGACAACAATCAAAATCTTTTATACGTTCACGACTCCACAACCAGCTTTGCCGCGACCCTGTACACGTGATTTTAGGACGCAAACTCTATGAAAACTTCATCTAGTTCATAGGTGTATGTATCCCAGTTATTCTTCCACAGTTTCAACCTTTTCATCTGATCATCGAATGATGCATAGGACTTCAATCACTGCATCATGAAAAAGAATAAACCACGTGTATATATATTGCCGATGCATATTTTTTTTTAAGGAGCTATATACAAAAATTGTAGAATCAGAAACCTCATGTCGTAATTCTACACAATCATCAACCTATCCCCTAGCTTCGCGAGTTCACAACCTCATAGATACCTGAACTTTTCCGGGAACTAAAAACGAGCAAAACCTTGTGTCTCATCGTACGTAGATATCACTTATATGGAACTTGGAAGCCATTCATTAAGATAAACCGTGAATGCCTGTTCATGATCTATCTATTCATGTTTGCCATACTAGACTTTGACTCATCCAAGACTCAAAATAAAATGCAAATTTCAAATTAGTCACGACAAAAATGTTATGAACAGACAACCTAAGACTAGATTGTTTACCCTTAGATAAAAGAAAAGAGTACTCCTTTAAAAAAAAAAAATTGCTAAAATGTATAAAATCTTAAATATTATGAAAAATATATATGTGAACTTACGTGTTAACATTTAATTATTCTGAAAATTTCAAAAGTTTCAAGTTTAAAAAAATATATATATTAGATTGAATAAAAAGTATTAGTCAATTTATACAATCTTTAAACAAGTCTGTTTTAATCAATAGACCACCCATATGAATGGAAATAGAATATGAATGATTGACATAACCTAACAAATTATCCTTTTTTGAATTACATACCAATAAAAAGGTAAGACTTTATTAAAGTAAATAAAAATTGAATGAACCCAAATGGGTTGGTCAGATTTGTTGTTCTTGTAATCTTACATTTAAGCCTTGTTAGGAGTAATCTAGGAATAAAATTCTTAATGCACCAGGTCGATGAGGGGGAGTACCCCTTAAAATCGCCGGAGGAGGTGCAACAATCAAGATGCGCGAAAGCTGGTTGGGCACAATCTAATCAGAGTGTTCAACTTAAGGCAATGATTAACTATATAACATTTCTTTTAAAATGTTCGGTAATTTCGCTTCTCAGCTTATTATAACGACGTATTCAGGTAGTATAATCTCTAGGCGGAGTGAACCACGTAGACTTTCTTCAAACACTAGGCTCAACGCGCATGGGATTTCTTCATTAATCAAAACAACAGTAGTCTTTTATAATGGTTGTGTAATCATTATACGTGGAGCAATTCGTGTTGTTTGACAGGTCTAGGTTATGTACATGCGATTCGTTTCAGAGCTACTCGTGCCGTACATGGAGCCCGTGGAGGAATGGTTTTACAGGACCCTCTTCAATGCAGGGGATTATGGGGGCGGCCAGGTTGAGTTAATGACCAAGCCTGTCAGGGAATACGTGCGAGGCGTACATGGTTATGGGGTCTGTATATGCCAAAATCTTTCGCTACTAGGTTTTGGCATTACATTAGTTGTGCTAAAATGATTAAAAAAAAAAAATCCACTTGTTCTCGAATGAATAGGATGCTCAAATGGTGATGATTAATAAGTTGAATCATGTCCATTAATAATTTATTCGCATAGATTATTTTCAATGATTAATTCTAACCCTCGTACCTTGAAATTGCTATATCGTTATAGTAAACAAGTGCATGGCATCGAGCCAGATAATTTTTCAGCGAGCTCACTCAACGTAAGAAGTTGGAACCCACATTTATACCCAACTCGCCCATTCTAAGAAATGTATTCCACATTTCAAGGTATAGATCTTTGATATCACTCGAAGTACCGAGGCCTCTTCTCCATTGAAGAAAATACGAGCAATTGCAAGTATTTTCTTTCTATCATCATTTTGAGAGACGCGAAACAAAGGGGAAAAGTGCCAAAAAAGTCCTAAATATTTTGCCTTTATGCCGATTTAGTCCTAAATCTTTTTTTTTGACGATTTAGTCATAAACCTTTTTAAGTTGTGCAATTTAGTCCTTTCTGGTCAATTTTGGCCAGATTTTGCTGATTGGACACTGGCCGACTGATATGGCATGATCGGCGCTAACGTTGACAACTTTTAATAATATTTTTTAATATTTTTTTTATTTTTTTTTAAATTTTAAATTTTAAATTTAATTTTTTTTTTTTGTCTTTTTCCTTTAGTTGGTCACCGAGGTCCGGCGACTAGCTAGAAGTGACCACTAGCGAGGGCGAGCTTCGCCCATGGTCGCCTCGCCAGATCAGGCCATTGGCAGTAGCCATGGGCGAGGCTCACCTCGCCAGATCCGACGAGGGCGAGCCTCGCCCATGGCCTAATTTGGCAAGGCAGCCATGGGCGAGGTTCGTCCTTGCTAGATTTGGCGAGGTCAAGCCTTGCCAGCTCTTGCCCTTCCATCATGGACAAGGCTATACACGTTTGCTTTTTACTACTCTATGATATGGCGCCATTGTTTAGTAAGAAAGCAAATCAAGAGGTAGATTTTCTTTCATCTAAATCTCATCCCCAATCAGCATCTGAATAGCCTTCAAGTCGCAGATCCTTTCCTTGGTAATTCAACTTGTAATCCGCAGTTCCTTTTAGATACCTCAGTATTCTCTTAACGGCCTTCCAATGTACTGGACCTGGACTGAATTAGTATTTACTCACCATTCCAACTGCAAAACATATGTCAGGTCTTGTACACATCATAACGTACATCAAGCTCCCAACAACACTAGCATAAGGAACATGTTTCATTTGTTCCTTCTCTTGTGGAGTCCTTGGACATAGTTTATGGCACAATCCTTCACCTTTCGCAATAGGAGTGTCTATGGGTATACAATCTTGCATATGAAATCGTTCAAGAACCTTATTTATATATGTTTCTTGCATAAGAGACAACGATCTCTTCGAACGATCTCTTGAAATCTTAACTCCAAGAATGTATGCAGCCTCACCCATATCCTTCATCTCAAAGTTGGAAGACAACCAACTCTTGACAGTATTAACAAACTCCATATTGCTTCCGGCAATTAGTATATCATCAACATATAATGATATGATCACAAATTGATCCTTGGATCTTTTGATATATATACAATGATCCTCATCAATCATTGTAAAATCATATGCCATTATGGCATTATGAAAACGTATATACCATTGTCTCGATGACTACTTGAGGCCATATATCGATCTCAAAAGTCGACATACCTTTTCTTCTTGGCCTTTCACTATGAAACCAGCAGGTTGTTTCATATATATTTCTTCCTCTAATTCTCTATTGAGGAAAGCAGTCTTTACATCAATTTGATGTAACTCAATATCAAAACTAGCCACTATTGCCAGAATAATGCGAATCGAGGTAAATCTCACTACAGGAGAAAATGTATCTTCATAATCAATTCATTCCTGTTGATTATACCCCTTCGCCACAAGGCGAGCCTTATGCCTTTCTATTGAGTCATCAGCCTTCCGCTTTATTTTGAGAACCTACTTGTTCCCAATAGCTCTGCGTCCTTTGGAAGATCAACTAGTTCCCAAACTTGGTTTGATTTCATTGACTCTATTTTCTCTTCCATTGCATGAATCCATTTTTCCTTATTAGGGCAATTCAGAGCCTCATTAATATTTCTTGGCCCATCCACATCTTTCAGAGCAATCATAAAAGTTTCCCCTTCAATGTCAAAACGTCGATGGGGAATACTTTGGCGACTTGTTCGCCGTATGAGAGATTGTACACTTTGCACATCATTCCCCATTATACTCCCACTTGGATTAGATAATGATGATATCGTCTCATCATGTAGTTGTAATTGAGAATGAGTTGAATTCAATTCATCACTTCTCATATTACTTCCACTTGGACGAACTCATTCTCATATTACTTCCACTTGGACGAACTCCACTAATATCATTATCTTGATCCAAGGTCTCAAATAGGGAGTAATCTTCCCCTATTTTGCCATTCTTAGGAAATTCATTCTCTAAGAATATGACATCTCGTGATTCAAATTTAGTTATATTCTCACTTTCCTGTTCATCTATGAACACATACCCTTTTGAGTGTTCGGAGTATCTTATAAAAATACTCTTCTTTCCTCTAGGACCCAATTTCCTAAACTTGTGAGAGGACTTATGAGTATAGGCAGCACAACCCCATGGCTTAAGAAAACTTAAGTCCGGTTTTCTACCTGTCCATGACTCATATGGAGTGGAAGTAACTGATTTGGAAGGCACTCGGTTAAGTATATAGGCAATAGTTAACAACGCATCACTCCAAAAAGTAATAGGTAAGTTAGCATATGCCATCATGGACCTAACCATTTCTAGTAGGGTTCTGTTTCTTCTCTCCGCAACATCATTTTGTTGAGGAGTATATGGAATACTATTTCTTTTTCATCACATAATTTTCTGAACTCATCAGATAAATATTCTCGACCTTGATCGGATCTCAATGCTTTTATTTTCTTGTCTAATTGATTTTCTACCAAGTTCATAAACCTTTTGAAACAACTTATTGTTTCAGATTTATGAGAAATCAAATAGACATATTCGGATCGAGTATAATCATCTATAAAAGTGATGAAATAAACAGCCCTATGCGTTCCTCTCACATTCATTGGACCACAGACATCAAAATAGATTAAATGCAGAGGAAATTAAGCTCTTTTACCTTTTCCAAATGGTTCCTTGTCGTTTTCCCTTCTAGGCAATGCTTACATATGGGTAAATCGACTTTTTCAATGTTGCCCAACAAGCTCTCTTTGGCTAGTCTATTTATACGTTATTGGCCAATGTAACCAAGTCTAGCATGCCACACATTCACATCATTATCATACGAATTAGGAGATGTGAGAAGGGAATAACAAACATTTGCATTAACATAATCAATATCTAATACAATGAAACCATCCAGAAAATAACCACAACTATAGTAATTTGTATCCAAAAACAAATCCACACCTCTATTATAGAAGTTCATATTAAAACATAGTTGAACCAACACTAAAACAAATACTAAATTCCGACGAATCTCCGGAGTATACAATATATCATGTAGAAACAAAGTGCGTCTACCACGCATGTTCAGTTGGCATGTGCCAATTCCTTTCACTTCAGCTCTGGAGTTGTTTCCCACATAGATCCACTTAGTTCCAATTGGTACTCGTCGGAATTCCACAAAGGATTCTCTATCCTTTGCTACATGGTATGTCGCTCCTGAATCCACAATCCACAAAGGATTAGATTCAGTTAAGAACATAGAATTCGACACAAAAGCAAAGTTCTGAAAAGTGTAAGGGGTGTTTACCTTTTTTGGCTCATGACAGTCGCGAGCATAGTGACCCTTCTTGTCACAGTTGTAACACTTCACTCTTGCAAGCTTCTTCATGCGAGGACGCTTTCCTCTTTCATGTTGGTTAAACTTGGGTTTCTTCCCTGAAGGACCTGCTTCCTTGCCTTTCCCTTTATCAAACCAGTTAGGACGTTTGCGCTTGAAGCTTGAAGCTCCATGTGAGCTAGAACTAGCATGACAGAGTTCAGCATCCGGCTTAACCGCCAAGAGGCGGTCCTCTTCCAGCTCAAGATGGCGCACTGCATCCTCAAAGGTTTTGATATTTTCATTATGGGTTAGGTGCACTTTCATATGCTCCCAACTCTGAGGCAAGGAACGAATCACTGCTTGCACTTGCTGCTCATCAGTGACGACATGGCCAGCATCTTTCAGCTCATTAATCATGTTTGACATCTTTCTAAGATGTTGCTTCATGGTCTAACCATGAAGCTTCTTATAAGAGCCAAACCTAATAGTGAGATGTTTCAGTCTAGTCACCGAAGTATGACCAAATCTAGCTACCAATGCTTCCCACATTTCCTTGGCATTGTCAAAACACCTAAACTCTCGCATGACGTTATTTTCCATGCTGCTCAGCAACGTAATGCGAGCAAGAGTGTTCTGTTTTTTCTATGCTGCAAATGCTTCCTTATCTCTCTTGTGCTGCGCAATGTTTCCTTCTTCAGGTTCTACCATGGTCAGGTTAAGAGCTTCTAGTGCCTCTTGCTCTTCCAGCACATATTGGATTTTCATGTGTCATATTTTATAATTGTCACCATTGAGCTTTTCACCTTTGTTCAGCTCAGCAACTATGCTCTTTGTGGTTGAAGCCATTGATCTAAACACATCAGACATATATGCACGAATTATTAATGCCTATCATTTATGCATCCCTTTTGCACAGACCCATCATATTAATGAATAATTTCAAGTAATGCTTCAGAATTAAAATGTCACTATGTTTCCAATCATTCTTCAAAAATCCTAACTTAAAATTATCATTAATATAATTGTCTTATACAAAATAAATTCTATGAAGATACAAAAACTTCTATGAACTACGCACAGCAATCAACAATAACAGAAAACAAATAATAATTGATATCCAATAGAACAATAATGCTTTCACATAATACAACTAACATATCGGTTACTACATCAACAACAATCGGGTAGTAAACATTACATAATATGTCCACAAAGCACACTTAACAAAGATCATCCAATACATCTAACACCAAGTCAGCACACAAATTGGGAAAGATCCTCTTTTGTTCAATCTCTTGATTTTTTCCCTTGTAACAATCCAGTAATATTCATTTACAAAATCCATCACAACTTTCCTATATAAAGCAGGTCTGTTGACATCCCATATGCGATTCAACACTCCTTGCCATTTAGGTGGAAGGGTGTTCAAGAAAAATCACATAATCTTTGATTGTAGCATAGGACGACCATTCCATATGACCTTTTGAATTTTCCCATTGACTTCAAGGACGTGATCAATTAAGTCACCACTCTCCCATCGATGATCAGTTAGCTCAGCTATCAACTTAGAAAGCCTTTCATTTTGTTCATCGATAATTGCGCGAATAGGTGTGCGCAACCTAAGAGGAGGCATTGTTCATGCAACAAATGCAGAATAAATAAGGGATCACATATAATCCATATAGACTAAATTGAAAAAGAAACACATTCTTTTCCTCTCTTTTTTTTGGTCAATGGTCAACGGTCAACGGGTCAACGATCAGGTTGCCGGTCGTCGGACCGGTTGGATCGGGTTGGACGAACCAACCTAGCACGTGCCTCGCACGTGCGAGCGACCGGTCGGAGCTCGGGTTGAGTTGCTAGCTAGTGACTGTCCGGCCAACGGTCGTAGGCGATGACGTCATCCCGGGGGTTACTGACCGTTGGGTGACGTCAGCATGCGCCGGTTCGCCGACCGGCGCATGGCGCCCACGTGCAGCGGCTTCTGGCCGTGCGTGTGGGCGCGTTCGGCGTCGCCTGGCAGCGCACGACCGGTCGATGGACTCGTCTCGATGAGCTCTTTCTTCCTATGACTTCAGAAATCGATTTCGACTTACAGAAACTCAAAAAAATGGATGAACAGTGCTCGGGTGTCGGGATTTTTCGCCCCGATCCGTGTCAGCCGATTATTTTCATGAAAAATCAATCAAAAAACATGAAAGGGGTCGGGAAAACATGAACTAGGGTTTTGATACCAATGTTGGGATTAATAGATTCCCAAAAACCGGATTCGACACAAAATCGAACCCCTAAAACGAATGCGGAAGACAAGCCCAGGAAAAACACGTATCACCGATCCTAAAGCACACCACGGATTCAAGCGTACCTTGTTAGCCACAAATTAAACACCAACGCCGATAAGAAGAAGAGAGAAAACGATCATGTTCGATCCGATGATGTCGATTGGCCTTAAAGGGAAGACGGTGTCGCCTTAAGCGCTTGTTTTTTCTTTTGGAGGAAGAGAGGGAGAGGAAACGTACGCTTAATGCCAAAAGGTGTCTTCGTCTCTCTCTTTCCACCCTTTTATACGTCCCCTCAAAAATATAAAACGTACCTCTTCATTGTATCCCTCCATCCATGGGCTCTAATCCTATGGGCCGGGCTTTTAGGCCCAACATGGGCGGACAGGCCTTAAGCCCATAATATTAATAAAAACCATCAATGGGTATCATAACTAGGCAGTACAAAAACCTAAAAAAGAGCTAGAAGCGCATTGTGAGTATGCACATGAAGTTGAAGAAATCATGAAGAAAGCGCTAATTGAAACGATAACTTTTAAGCAGATAATATCTTGTATGGAGAGAGAAATTGTTGATAAGGTGACATCTCCTATAATTAGTTTGAGCTCAACCACTATGATTCTTTTTCCTTGGAGGTTGTATTGAATAACTCCTGCAAATGCAAAGAGTCCTAAAAGCTTGGGAACTTAAGGAATTGAGAGAGATGAAAGTGGTAATCTAAAGAAATATAGAGTTATTTTTGCCCAAGTACTATTCACGTTGTCTCTTTCTAGTATAACTTCTTTCTCTTGTCATTGAGTTGGAAAGAGATTTATTATTAACAATGATGCTCCATCTTCCAAGATATTGACAAAATGAATGAGCAGGCAGCTGCCATCTTGAAGATGCAAGGGGCTCGATTAGGCAACTTGTAAGTCCTTTGTAAAGAAGAAACTTAAAGAAGAAAGTTTGAGGAAGTGGTATTTTAACACCATTTCTCAGTTTGGCTTGAATATTTTTATAGTAGTTTTATTATAAGGAAAGTCTTGTGACTTTGTTATTCATGTGTTATATGAGAAATTTCTATTCATTGTTGGATGGTGACGAGAGAGATGGTGGTTGAAAAAGGGCAATATGTCATTTGATGTGTCATGACCTACCCATTGGGAGAAGAAATAGGTTTAGGAGTAATGCCTAGAAAATAGGCCTAATGGCCCATGATTTAGACCTGAGCCCTCCCAAGCTCACCTCACATGATGTTGGGTTTTAAATTGCCACTATGCGAATTTTCTAAAAATGAGTCATTACTAACCTAATGGGGTCGGTTAGAAATCAAATAAGGCGTATACTTAACTTTCTACGCAAGCATAGAATCTAAGGTTGGAGACTTGATTAAACTAATTAACCTATTGTGCTATTTTGATACCTAATCTTCATCTTAAAAAAAGATTTTTGTCAGGTAGTTTGGATTAATTTTAAACCAATCTACTAACATATGAAGTGATCATGTAGATGATCAATCATTAAAATAACAATCGACAATCAAATGAAGCATTAAATAAACTGCAAGGGAAAATAAGCGTCTAACACTAAGAGATAAACAAATGTGAATCTTAACTAAGCTAAAGGGAAGTCATAATTATATTGATGGTGCGCAATCAATGGCATTTATCTGTAAGGACCATTGAAAAACTAAGGTAGAGCCTGAAGGACTTGTACAAATTTGAGCGAGTAGCGCCTTAAGGGCTTGTATGATTTTGAGTACAATCTTAGATCAAAGGCTCCCACTTTTTAAGAGAAGATTACTTGAAAACTATTGTTTAAGCTTTTTGAGGAATTCTTTTTTTTTTTGGGAAATTTTCTCGATTTTATGAGTATTTTTAGGATTTTTATTATTTTTAATATTTTCAAATTTTCTAAAGAATTTTATTTTCAGAATTTGTTATTATTTTTGTGATTTTCGGAATTTTTAAGTATTCCTTTTTAATCTCTTTTTTTTTAATTTTTTTTTACGAATTTTAATATTATAAAAGAGAATTCGGACCGGATCTCTTGACCGGGTACGACCAAACCCGCCCGGACCCTTCCCCAAAAAGGGCCATCTTTAAGGCCCAATCGGAATTAATCGAAAAGGCCCACGAAAGTTTTTCTTTTGAGAAAAAAAGCCCACTCCATTCTCTATTTCTGCTAGCCCATCCTAAACTAAGTGAAGCCCAAACGCCCCCAAAATAAACTTTCAAGCCCAAGTATCACGAACAGCCCTAAAACGATCAAACCTAATTGGGCCCAACTCCTCATCTTGGTCTCTTACTAAGGGTTGAACGCTCGGGGATGAACGGAGATGAATAGTCCTGAAGCCGCTCGCCCCTAACCACACCCGATCGATTAAAACCTAATTTTTTTTAATTAATTAATTAATTTTTATTTTTCTTTCTTGTACTATTTGTTTCTTTACTCTTTTTCTCTTTTGGACTTCTTCTCCTCTACCCTTGCCCCAAGCTTCTTCCTCATTTTGCACCATCTTCACCGAACCAACACCAACACCATGGCGAGCCCTCACCAGCGTTTGGGGGACCGCCAAGCCGTCATCCAACGCTGGTCGCTCGGTCCAACCGACGCTGGTCACCGCTGACCACTAATTGGCCGGTGGTTTCTAGTACTGTCGAATCTACTTCGACGAGGAGCAAGCCCGCAACGGCCAACTCGAGCGACACGAGATACGCCACCAAAAATCAAGAAAAGCACCAATGGCAGTGTCGGGGCAATAGGTCACACGGATATCAAAGATCAGGGCTTCGGTTTGGAGACTCGAGTTTGACCCTCCATTGGAGCAATTCATGGAACAGTTGGTGTACACTAGAGAAATAAGGGACTTCCGACTCGCTCGCGACTCAACCCCAGGCCGAGACTCCTAACAGGCATACTAGAACGCATGGCAACGTTAATGGGGGACCGGCGGTGCCAGAGTTCGTGTGAACCGAACGACCGCGAACTCCGGCATGGCGTGCCCGAATCAAAGCACGCACAAAGAGACTCACCTAGTTCAGCACAATGGTGTCAATCGAAAGAGGTCGTCAACGGGGTTCGGGCGCGGCTGAAGCGTTGGCTGAAGCTCTCCCCCTCGCCCGGACTCTTTCCCTATCGGTTTCGAGCCTCTTTCCCTCTCAGTTTCGAGCCCTCTTGGTCTCTCCGCCCTGCTCTGTCTAGCCCCGATGAAGAAGAAGACCAGTCCCTTTTTCCGAGCTCACCCTCGCCCTCAAGGTCGCTCACTTTCTCTGGAACCTCCTCTCTCCAGCTCACTCTCACTCTGGCTCGCTTTCTCGAGCTCGCTCTCCCAGATTTTTCTCCCTAGAACCCAAGCCTCCCCCTTTGTCCCTCCTCCCCCTCCTTTTATGTACCAGCGCGCATGGGATGTGCGTGCCGGCTGCCTGTGGCCAGCTTGCCCCCGACCGAGCATCTCGCGTGATCGCTCCCCCCGTTCTCCCTGTCCTCCATCGCGTGCGTCGTCCTTTCTGTGTCCTTCATGTCATTCCTCAGCTAGCGTCCAAGAGGAGGTAAAGGAGGAGGAGGGAGGGGCTAGGCTGAGAATGAAAAGAAAAGGACTGGACTGAGCCGGCCCACATAGGGAGAAGGAAATGGAAAAGAAAAAGGGGCCGGGCTTGGCTGTCTCTAGCCCGGCCCTACTACTTTTAGTATTTTTTTAATCTCTTTTATTTATTTTTGTCGAATTTTTTTAATACCAGTAATGCAAATGTTCTAACATCTCTATGCGATGCAATTTAATGAAAACATGACACATTTTAATGAAAATTATTTATTTTACCTTTTACTTCTTTTTTTTTTTAGAGACTAATTTTTAATTTTTTACGCAATTAATTTTTAAATAAAAATGTAAAATTTAGATGTGATGTCCCAACATAAAATGTGTCCTTTCACGTGCGAGTAGGTCCCATTGCTTGAAGACCTGCATCCACTCGAGCAATCTTTTATATCAATTTTCGGCCCACAAAATATTTGAAATGAGTACCTTTGACATGCCTACTCCAAATTATTTTTTATTTCTCAAAAAATCTCAATCTGATACCTTGACCCAAGCCCATGCTCCGTCAAAATATGTAGGAGTTGACATGTTTGGATTTTTCACGTTGGATCTATCTTGCAATTGTTTGTTATGTGTAGCTATGCATGCATTTCATTGATGTATTGGATGAAATTCTAACCCTAGGTAGATTTGGGTTGGTGGTTACTTTTTTGTGAGACGAAACATAAATTTGAGGTGAACACATCTTAGGCACCGATTTGTAATTTTCTTGTGAGACAGTAATTAGTTTGAGATAAATGCATTAGGGAGTATCAACTTGGTAATTTTAATGGAAATAACACCATAATAAGTTATAAATACAAAGTAATAATTTTGAAGGTACAAAACCATTCAATACACATGTTCTTCTCCACTGACGTGATCCTACCACTCCGAATCCAATTCCCCGACTCAGTTAAGTTTTCAGCACATTAATGTATCTCTAACTCTGATCTCTAATCATTGACAATAGGCACATCACATGTCCTCTTCTAGACCAAAACCGCGCGCGCGGGGGGGGGGGGGGTGGGGGAATGAAAAACTCTATTCCACGATGCCATGCCATTGTTGCCAGGATTATTTGGCGACCTTATGTACCAACACCCAACCTTGTCTGTCCTAGCTTATGTGCCGATTCTAATACAAAATCAAGTGGACTCTCCTACCGTGGCATGGTGGTTGAGCAATAGGGTAGTGTGATGGCTACTAGTGACCATGCACATATAACTTGGTCTCATTATAAGAAAATTCCCTTCATCACTCGTACGTCTTTCACTTGATAGGTTGATAACTCATGATATGGAAAATCTTATGATAAACAGGTGGCTAAATGTTTCCAGACGTGCTCAGTAATTTCTCAGAACATGAAGTAGTTGACAAATTTATCCAACTCCTCAGCTTCTGGATGGGAATCTAAAAGGGAATATCCAATCTACTCTGAACAACCATGGATTGTATCGCTGCTGGATCATTGGAGGAAATAGGCGGCTGTCATGAGAAGTGAAACTAGAGACGCGTCGAGGGCATGCCACCCAGCTAGTGGATGTGCGGCAAAACCCGGCATCTATTCACGTGTGCATAATTGGCTATTCATGTTCATCTAAATGAGCTTCCATCCGACCAATCGCGACAAATGATCCTATGCACAGATTGGTATTGGCCATCTGCCTCTCCGTGACCTCAATGAAAGAAGGACCCATCCTATCCCATGCCTTGCCTAAATAAGCCCTATCCGACCTTAACGCATCGCCTCTCGTGTCCATCGCCAGCATATTCTTGTGATTGCCCCCATCAGGCATTGCCGCCTCAACATAGATTCTCCAACCGGAGCAACTTCGGGGAGAGGAGTCCACCCTTGGTCGCGGACTCATCAACATGAAGCATTTGAATCTTTTTGTAAAATTTGTGAAAAAGGTTTAAAAAAAAGGGCTACACAATCTTTACTGTTAAAATCGATCATGGAAGATAATTTGAAAATCAAAATTTTTCTAACTTTTATAATAAATAATTTTGAGCACAATCTTTTTTTTTTTTATACTCTACAAAAAAATGGAGTCGTAGAAAGGAAAAATTGATCTTTTCAAGATATGGAAAGAATCATAATAATAGAAAGTGGTATTGCCTCATATTTCTAGACTGAAGTAGTGGGGGAAAAGTGTCAAAAACGTCATAGACCTATATGTTTGTGCCAATTTAATCATAAACTTTGTTATGGTGCCAATTTAGCTATTCCAGCTAATTTTGGTCATATATTATTGACATGGATGCCAGCTAACTTACATGGCACTACTGGCAATGACGTGGATAATTTTTAATAATTTTTATTTCTTTTTTCTTTCTTTTTTTCTTCCTTTTGCTAGTGACTGACCCCCAGCTGCGGCCGAGAGGGGGGCTAGCCTCACCTAGCCATGGCAAGGTCAACCCTCGGCAAGGGTTGACCTCACCAGATTTAGCTTGGGCAAGGGTTCCCCTTGCCAAATTTTGCCAAGCTGACCCTTGCTTAGGCCAAGGCAACCCCTTGACGAGGGTTGGCTGTCACGCCCCGATCCTCGGGCACGCACACATCCTTCTCACTTGGTCGATTATATAATGCGATATCCCAGGACAAAGTATCGCCGACCCTTTCGTTTATTAAGCACATGCGGAAGCAGTTAAAATCCCCAGACAATAAAACGATGGGATAGAAAAGCAAGGCCATAGTTTTCATATTGAAATTTATAACCAAACTTTTATACATGACATCAACTAGAGAACTTCATAACTATTCACATCAACATAGAGATCTCAAAAGAAGACAGAAACTTAGACGAACTGGGCCGCACTCAAGGCCCCTCTCAGGATTGTCTTCTTCTTCCAAAAATCCTTCTCTTTAAGTTTCACCTCCGAATTCTCCTTCTCAAATTCCTCCTCAGCTCCTCAACGGGGTCCTGAAATGTTTTTCCCCAAACTGGGATGAGACTACGTCTCAGCGAGTTCTACCCCACTAAGCCCAATTAGTAAATCATTATACTAAAGGCTGCCTAAACACGCATAGGTCAGAAGACGTACCTTAGCATCAGATCCTACCTGCAAGTCAGTACAATTCATAATAGGCACCAAGCAATCATATCACGGATCGAAGCATCGATCAAATCGACCTAGTCGATTAAATGCCAACAAGACCACTCACGGTCATTTCTAATCAGTCAATCAATTCACGACATCAAATCAAAGCAATGAACCACATCAAGTCACACTCAGATCGAATCATCGATCAATCGACCTAGTCGATTACAAATCAATCAGACCATCTCATAGTCATTTCCAATCAATCGATCAATTCACCACATCAGATCAAGCAATGATCAATCGACCTAGTCGATTACACGTCATCACGACCCATGCTTGGTCGGCACATTCAATACTATCTATGAAGTCCTATCAAATCGGACTGCTCACCCAAAGCTGGCCATTAGATAGTATAACTCATTCGAAGCCGATAATAAAGTATCTTGCTCACCCAAAGGCGACATATCGCCGTAGGTCGATATAGTATCGGTATACTTGCTCACCCACTTTCGACATATCGCCCGAAAGCCGATATAGTATACCCTATGCTCACCCAAAGCTGATAATAAAGTATACTTGCTCACCCAAAGCTGACATATCGCCCGTAGGTCGATATAGTATATCTTGGTATCTTGCTCACCCAAAGCTGATATATCGCCCGAAGGCCGATATAGTATACCCTATGCTCACCCAAAGCTGATAATAAAGTATACTGCTCACCCAAAGCTGACATATCGCCCGTAGGTCGATATAGTATACTGGTATACTGCTCACCCAAAGCTGACATATCGCCCCAAGGCCGATATAGTATACCACATTCTGACCCAAATAATCAATTTAGGAACATATCCTAAATGTCCACAATTAAATCAATTTGGCACAATTCAAAGCTCAAATAAATAAATGGACTGCGCCACGACAATCAGCACGAGATTTCGGTCGTCAGCCATCTCAATCTTAATTTCCGAAAATTAAATAATTAATTAATTAATTTCGAAAATTAATTATTTAATATTAAAAATTCGGTTTAGCTCAAAATAAGGTCCAATTAAATAAACGGACTTCACCACGGTCATCAGCATAATTTTCCGGTCACGGGCCATCCCAGTTGAATTTTCAGGAAATAAATAATTATTTATTTAATTTCGAAAATTAATTAATATTAAAAATTCAATTTAGCCTAAAATAAAGTCCGATTAAATAAACGGACTTCGCCACGATCATCAGCATAATATTCCGGTTCCGGACCATCTCCCTTGAATTTTCGGAAAATAAATAATTATTTAATTTAATTCCGAAAATTAATATTTAAATGCCAAAAATCTCACTTAGGCCCGAATCATCAAATTGAAGCCCGATTAGGGGTCCGAAAATTTCGAGACACTCCCAATAAATAGTAGACCACGTCTACTTGTTAATTGCACAATCAATTTATCTAAATTGCATCACAATTGACTAATAATTGCTAATTAATTCTAATCTAACAACCTAAACATAATTAATTAAAACTAAACCAACCTTAAAGCATAATTAGTCAACTAATCCATGATTAGTGAGATTACTCACCAAATCGCGCGCAAATCGGATCAATCCGACGGCGGCGACGCGAGGAACAATTCTTCCCAAAGCGGGCCTCGGGTTCGGGGCCTGGAAACGGCCCAAAACGGCCTTGAACAGTGCTGGAAACCCATTTTTCCAGCCACTGTTCTTGGCTGGACGAAGCTCGTCCGGCGGCTAGGGCGGCGAGGGGAGGCCGGCGGAGGGTGAGGGGACGCGGGGGAGGCTCGGCGGTGACCGGACGGGGTTGGGCGGAGGAACCGGCGGTGGCTAAATCGAGCTGAACGAGAGGGCGGCACGGGAGCTGGACGGTGCACGGCGAGGACGGCGAGCGCGAAGGGGCGGTGGCCGAGCACACGGCAAGCGGCGGACACGCGGGTGCGTGCGCGGGCAGCGGCGACGGCGAGCGGATCTCGTCTTCGTGCGGCTTCCGTTTCTGTCTTGGTTCGTTGGTTTTTCACGAACAAGAGAGGAAGAAGAAAGGAGGGCCTTCGGTCACGAGGGGTGGGGAAGAAGAAAGAGAAGAGAGAGAGAGAGAGAGAGAGAAGTGATAAACTTTTGACTAGTCAAAGAGGGAAAGGAAAGAGTGGGCGTGGGGAGAGCATGTCCGCACGAAAGGGGAGGGGAGAGGAGAGAGAAGAGAGAGAAAAGAAAGAAAAAGAAAGAAAAGAAAAGAAAAGAGAGGGAAAGAGAGAAAAGAATTAAAACAATAGCCCTAAATTTTCTTTTCTTTTCTCTTTCCCTTTCTATTTCTTTTCGGGCTTCAAATTTTCTTCCGATAATTTCTTTCTTGAAATTTCGGACTCGTCAATAAATTGACGAGCGATGAGACAGGATCCTATTTATCCAGTCAAATTAAAATCCGAAAATCTGGATGTTACAACTCTTCCCCTCTTATAAAAATTTCGTCCTCGAAATTTGAACCTTTTTCCAATCCATAAACGAAAGGTGGGGGTATTGCCGTCTCATCGAGTCTCACTTTTCCACGCTGATCATTCGGTCTCGTGGCGTTGTCTAACCACTTTGACCAAGGAGATCATCTTTGTACACAAAATCTGCTCTTTCTGAACCAACAACTGAACTGCGTTTCTCACATAAGACATTCTGTCATCCACATCTGATTTCTTTTTCTCGACTCCCTAATAAACCTTCGAATCTCAACGATTCAAAATTTCTGACAATTCTGAGCAATCTTTACTCTGACACTGATCTGACAACTGTAAACACTAATTACTGAGCTGACATCATTATTCACTTTCTTTTCACCACTGAAATTCTGTACCCTTTGCTATACACTGCTTAATAAAGAACCCTCTGAAAACTCTGCTAACTTATAATCTCTGATCTAGATTCGAGATATAATTCATCCTCATCACTCTATGTCGGTGAACTATCCGGGACACACACACTTCGGTATACCCACTTTGTGACAAGATAGGATATTCAATTTCTGAAATCGGACTTAGATTGGCGGTTAATTTCACTCCGACATGCTTTTAGTGTGACCTAGGCTACCGGGTAGTGTTCAGAGCTTTTTAGGACAAATGACCCGTGGTCGATTTTCTTCGAGCCACAATAAACCCACTCGACCCATTGATGACTCCCGATTTTCGTGAAAATCTCCAGGATTCAAATACGGACACAGAGTACCAAAACAATAGAATATCAAATTAGTGTCGGTCGATGAGAATTTTCCAATTTAGTGGAGTCACCCACGATCGGTCATTCATCTCAGTCGAACTGACCTATCTCTGATTTCAAATCAATTTTATACTGTGCCGCAATGATCTCTAAAGATGAGCACGGTCGAGAAATCAATCCCTGGTCGAATTCTCAAGTCTATTTGCCTTAAGGTCCTTAATAACTTACCCAGCTAGTCTAGTTATCTCATGAATGGCCAACTCAGAGAAAAACACTGTAATCGCGTCGATGAAATGCCCAATTTATCTAATCCAAATCAAAGCCTGAAATCTGGATCACACACTCGAAACAAGATATATGCGTACTGTACCAAAGTGGACCAACTCCATCTATCGATCAATCACTATTCTCAAATGGTATCAGTAATCCACTGAATCTTTAGTAAGCCTATCACAATGTTCCATTGTGATATATTTCCATTCTTACTTGGGACTCTCAAGTGATGGTAAAATTCTCCCGATTCGCATTCCACTTAATGACACTTTTGATGCTTTCAACCTGCTCAGCTGTATTTATCTTCATATCGATCTACCAATTTAGCTGACGTCGATTCTGATTACTTGCCCCATCTGGTCAAAACTGCGATACTATAGTGAACTTCCGACAAGATCTTTTCCCTGAGTGCTACACTGTCAAGTGCACTCAATTCTTCATGGAACCCGAACGTTCCACCCTCAGAAGTTTCAAAGTTAGATTCTTTCTTGCTAGTATCCTCTTATAAGATCTTCTGAACATCTCAGTTTGTCAACTAGGCGCCGATTCTAACCTGAACATTTGGTTCAATTTTAAGGGCGGCTATAAAATTTAAAAGGTAGCCCGCCTCAAATTTGAAAACCAAATTTCGAACCCTTTTTAAGTAAAGTTTATACTTTAGCCAGCCTATGTATAATCGAAGACTCTCGGCTCAACACATAAATTACTTCTTTCATTCTCCCAAGATAACACCAGATAACATCATTATAGTTCTGCCAAAATTCTGATTCACGACACTGCTTCAGTTCAACTTGTTGGGTCTCAACTGGTGGGACGGTTATACAACAATCTTCTCATGTTGTATCAATACATACCCAGCCGTTGGCAAGACACATCACTAAAGATTTCATGCTTTCCAGAGCCAAATGAAAAGTTTAGCATAAGTGCGGTAGCCTGATCTTACTGAAGCTCTGGAAACTATCCTCGTACTTGTCTATGCCAATGAATTTCTCTTCTTTCTCAAGAGGTCAACCTCACAATGATGCTAATGCTGAAAATTCTTTCACAACCCTTCTATAGTAATCTGTCCAATCCCCACGGCTTCTGATCTCTGACACTGATGTCAATCTCAATCTGCTAACAACTAATTAGATCTTGGCTTGGCCCATGAAGATTCTCTTACCTGTAACCACATGACCATTCTTAGGGGCTCTCGTGATTCTCATCGCTTAATGAACACCCTAGAACGTCGCTACATCACACGATCACCATTGATTTAGGTATTCTTTGAACACTCAATTTGTCAAATCTATGACAGCGGCTGAAGTATTCACCAGGCCAAACGATCTTACAATACTCTCATAAAGACCATATCAAGTACGAACAGTTGTCTTTCTTACCACCTCCATCCTGGTTCATAACTAACGACTTCATAATCTCAAGTCGACCCTTAAAACATCAATACTCTTTATAACTAGTCACACCATTCATTGATCTTTGGTAAAGAACACTTGTCCTTGATCTTCACCTAATTGAGTTGACAATGGTTGATGCACACTCGCAACAAACCATCTTTCTTCTTTTCACAAACAAAACTAATGTTTCCCCAAAGTAATACACTGATATGCACGAATACCTCATTCATCAATCTTCACCTCGGCATTTTCAATTCTACCAGTTCAGACAACAACAACTGGTAAGAAACCTTCGAGAATAGCTCCATCTTGGTGCTAGCTCGATCGCACTTTCTATCTCTTTCTCTGACAGCGATCTGACAGTTCTTGTGATATCACATCTAGAAATTCTTAGACCACTAAGATGTCCTCCATCTCTAGTTCTTCAATCAGTCCTACCCAAGACAATTGCTAAGCAACCTTGGCAACCTCCGTCTAACAAACAAGTTGCCTCCAGCCAATTAGATTAATGAAATCGACGATTCTTTTCAACTCCCAATAACTTCGACACTTTCACATGTTAATAGACTAAACTGGCTTACTCCAAGATCGTGATTCATTATCACTAAATGCTGCTTGAGCCTACACTGTTCATGCGGTGTCAAACTCACACCTTAGCAATTAGTCAAGCACAACTGTTGATAGTGATTCCCTTCTCTTTCACAACTGTTGATAGTGATTCCCTTCTCTTTCACTTTTACTTCAACAATTTAAGTTCTACTACTTAGCACAAAACTCTGCTGCGCTACTCTGATAAAATCACCTTCGACACATTCTTTCTCTGATTGGTGCAAGGTCCATTCTACTCCCATTCCTTTCGCCATCCTAGTGGCGTTCTGGCCGCAGTAGCAATGTCTATGCTACCTTAGACTTCCACTGACAGTCATTCATCTGATGGCCATGCTAGTCATCATCACAACATGTTCTAGTCATATTCGGACACTGGATTTATCCATGCTTCCATCTACAATTCTGACACCTATCAGGTGAGTCTTCTATCTCCTGCCAAGTGACGGCACACACTCTTTCTGGTTGTCTCATCGGTCTGCTAAAACCACTCTCGACTTCGACCTTTTCCCTGATCGATTTCCATTTCTGCCTGAACTGGATCTGTACCTTGACTTGGATGCAATGACTCGCTTCTGGATCACATCTCCACTTTGGATCTCAACAAGTGAAGCGACAACGGCAGTTCGATCCTGAGCCTCCTGGCTCATCCAATTCCTAAGGAACACTAGCATCAGAACACTCCTATCAAACTTAGGATCATTCGACGCTGCTATACTAGTACCAACCTGCGGTGGTACTCTTACACTCGAGCTGGCCAAAGCCGACACTCTGCCACAACCACCTCGGGTACCGACCTTTGTCAGTGCTTTAACCCGAGTCACAGAGGACATTGTCCTCTTACTAGGAGTTCTCAGCTCCTGCTCGCTCATGGTTCAGTCTTTATATTGAAACCCGTCTTCCCAACCCACAATGGATTAGAAGATGAGCGATCCTCACACGACAATCAATTCTAGCATCCAGCTAACACAGACATGCACCGGCATGAATTTAAAGGCCATCCTACTAACTATCCCATGGTCAACGCTCCTTATCACTCCAATCTTCAACCTCGCTCTGATACCACTTTAAACTGGATGTCACGCCCCGATCCTCGGGCACGCACACATCCTTCTCACTTGGTCGATTATATAATGCGATATCCCAGGACAAAGTATCGCCGACCCTTTCGTTTATTAAGCACATGCGGAAGCAGTTAAAATCCCCAGACAATAAAACGATGGGATAGAAAAGCAAGGCCATAGTTTTCATATTGAAATTTATAACCAAACTTTTATACATGACATCAACTAGAGAACTTCATAACTATTCACATCAACATAGAGATCTCAAAAGAAGATGAAACTTAGACGAATGGGCCGCACTCAAGGCCCCTCTCGGATTGTCTTCTTCTTCCAAAAATCCTTCTCTTTAAGTTTCACCTCCGAATTCTCCTTCTCAAATTCCTCCTCGGCTCCTCAACGGGGTCCGAAATGTTTTTCCCCAACCGGGATGAGACTACGTCTCGGCGAGTTCTACCCCACTAAGCCCAATTAGTAAATCATTATACTAAAGGCTGCCTAAACACGCATAGGTCGGAAGACGTACCTTAGCATCGATCCTACCGCAAGTCAAGTACAATTCATAATAGGCACCAAGCAATCATATCACGGATCGAAGCATCGATCAAATCGACCTAGTCGATTAAATGCCAACAAGACCACTCACGGTCATTTCTAATCAGTCAATCAATTCACGACATCAAATCAAAGCAATGAACCACATCAAGTCACACTCAGATCGAATCATCGATCAATCGACCTAGTCGATTACAAATCAATCAGACCATCTCATAGTCATTTCCAATCAATCGATCAATTCACCACATCAGATCAAGCAATGATCAATCGACCTAGTCGATTACACGTCATCACGACCCATGCTTGGTCGGCACATTCAATACTATCTATGAAGTCCTATCAAATCAGGACTGCTCACCCAAAGCTGGCCATTAGATAGTATAACTCATTCGAAGCTGATAATAAAGTATACTGCTCACCCAAAGCTGACATATCGCCCGTAGGTCGATATAGTATACTGGTATACTGCTCACCCAAAGCTGACATATCGCCCGAAAGCCGATATAGTATACCCTATGCTCACCCAAAGCTGATAATAAAGTATACTGCTCACCCAAAGCTGACATATCGCCCGTAGGTCGATATAGTATATCGGTATACTGTTCACCCAAAGTTGACATATCGCCCGAAGGCCGATATAGTATACCATATGCTCACCCAAAGCTGATAATAAGGTATACTGCTCACCCAAAGCTGACATATCGCCCGAAGGCCGATATAGTATCTTGGTATACTGCTCACCCAAAGCGACATATCGCCCCAAGGCCGATATAGTATACCACATTCTGACCCAAATAATCAATTTAGGAACATATCCTAAATGTCCACAATTAAATCAATTTGGCACAATTCAAAGCTCAAATAAATAAATGGACTGCGCCACGACAATCAGCACGAGATTTTCGGTCGTCAGCCATCTCAATCTTAATTTCCGAAAATTAAATAATTAATTAATTAATTTCGAAAATTAATTATTTAATATTAAAAATTCTGTTTAGCTCAAAATAAGGTCCAATTAAATAAACGGACTTCACCACGGTCATCAGCATAATTTTCCGGTCACGGGCCATCCCAGTTGAATTTTCAGGAAATAAATAATTATTTATTTAATTTCGAAAATTAATTAATATTAAAAATTCAATTTAGCTTAAAATAAAGTCCGATTAAATAAACGGACTTCGCCACGATCATCAGCATAATATTCCGGTTCCGGACCATCTCCCTTGAATTTTCGGAAAATAAATAATTATTTAATTTAATTCCGAAAATTAATATTTAAATGCCAAAAATCTCACTTAGGCCCGAATCATCAAATTGAAGCCCGATTAGGGGTCCGAAAATTCCCGAGACACTCCCAATAAATAGTAGACCACGTCTACTTGTTAATTGCACAATCAATTTATCTAAATTGCATCACAATTGACTAATAATTGCTAATTAATTCTAATCTAACAACCTAAACATAATTAATTAAAACTAAACCAACCTTAAAGCATAATTAGTCAACTAATCCATGATTAGTGAGATTACTCACCAAATCGCGCGCAAATCGGATCAATCCGACGGCGGCGACGTGAGGAACAATTCTTCCCAAAGCGGGCCTCGGGTTCGGGGCCCGGAAACGGCCCAAAACGGCCTTGAACAGTGCTGGAAACCCATTTTTCCAGCCACTGTTCTTGGCTGGACGAAGCTCGTCCGGCGGCTAGGGCGGCGAGGGGAGGCCGGCGGAGGGTGAGGGGACGCGGGGGAGGCTCGGCGGTGACCGGACGGGGTTGGGCGGAGGTCCGGCGGTGGCTAAATCGAGCTGAACAGAGGGCGGCACGGGAGCTGGACGGTGCACGGCGAGGACGGCGAGCGCGAAGGGGCGGTGGCCGAGCACACGGCAAGCGGCGGACACGCGGGTGCGTGCGCGGGCAGCGGCGACGGCGAGCGGATCTCGTCTTCGTGCGGCTTCCGTTTCTGTCTTGGTTCGTTGGTTTTTCACGAACAAGAGAGGAAGAAGAAAGGAGGGCCTTCGGTCACGAGGGGTGGGGAAGAAGAAAGAGAAGAGAGAGAGAGAGAGAGAGAGAGAAGTGATAAACTTTTGACTAGTCAAAGAGGGAAAGGAAAGAGTGGGCGTGGGGAGAGCATGTCCGCACGAAAGGGGAGGGAGAGGAGAGAGAAGAGAGAGAAAAGAAAGAAAAAGAAAGAAAAGAAAAGAAAAGAGAGGGAAAGAGAGAAAAGAATTAAAACAATAGCCCTAAATTTTCTTTTCTTTTCTCTTTCCCTTTCTATTTCTTTTCGGGCTTCAAATTTTCTTCCGATAATTTCTTTCTTGAAATTTCGGACTCGTCAATAAATTGACGAGCGATGAGACAGGATCCTATTTATCCAGTCAAATTAAAATCCGAAAATCTGGATGTCACATTGGCCTCACTAGATCTAGCCTAGTCACGCCTCACCTGGTTGAGGGTGAGGCCTAGCGAAGGCTCCCCTTGCCAAGGGTCGCCTTCGCCTCGGTGATGCCACCTAGGCTTGGATAAGGGTCGACCTTGGTAGATTTAGCAAGGGAAGCCCTTGCCGGGCTCGGCCTTGCCATGGCCAAGCAAGGGCAGCCTACACGGCCATGGCCGGTGGCCGATCATTGGCAAGAGAAAGAAGAAAGGAGAAGAAAAAAAAAGACAAAAAATAAAAATTATTAAAAAATTATGGAAAATTGTCCATGTTAGTGCCAACGATGTCACGTAAAGTACTGGCATCGACGTCGGCAATATCTAGTTAAAATTGGCCCCGAGGATTGAATTAGCACCAAATCAAAAGTTTTAGGATTAAATTGGTACAAATGTAATAGATTTCGAATTAGTCTGTACTTTTCCCGAAATAGTGGAAATCGTGTGTTATATCTTTTATCAAGTTTTTCTAAGCTCATTGTTAGAGAAACCCCCTATAGTTTTCCAAAAATAAAAAGCCAAATATCTGCTATGTTTCTTGTTGACTGAAGTAGTGGAAACTTTGTATTATATCATTAATCAAGTCTTTCTAAGACCGTTGTTAGAGAAAACCCCCATCAGTTATTCATAAATAAAAAAAGTCAAATATTTCTTACTTATATGTTTTTTTTTAATGCAAATACTATATTCTTAAAAATACAAATGATAATATCAGCAAGTTTGATCTAACTACATATAAACGTATACTTTTTTTTTTTGTTTATTAATCTACTACTAATAAAGCATATAAAGTTTTTAACAAGAACTCACAGGTAGTAGAGGAATAAATTAATGTCAGGTTCGAAGAAAATCAGCAACCAACAAAGGCTATTGAAGAAGAGGAACTTGTTCAACGGGTAGAAACACCTGCTTCTATCAGCCATGATATGCCTAGGGAGGAACAAGGCTGAAATTCAATGCGTCTATGAAAGGATTGGAAATACAAGTTAATTAACCCTTTGTTGTGGGCAGGCATATAGATTAGAGTTTCAATCTTCGAGCGATGCTCTTGTCCACGCTCTGACATTTGATCTTCTAGAGAATGATCGAACCTTTACTATTTTGTTTGTTTGTTTATATATATATTAGTTTTATTGCATGTAGATTTGTGAGAAACCTTTCGAGAGATTACATCTTTATTTGCTTTAATCAAGTATGTCATCTAGAATGTTGCATCTTAACTTAGCTGATTTGGATTTGTTCATGGTTAAAGCTTGCTTATTAGCAAAATCATCGTACACTTAATTTTGTCATTAGCTTATGTTTTTTAGTGTCTTATTCATTTTTTTATGACGTAATAAAAAGAAAAGGATTTAAAAAGATGTTTTAAAAGCATAGTAGATGAATTTGCATCTTAGAAGATGAAGGCTTTGATTGAGGTTTATCTAGTTAATTAATTAATTTCAACATTTATAGTAGTTTGGGGTTAATTCCAATTTAAAATTGAAAAGACACAAAAATTGGGTTAGGGAGCATTGAGGTCACATCTAGGCAATGATCACATTATAGGATTAGTTAATTCATCATTATTTAGTATCTATCATTTCGTCTATTAATTCAAGTCTAGATTAAATTAGTGCATACTTGAATATATATATATATATATATATATATATATATATATATATATATATTTTTTTTTTATATCTCACGAGAACCTGTTCCAGGGCTCATGACAAGGCTTGTTTATTTTGGTCGATGCGACTTGGGCTATTTTTTCAGCACCCTTATCTACTTTATTTGATATTGCTTGATTGTATTTTGATTTACATTTTTACGGCTTCTGCATCCATACATAGTCATCTTTTACAAGTTTAAATAAAACTTGTGAAGATCGCATGTGAATTGTTTAGACAAAAGAGATAAGGTACTATAAGGACATAATTAAGTCCCCGAACTTGTGAATCTCTAGTACACAAGAGTAAGGCAAGCTTTCGCATCTTATTTGACCTCTTAACTGGCTCATAATAAGTTAGTGGAGGCTCCAAAATATGTCAAGTCAATTAATGAAAGAGAAAAGTAAGCTGTGATCGGTTCCCTAGGGATGTTAAGACAAAAAGGTATAGGTGCTATCTCGTGAGGGAAGCCATTTACGCTTGCTTAGTAACCCGCTAGCTCCCTAGGGATGTTAGGACAAAAAGGTATGTCATTATTTAACGGCAACTTAATATCGAGTCAGCATTTTTGTTTATCTTTTGAGGGAAGAACCTACTTGAAAAGAAAAATCATATAATTTTGGGGAAGAAAGTTAAGGAATATGATGGAACGTTTTGTAATAATTTAAGGACCTTTGGTGCCTTTTTATCAGTTATCTCTCAGACAAACCTGCATTTCCGCATTGTTACATGGTGGAAGGCGAGGGACTTGACAACACCATCCTATAGAGCATGCGTCCGGGACGTTGAAAAGTCAACAAGACAACGCACGTTGTGGCTCCATAATGACCACATTAGAAACTCCGCAAAAGCGGAATAAAAAAAGAAAAGCGTTGCGAGAAAAGGACAGAGCAACAACTTTATATATTTACTCAACGAGATCGACCGTCGGTGGATAATTTTGAGTATCGTATCACGTGTCTCCGGTCTTCGTTTTTCCAGCTGCCCTAACCTATATATCTATATAATATATAGGTTAGGGCAGCCTGTATCTTTGCTGCATTTATATATATATAGACACACACATATTTCCAGCTGCCCTAACCTATATACACACATATACACACACGGAAGCAGATCAAGAAAAGGAATCGAGACATTGACCTTTTAGCTCCCATGTGGCTGAAATTATAACGACAAAACATCAGGTATATATTATATAGGTTAGTGTCAGAAGTCGAAGCAAGGGACGAAGCAAGATTCGGAAGAGGAGGAAAAAGATGACAAAGGAACGGATTTGGGGAGAATTTCTTTTCTGTGTATTTTTCTATATCTCGATAATGTACATCAATGAATAATTATAATACAAGGTGTATACTAAAAAAAGGCAATGTAATATCATACATATCAATCTAAATCAATCTAGCTTTTAGATTGATTCTATAAAATCAAGATCGGATCAATTAGTATCCGAAGATCTTCTGCATATCTTCCAACACTCCCCCTCAAGCTGGTGGCTTGTAAATGTCCAAGACACCTAGCTTACTTAATAGATATGCATGCTGTCTTTGACACAACGCTTTGGTAAACACATCCGCAGGCTGTTCAGCAGTTCCAATCCCTCTTGTCTCAATTGTTCCTTCTTGAATCTTCTCCCGAGTGAAATGACAATCCACTTCTATGTGCTTAGCTCTCTCGTGCATTACAGGATTCGTTGCAAGCTTCAGAGCCGATTCGTTGTCATAGTATAACCTTGTCAAACCTTTCAAGCGTACTCCAAGGTCACTGAGCAATCCTCGTATCCACACAACTTCACATGTGGTTTTTGCCATGGCTCGATACTCTGCCTCAGCTGATGATAGAGAAACTATTGCTTGCTTCTTGGTTTCCATGAGAGGAGGGAATCTCCAAGCTTGATACAGAAGCCAGTTATGGATCTTCGACTCATAGGACATGTCGCATAGTCTACATCGCAATATGCTGTCATTTCCATGTTGCATTTTCTGGATAAAAGTATTCCAAGTCCTGGACATCCCTTCAAATACTTGACTACCTTCAGAGTGGCATTCATGTGAGATTCTTTCGGTTTGTGCATGAATTGACTCAGATTTTGCACCGCATATGATATATCAGGCCTGGTCATAGTCAGGTATATAAGTTTTCCAACGAGCTTCTGGTAACTCGTCGGATCCTGTAGTATAGGATCATCCTGAAATGTTCCCCCAGCATGATCTGCTGTAGTTAGCCTAACGTTCTGTTCGATTAGAATGACAGCTCGCCCGCACCCTGATAATCCGGCCTCTGATACAATCTCCAATACAAACTTCCTCTGACTGAGAGAAATCCCTTGGTGAGATCGCGCAATCTCAATCCTAAGAAAATATTTTGGTGCTCCCAGATCCTTTATATGAAAAGCGGTATGCAAGTATTTTTTAAGACTCTACTGCAGCTTCATCGTTTCCCATGATAAGAATGTCATCTACATAAATCATCAAGTAGATAGATGACGTACCTTTGGTCCATGTAAACAAGGCATAATCGTACTTTGATTGTTTGAAGTTGGCATTGATGAGAGCATTGGCAAATTTAGCATACCATTGTCTGGAAGCCTGTTTCAGCCCATAGAGGGATTTACGGTGACGACATACTTTATTCTCCCCCTATTTCCGTAAGCCCTGAGGAATGTCTATGTAAATTTCTTCATCTAGATCACAATGAAGAAAGGCGTTGTGGACGTCCATTTGGTGCAACGACCAATCATGGATTGCTGCAATGGATAAGAATGATCGAACAGTGACATCCTTGGCCACTGGAGAAAAAGTTTCGTTATAGTTGAAACCTTCGCGTTGTGTATATCCTTTCGCCACCAAATCGAGCTTTGTATCGTTCAATGGATCCATCAGCTCTATATTTTATTTTGTAGACCCACTTGCATCCTATGGACTTCCTATCCCGAGGAAGATTAACTATCTCCAATGTTTGATTATCGGCCAATGCCTGTAATTCTGCTGCCATCGCCTTTTGCCACCGTGGGTCTTTGGATGCCTCATCATAACTAGACGGTTCTTTTTCATCGGATATACGACTAATGCAACATTTATGTTCCGATGAAAGTCTTTCAAAGGAAACATAAGAAGATGTCGGATAGTTAATACCTGGTCCATTAAGTGAGGCACAGACATAATCTTTAGTCAATGTCGGTAGTCTCGTGGCTCTCTTCGAACGTCGTGGATGGTCCGTTGGTGGTGGAGGAGGAGATATTTCTGCAGCATTGTTTTTTGCTTGATTAGCAGAATCATTCTCAATGTTGGATAAAGCAGTGGGTATGCTGTCCAATGTCTCTGTCTGTGGTGACTGATCAAATGATGGTGGAATGACTTGCCCCGGTGATGCAGCGAGAAAGTATTTAGGAGATAGATTATCTTCAATTGGAAATTGATGTGAGCTATTTGAGATATTCAAATCCCCTGTAGTCTCCTGGAATGGAAAGACAGTTTCGTGAAATATGACGTCCCTGCTCACGGAAAATTCCCCTATTGATGGATCCAAAATGTAATACCCCTTCTGTAGGTTAGGGTAACCAATAAAAATGCCTTTCCTTGCTCGTGGACCCATTTTATCTCAAAGTCCCATAGTTGTAGCATAACATAAACAACCGAAGACTCGTAGATGATCTACTACTGTTTTTTTTTTTTCCATAAAGTAACTCAAAAGGTGACTTACCAGCTAAGATCCGAGTAGGCATACGGTTGATGAGGTAGGCTGCAGTAAGGACACAATCTCCCCAATATGTTGCTGGTATGGATCCCTGAAACTTTAAAGCGCGTTCGACTTCTAGCAAGTGATGATGCTTACGTTCCACTACTCCATTTTGTTGTGGAGTATAAACACAAGAGCTTTCATGTAGAATGCCATGAACCAGGAAGAGTGATATGCATTCATGACTAAAAAACTCCTTTCCATTGTCAGTCCTTATTCGCTGGATTGACTTCCCAAACTGATTTTTAGTCAGGATAATGAATATCTTCAAATGAGATGGAACCTGTGCTTTTGAATGCATCAAGAATACCCATGTGGCTCGAGAGTGATTATCAATAATAGTGAGAAAATACCGTGAACCGTCACGATGTGCTGTGTGATATGGCCCCCAAACATCCACATGAATTAAGGAAAGGACATTATTGGAAAGGAAAGTTGCATGAGATTGTTTTGTTAGAGGGCAAACATGACAGTTAGGGTATGGAAAGAAGGTACTATGTCCCATTCGTGAATGCAAAAGAAAATCTTTATCATTGGCAATGATGTTAAACAATGACATTTTATTGAAGGGAATTGAACTTGAAGTGCTGGTCCAGAAATATAGACCTTCAGAAATATTACCCAAGCCCATCAACTTCCCAGTCGAAAGGGCCTGAAAAAGACATTTGTCAACATCAAAGAGTATTTGACAAGAGTTTTCTTTGTAGACTTTGGACACGGAAATGAGGTTGAACCGAAATTGTGGGACATAAAGGACATTTTACAGGATAATTTGAGGGCTTAATTGAACAGTCCCTGTCAATGTGACATTAGTAATATTTCCATTTGGAAGTTCTACAGAAATAGGTTCCTCCAATTCCCTATTCCTTTTTGAAAAAAAGCTCACATCACAAATAATATGATCACTTGCTCCTAAGTCAATTATCCATGCCCTTTTTGAAATTGAGTTTATCAGGCAGTGAGATATACCTGAGAAGCTTCCCCTTGTTTTTCCAATGTCTACTTTTTGCAATGCCTGCATCAATTGCTGATATTGTCCATAGGTAATGGGCCGGTCACTACTTATCCCAGTAGGTCCGGTCACCTGGTAAGCTGCAGAGTATTCTCTCATTTTTCCTTTTTCTCCTGGCTTTTCATGTAATTTCCAGCAATTATCTATAGTATGATGCGGACGTTTACAATGCTCACAGTATAATTTACCTTTCCCTTTTGAATTTTGGCTGAAATTTCGTATGGAAAAAATTTGACCGTCGGATCCCTTGATTCCCGAATTATCTCCATCGTCCGATCCAGTGAACAGATCAGCTCTTTAAGGACCGTCAGATCTTCGGGAAAAATTGTAGCCATCAGATCTCCTCGAGAGATCTATGCCGTCAGATCGCCTGATTAAATCATGGCCGTAGTTTCCATCCCTTTTAAGGGTTTGTTCAACCATTTCGAACCCTAGCCCTTCGCTTTTCTCCCGAGCTAGGGTTTTCGCCCCCAATTCTCTCCCAAGGCGTTCTCCACGGAGAGCGAGGGCTACGGCGTCACCTCCTTGTGTCTGTTCCAGAGCCGTGAGTCGCTGGCTCTCCTCTTGGACGGCCAGTTGGAAAATCCGGCTGAGGGGCGGCACGGGGTTCATCGCCAGAATTTGCGATCTAAAGGTTAGGTAAGATTCATTCAAAATCAAGAGAAGTGGATTTCTCCCTCTCCTTCATCAATCTGTACTGCCTAAGTGTCTCTGGGGGTCCCTCGAGCTTTTCCTCTGTGGCCTCGAGCTTGTTCCAGAGCGATGAGAGTTTGTTGTACACCGCCGTGATTGACATGTCTCCCTGTTTAAGATCCGTGAGTTCCTGCGTGAGACAGAAAATTTTTGCTCGATCTAACTTTCCGTACATCTCTTTGATGTTGTCCCACATGGTTTTTGAATCTTCGGTCGGTGGGGGGTCTGCTGCGACGTCTGGGGAGACACAGTTGCCGATCTAGGTGCGGATCAGGCAATTGTACTTTCTCCAGTGCCTTGCCAGCCTCTCGTCCGACGAGATCGGCACGGTTCCGTCGAGGAAACCGTCCTTATCCTTTGTCGCAAGAGCCCTCCAGAAGTCTTGTGACCACTTGCTGTAATTTTCTGGCCCGGTCAGTTGCAGACTGATGAGTCGCACTTCTGGACCGTTGGTGGTAGACACATGCAAGGGGTCCCTGGTTCCGGTCGGCCGGTGATAGCCGTAATCGGATACAAAAAGAAATTGGGTGGAAAATTTGGGTTCGGGTAGGGATTCTTCCCTATACCCGACCCATCGAATCTAGATCCATGCCCCACATTGAAGAGACATGGGTGAAGGTTTGTTCCCGATCTCGTTTCTCCAGACCCGCTTCTCGGTTTTGTCTCGGTGGCTGAGTTTGCCCCGCTTGCGGTTGGTAGACCTCCATCGAGCTGAACACTGCTATGGTAATTCATTACCCCCAGCAATGATGGATTCAGGCCTTGCCCGATGTACCATGGATAGGGTACCCATTGGTAAGGTTGGCCCGGAATGGGCTACCCCACATTCGCCTGAGCCGAGAACATCTGCCATTGTTGTTGTGTCGTGGTATTTGCAGGTACCACATCGGTGTTGCGGCCTTGTGTCTCCACCATCGGTGTGACATTGCCTATGGAAGGAATTCCAGTGCTAACAGGAGGTAGGTTTTCTGGATTCATGGTAAGTAAATCCTCTCCGCTTCTTCTCCCTTCTTACAATAATCGATTCTCTCGTAACAAGACGTAGATCTATCTTGCAGATTCAAACGAAAGCAATCTGGTGTGGAAGTTGGAGCTTAGAGCCGTAGCTCTGATACCATGTCAGAAGTCGAAGCAAGGGACGAAGCAAGATTCGGAAGAGGAGGAAAAAGAAGACAAAGAAACAGATTTGGGGAGAATTTATTTTCTGTGTATTTTTCTATATCTCGACAATGTACATCAATGAATAATTATAATACAAGGTGTATACTAAAAAAAGGAAATGTAATATCATACATATCAATCTAAATCAATCTAGCTTTTAGATTGATTCTTTAAAATCAAGATCGGATCAATTAGTATCCGAAGATCTTCTGCATATCTTCCAACAGTTAAGGCAGCTGGAACGATACTCAAAATTATCCACCGACGGTCGATCTCGTTGAGTAAATATATAAAGTTGTTGCTCTGTCCTTTTCTCGCAACGGTTTTCTTTTTTTATTCCGCTTTTGCGGAGTTTCTAATGTGGTCATTATGGAGCCACAACGTGCGTTGTCTTGTTGACTTTTCAACGTCCCGGACGCATGCTCTATAGGATGCCTGTTGTCAAGTCCCTCGCCTTCCACCATATAACAATGCGGCAACTACCAAAATATATGGTTATGCTAAGTTTGAATAACTTATCTCAATCTTTTGAACAAAACTTTTTAAAAAATTATTATTATCAAGTTCACGGTGTTTCTTCAGTATTGAAATGACATTACCTTCTCTAAGCATGCATGGAAAAAATCATCTCCATATAACAAGTACCTAGAATCTTTTTTCGAGAATGGGACCTTTCGAATGAAGGTCTGAACTTATTGGTTATGGACGAAATCCTAATAGTTACTATTTTTGTTACACGGGCCAAAGGTCGTGTATTTCCTTTTTAAGTTTGAAAAGTTTTGTTGAATTTGTTACAGTGGTGAATTGTTATATTTCCTTTGTATATTCGAGTGGTCGGCTTAGATTAGTCACAATGGATTTTAGTGTGCCTTTTTTTTTTTTTGGGTAATTGGCCCCCACTAGGATGAATGGAGGTATTTAGCGAATGATATTTAATGAAATTACTCCCCCCTACCGGGGAGAAGAATAGTACAAATGCCATAACTTCCATACAACACTAATTTTAAGTGTCATGACTTTTTTTTACTCAATAAAAAAGTGTCACATTAGAGTAAAATCGATTATTTTAGTGCCATTTTCAACGAATCATCATATGTGGATTTTTTAATTAATTTCACATGACTTGTATTTTGTTAATCTTTAAATTTTTGTTTTTTAAAATTTTTTCTTTTATTCATTTCCCTTTTCCTTTTTTCCATTTTTGTTCAAGGTTTGTGAGCGTCACTGGCGACCCTCGCCGATTGCGAAGGCCTAGACCAAACCAAGACTGCCTCTCCCTCAACTAGTGTGGCCACAAAGGCCTTGGGCGAGGCTATTACGACCTTACCAATTGAAGGCGAGGCCTTCGCAGTTGACGAGGGTTAGTAGTCGACAAGGGTTTCTCTTTGGCCTTGAAAAAAAAAGAAAAAAATAAAAATAAATTTAAAATTTATTTATGCCATTGTCGATGAAATTACATAGGACAATCGGTATCCATATCAGATTTTCTAATGAGGCAAATCACTGATGGCACTTAAGTAATCGATTTTTCAAATTTTTGACACTCAAATGAATAAAAAAGAAACTTACCAAAATAAAAAAAATAAAAAAGAAACTTATGATACTTAAGTTAGCGGCGTACGAAAGCTATGGGACTCACACCGTTCTTAGCCCTACTGGCAATGGCAAGGAAGTTGACTTTTCATCTGAACATCGACTTTTTCAACCGCTGATAAAAATATGTGGAGATCCATCTATAACTGGTGGAGAGCACAGAGCGAACATTACAGCCTAGGATTTGAGTACCCATGTTATTCTAATGGAGCTCGAACATTTTCTGCCTTTTAAAAAAAAATTATTTTCAGTATTTAACATCATACCCTCTTCGGGCCTGGACAGAGTCTGAATTAAGTGCTAACCCAAGAGAGAAGTGAACATGGATTGTCCTGCTGGAGAGCACACTAGAGAGCTTCTCAAAGCTCAAGCTCACGTATGGAACTCGGTATTCAACCTCACGGGCATGTTCTTGAAATGTGCCGTTCAGCTAAACATACCAGACGCTATCCACAAACACGGCCAACCCATGACTGTGTCTGAGCTTGTTGACGCACTTCAAATTCAACCAACAAAGTCCGGTTGCGTCCACCGTCTCATGCGTGTTCTTGTTCACTCCGGCTTCTTTGAAGAGAGAAGGCTTGAGCCGAGTGATCAAATTGGTTACGCGCTGAACCACGCATCCGAGCTCCTAGTTAAGGACAGTCCCTTCAATTCAGCGGCTATGGTACTGGCCATGCTCGACCCTAGCTTCACAAAGCCGTACGATTGCCTGAGCGCTTGGTTCTTGAACAACGACCGTACCGCATTTGAGACGGCATATGGAATGAAGGTGTGGGAATACACTGCGCAAGACCCCAAGTTCAACCAGTTGTTCAACGATGCCATGGCTAGCGACAGTCGATTACTGGTGACCGTGGTGATTAATGAGTGCGCTGGGGTGTTTGAGGGCATAAATTCGCTGGTTGATGTTGGGGGAGGGACGGGGCTGGTGGCCAAGGCCATCGCCGATGCATTCACGTTGGAATGCACCGTCTTCGATCTTCCACATGTGGTGACCGACTTACCAGGAAGTAACAACATGAAGTATGTTGGAGGAGACATGTTCAAGGGAATTCCACCTGCTGACGCCATCATGTTGAAGGTAAGTAAGATACACATAATTTGTTAATATCCTCATTGAATATAACTTAATGGAGATATTTTAATTACATCGCACAATAATTACAAATGGTTTGAAATATGTCAAGTACTCCTTTAGAATTTATAGGCATCGTGATTACAGAGCATTTTCAGTCGACTTACGACGACCATTATGAGCTGAGATAGTTTTGGTCCTACGAATCTGACCATACTTGCCGAGCCTGAGGGTCAAGCTGTGTTACGCTCCTCTTCTTCTCGAAATCCTGTTAATGCCGTCAACACAAACTACTAACGGTTCTCTCATTTATTTTCTTCTATGGAAATAGCAAGGGCATTATTACTAGACTGTCACAAGTCCATTAAAAAAAAACCTAAGGAGTTTGTAAATCTCATCAATGAAAATGAAACATTGCAGATGGTCTTGCATGATTGGAACGATGAAGACTGCATTAAGATATTGAAGCAATGCAAATCAGCAATATCGTCGACCAAGGACAAAGTAGGTAAGGTGATCATCGTGGAAACAGTTATGACAAACCCTGACAATTCCAAGGATGAGAAGTTTATGGAATTGGAGCTTGCATTCGACATAGCGATGATGATGGCCCATGCATCGAGAGAGAGGACCGAAAAGGAATGGGCAAAGCTTTTTTTCGATGCCGGCTTTGGAGGTTATAAGATGTATCATGTATTAGGTTTTCGGTCCCTCATTGAGGTTTATCCTTGATGATTGGGTTGTTCTTCTTCTTTTTTTCCTTTGTCGTAGTACTGGGTAATAACTTGATTTGGCTGTTGGCTTTTTGTGATCGTGTACTGATGCTACTCTTGTGAGTGTTGCAATAAACATGCAGCATTCCATTTAATAATTCAAGGCCTAAGTAGTCACTATTTTAATCATAAATAATTTAATACAGCTACTTTTGGTTGGTCAGTACAAAAATTATTTTTGAGTGGCTAACACTATCACTTAGAGAAGGATGAATATGTGAGTATGCACAAACCTAACAAATAAAAATGGAATTAAAACAGTCGAAATTCCTATTACAAATGAACAAAGTTTGAAGAGAAACTATGCCGTGATCAGATTCTCTTGTGTGGAGTATGCTATCACATAAAACAATAGACAATTTAAGGGAGTTGCACATTGTAATTATAGTGGTTTGGCTTATTGCAAGACTATATCCATTTTCCCATGCTGATTGTCTAATGGCTGAATTTCACTAGAGAATTGATAAGAAGTTATAGAGTATGAGTATTCACTTCTCAAATATGTGTGATTGTTTTCTCTAATTCGCATGGTCAATTGCCTCTAAGAAATTTTAATAACATATCACAAAGACAAGTGCATAATGTGAGGTTATTTTTGAACTTTCGAATTTCAATTTCACGATCTTGTTTACATTGCAACACCATAATCTCCTTTTATGCTCCTCTATCACCAAGTTGACCATTGGATAATGTTTAGAGGATCATTCTTCCAATCAACCCACTGGACATGAATACTTCAAGAAGATTTGATCATGGTTTGAATTACTAGATCGTAATCTCTCTTTGAATTAGTTGCCCATGCAACCAAAGCTAGTTTTCATAAGTGCAGTTTTTTGTTTGGAAAAAATTATATTGTTTTTGGACGATTGTCATTCGAATCCTTGCTTTGAGTGGATTTCCTTGTTACTTAACCTTTTGAGATTGAAAGAGATTCAGTATCGCCTCATGTGTGTCTTCGTCCACTACGGCGTCTTCGAACTATGGGACCTCGAAGAAGCGGATAAGCAAACAGGTTATACGCTAATCGGTGAGTGCTGACTCCTTGCAAAGCACAATCCTCAAGCCTCGTGCCCTTCCCGCTCTTCATACTCGAACCTTTCACTGTGGCGCCGTGGAAAAATCTGAGCGCATGGTTGGGGGATGGAGATGATGTCGCGCAGTCGTCGTTCCAGATGGTACATGGCGTACCTGTGCGGGAGATCACAAGGCGCACTCCCGAGGTCAACAGCTATTTCAATGAGGCGGTGGTGAACGATGCAACACTGATAGGGATGGTCGTGGGCCGCACATTTGGGGGAGTGTTTGAGGGGGGAACTCCGTGGTCAACGTGGGAGGTGGGTTGGGGACGCCGGCTAGGGCCATCGCGGACAAGTTTCCCCACTTGAAGTGCACGGCGTTCGATAAGCCGCACGTGGTGGATGGTTTGGCTGGAAGTGAGAGGTTGAAGTTCGTCGGAGGAAACATGTTTGTGGAGATTCCCCCAACGGATGCAATCTTACTCAAGGTTAGTACTATGCATTTATGTTTAAGTCAGGGGCTATAGATGTCAAAATATTCAAATATTAAAACTACGTTTTCAGCTTAAGCATGAGCGAGAGAATTATCATATTTATCTATTAAATCATGCATTCATCTAATAACCTAAACTTTTAAAGAAGTTGAAAGTAATTTTATAAAATCTTACAATGAAAAAAAAAAAACTACAAGATCGATAATTTTTCATTTTCTCCCTAGGGACTCAAGTGACGTAGGTAATTCATAGTTTCAGTTAAAATCTACTTATCAAATTATTTTGGTTCTAAATATAACCTAGATTATGACCAGAATTAGGTCCCACACATTTAAATGACCATTGATAGCTATTCACATAATTTGGTATACTAATTTATAGATCAATTAATTTTGATATACTTCACATGTGTTGGTTGAGAGTTCATTCCCTGACCAGCCTTCAATGAAGAGAGTTCATTCCCTGGCCCGTACTAGTGTTGGTTGAGTTTGGTGAGCCATGACTCGATCCAAATCCAAACTCTCACTACGTTTGTTGCCATATGAATGGGTCATGTGTATTATTATATAAAGAATAAAATGAAGTGCATAGTATTATGTATAAAATCAGTAAAATAACAAAAGATTCCTTAAAATTCAAGTAACATGAAAGATAATTGTCACTTAAACTTAAATCTGTCAAATGAGAAGGTTGGGTCAAAAATGATTCGAGCCAAATATACCATTTTGATCAATCTCGGCCATTTTCCGTGCAATACAAAACCCGACTCATACCCATCATCGACCCGTATTATTAGAACACTTCCATTTTTAATCCAATTTAGAAAAATTTGTATCCAAATTGAGATGAAAGTACAAAATGAGCGAGCGCAAGGCACGCAAGGGCAAGAAAATGAAGAGTTATAGGAGTAAGTTGAGCCCAAGTAAGTTATAAATCCATTTATGCTCAATTTAATACCCATATTATGTTTAAACTTATTTATGACCCACTTACTAGATAAAAGTAATGCATAACGACTCAGCCCATCATATATGTGTTAAAAGAAGGGTCTATCACTTACATTAACAGGCCTACTTAAACTAAATGTGAAATGTTCCATTAGATGAGTAATGATATATGACTTAGGTACAGATACAAAAGACTCGCTAGAGTAAATCTACATGCAATTTTATTCTCATGAACGTAGCTCAGCGGCAGTTCACGTAGGAGCTCTTTCTGGGCCTGATCTTGATCGACAGTCCCATGGAATGATAAGGCATGAGTTGGTGAGGGATGGCCTCCTCTGGCTCCAATTGCGACCAGTCTTTTCTTGTCGCCAGGTTGTGCACCACTGTGAGCGTCTCCACTCGCAAACTTTTTTGCAGATGTACGATGCTTTTGTTCTTCCTTGATGATTTCACTGATTGCCCCGTAAACCTGTAAGGCGATGGACTGGGTAATGTCAATGGTCTCAGACGCTGATATCTCATCTTGCCAGTAGGATTGTCTACTGGGCTTCAAGCGGCTGGAAGTTGAACCTATGTGCAGTTTAATTATATTGATAGTAAATCCTTGAGGTACTACAAAACAAGGGCACATTGTTGCTTTCTCGATGATTGTTTCTCATGTTAAAAGTACATATTTTTCACTTTCTACTTTTGGCCTTTTCTTCAATTTGCTTTTTTGGGTTTTGAGCTATGAGGAATTGCATACCGCCTGATGGTTGTAGTAAGCTGGGGATTATTGTAGTAAGTTTCCCTAATTCAATGTAATGTGAGAATTAAAGCACAAAGCCTATATCCATGATCCTTCGATCAATTAATCAATTTTTGGCATAAAGGAGAAAATAATATTGAGGGATAGATAATCACTAGCTTTCTATAAGTATTGTGCAAATGCCCACTATTTTTTTTACGTGATTCTGATTTTTCAAGTTTCTTGCAGCAATACCTCACTCATCAAACATCATGCTGGCAATCTTTAGTATAAAATTAACGTTAAACGAAGTAATCAGTCTCAAGCAAAAAATTATACAATATATCTCTATGAAGCACGAAGAAATGACTCCCAACCCATAGATGTTTTTCATATCCAAATTTGCAATGCAAGATCAAAAGAACTCTTTGAAGAATATGAATACCCGAATGACAACCAGGTTACCTAGAGACATTCACATGCATAAGGAGAGGTATCGGGCTGGGGATCGTGCATGCTTGCATGTGCATACAGAGAACTATGCATCTTTAATAATCTGTGTCAAGCATCAAATTGGCACTACATGCTTGTATGGATACAAAGAAATTTTCCATTAGTTTGCTATTGTGACTTCTCAGGTTCAATCCTATGGTAACGCAAGGTTGAATAGGACTTCAAACTTGATGGAGGGACTACCAAGCTTCAATCCTATGGTGACGCAAGTTTTCTCTGGCATAAAAATATCAGCTAGAACTTAGCCCTTAAAAGGGACCAAGAAACAAGCCAAACCATATTTTCACGATGAGAAATCCAGAATCTAATGAATCTATTGCCAGTAAATTTATACACCCTTGAGTTATTGGCGGTTCAATAAGAACTCCTTGAGCGGGACCAATCCTCAGGATACTCTCTTGATGCTTGGGTAGTAAATCTTTGTTGTTTTCCAAATGCTTTAGTGTTACAGAATTGATGATTGTGAGAGGGGTTGAAAATTTGCAGGTTTGTTTCAACAGGTATGCTGGTATAAAGATTCTTAGAAAGAAAATAATGTAGATTTAATCACTTGGCTCTCATTTTGTTGTGCCAAAAGGAACTCCTCGCTTGCTTTTCTGCTAATTCGCTAGCCAATCTACCAGTATTTCCTTTTCTGATATTTTTTCTGTTTTTTCTTGTCATATGTACTTATTTCTTTGATAAAAGATGCAATTGTCATTAACTTTCACTTGAGTGTGAAGCCAAAAGAAAAAATCTCACTCAAGGAATCACCAACACACACATTGACACATCCAGCCATCCGTCCCAACTCTTTTAAGGGAGAATGGCAACAAAAACCAAAGCAGAAGAAACCCAACAATTAATGTGGTACCATTCTCCCATCATAAAGGCAATCGCAATATCTTGGAGAATCCTGTCTCCATCATAGACTTCTTCAATTATAAGACTCACAAAGGTAATTGCCAGCAATATCTTGATCCTCATGGATCTTTGAATCCCTCATCCAAAATGTATGCCGGGAAATATGTTAAAGTCAGCAAGAGTAGAAGATTCCCTCTCTATTTTTGTGTGCCCTTTGTGAATTATCTGGTTTTATTTCACAACTTGCACGTGTAATCCTCACATTTAATGGGGAGAACTACAAATGTAACTGCCAGTGGTTATCCATAGCTTTTGAGTTGAAATTGGAAAAGAAGAAAAATGATGCAAAGACATTTCTACTTCATCAGATAAAATTGGCTGCTAAATCTAACTAAACTAACATCACTTCTCCAAATATATCAAAACAGAGCCAATCGCAAATTAATTTTTACAGTACACCAAAATCCATTTTGTTAGCCAGCCTTTCCACCAATTGTCTTAAAACTCTCAATCATAAACTCTTACCAAGAACAGAGCGCTCCAATAATCACGTGTTTCAGCTCTACTCACTCCAACAAAATGAATAGCATGAGCCATCAGCATTATCAGCCTTTGAAATTTATAATGGGCGAGGGGACGCACATTGCTACGCATGGGTTGGGTATCTAAGATATTAAAAAGGCAATAAATGGAGGCACCCTCGGAGATGCAAGCATAGAATGATAAAATATTTACTGCTAGTATTCTATTACATCATATCGGGTTGAGAGAACCTACCTGCTCAGGTGAAGAAGGAAGGACATACGTATTTTCCAACAGTTTTATGTAATAGAACCCCCCGTTCAAGTAAATTAGAAGATTCTAATTGCAATCGAACAAATAGAAGATGAGTCTCAAGGCATGAAATGTAGTGCATGACAAGCCCATCTAAATATCTGCCATATTGCAATTGCTTTTGCTATAATCCAGACCTAAATCTTAAGTCTCAAGATGAACACAAGAAAAATAGGTAATTTCAGCAGCTATACCGTAAGAAATGAAGAAAAGGATTCCAGATCTAGACTGGTTGCAAGACTTTTATATTTGGCCAGACACAAATCATTGCTTGCTAAGATTTGTAAGTGAAGCATAATGAAGAAAGCCAAAGCAGGTTGCGGGTCTGTTAAACTATTATGTTTGTCCGTTATTCACCAGAAGAACAAGAGCCTTCTCGGCTTTCCTGAATTGCATGACAAATCTTTTATAGGGTAGTGCAGAGAAGCCTCTTCCCAGCGCCTTCACATAAGACTCCTGAAGCAGAACTCATATAAATGGAAAATTAGAGAGAGAGAGAGAGAGAGCTACTTAAGCCTTGCTGTTGACTCTTAATTTTAGAAAAATAAAATTACATTTTTTAAAATAGGGGAAATTGATTTGATTGAATTATGTAGGAAAAATTGGAATTATTATGGATATTTGGATTTTATCAAATGTAGAAGTAATTTAAAAATCATGTGAATAAGGGGCAATAATTTTTACAAAATGGAAGAAATTTGAGTAAGATCAAATTGATTGTGAAATCATGTCTTAATTTATAGATTTGATTTAATGCGACAGGAGATGAAAATTCAAGAAATGCCAAATAAAGCGGCTGTTTAGAATCACTATAAAAAGAGGTTCATTTTCGTAACTAAAGAGGAGGCGATTTCGAAAAATTGAGAGAATTCGTTCTTAGGGAGAGAGCAACGAAAAAGAAAACACTTCGGAGAAGGTAAAAGTCAAAAAATCAAAAAAAGAAAAGAGAGAAAGAGAGAAGAGACGTGAGGACAGGGGTTGCAGCGACAGAGAGAGATGTGAGTGACATGAGGTGAGAGAGAGAGAAAAAAAAAAAAAAAAAGGGCGTGCACTGTGCTTCTTCTTCGTGGGTTCCTTCTCCACGAAGCTGCACGCCGTTCTGCTGCTGCCCACCGCGTCACCAGCCCCTACCGCGCCCCACTCACCCGTTGTTGCACTGAGCCGACGTCTACAGCTTCATGGCTGTGCCCCCGCCTGCAACCCGACGCCGGAACGCCCGCCGCCCATTGCCACCGGAGCTTCCCCTTCACCTGCGAAGCGACCGCTCAAACCGCGGCCTACCCCTCCGCCATTGTCATCCCGCCGGCTCTGCCCCCGGACGTGTAGCATCGCGCCTCAACCCTCGGCGCCGCCGGCCCCGTCTTTGTCCAGATCTGCCGATCCCGCCTCTGCTAGTGGCCCACGAACGCCTACTCTGAAGTAGCTCACCCGTTCGTTGCTCTCCCTTCACCGATAGCTTGAGTTCATCGCTGCTCCCGCCACCTTGCCTGCACCAGTGACGTTCGCATATCTGCCGCCGCGCCTCAGCCCGCGCCACCACCGCCTGCGACTTGCTCGCCCATCGCTGCCACTGGTCCACCCGCGCTTACTCCCATCGCGCTGCCGTCCTCTTGCAGGCTATAAGGTAGTTTTCATTTTATGAATTTTGTAGGCATTATCCATAGGGATTTCGTCCGGAATTATTGTAATTATTAATTTAATTCGAGAGACATCGGATCATTTTTTTAATTATATTAATTTTTGGGCTTTTAGTATAATTTTAATTGTAAAATCATTATAATTATTAATTTGATCCGTAAGACTTCGAATCAGATTTTTAATTATTTTGATCTCTTTGTTATGATAATTAGGGTTAATATAATCATTAATTTGACATGTGAGACAATAGGTTATTTTTTCGATTATTTTAATCCTTTATTTTGTTGATAGCTTAGATTTAATATTTATTTAATAATTACTTATCTTTTAAAAAAACTAAAAAAATAATAAAAAATCAAAATTCTGCATGAGCATATAGGATTAGTAAATTAGACATATAGGTTTAGTAAATTAGAATTTTCTTAGGATTACATTTTAAGGATTGCATTTTAGAAATAGGTTAGGGTTGGACCTAAATTAATTTTAGATAATGTTCGCACATTTTAATTATCTCATTTTTCAAAAAAAAAATAGTTTTTCTAAGATGGGATAGGGTTTAAGTCAAATTAATCCCGAGGATAAACTAGAAAATTATCCCTTTGTAGATAGATTAATTAGAATCTTTATAAATTCTAAATTTCAATTAAAAAAATCCAAAAATACTAGGTGCATGTTAACTAGTTTGCATAATAGGATTATTTAATCAGAACTTGTTAATTAGTGAAGTTAGGTCATGAGGTGCATAATAATTAGTTTGCATAATAGACCCATTTAATTAGAATTTGCATATTAATAAGATTAAGTCATTTAGTTTAAAAATGCATTTTCATAAAAGAATTTTAATTTTTAAGAAAACCCAAAAAAATGATTGCTTGTTTTGTGTGATGCAATTTATTTATTATTTTTATTTGAATGTTTTAATAATGGATTAGCACTCGTGTGGTCACCACATTTGCATGATAGTAATTTAGGTTAAAATAAATCAGCTGCCTGCAAAAAACATTTTTGAAAATTAAAAAAGAAATGGTACCGAAAGGGCATTAGATCAATTTAGTATAACCAAGTCTCCGTACCCTTAATCTCTAGTTTGTCGGAATAAAATAATTATTCCATTATTTTACTTAGGTGTTTGATCGACCTACCGTAAACCGATTAGTGGCGACTCCTAGATATTAATCATTTGCATGTTAAATAATTGAACCTTAAGTCGCGATTTGGTATGGACTTGGGAGAGCCTGAGTTAAGTTTAAAAAACTTAGTAGTCCATTAGCCTAGTTTTAGGTGGTACACCCGAAAAATAGGTCGTGATAGATTGGCGACTCCGCTGGGGACTTGTGTTAAAATACTTAGTGGACTTAGGCCAATTTTTCTTTTTCCTTTCGAAAATGTTTTTGTTTGGTAGCGAGGACACCAAGTACGTCCCTAATGTTTCTAAGGTGTTAAATGTTCTTGCAGATGTGAGGTATAAAGGGAGTAGTCTATGCTAACCTTTGTCTTGCAGGTTGGAGTATGGGATTAATGATTTATTTTTCCATGATTAGAAGTGTTGTTTGCATTTAAACTGTTGTGCATGTTTTATTATTTTTGACACTACACTATTGCACACACAACCTGTGGCCGGACCTGGGCTGCGATAAGATTTCTAGAATGGTGTTGAGAAGGATACTTCCTCCAAAGCGAGACTGTTATGTAGAGGTTGACCTTCTCTTCCCCAAAAGTCTTTTCATAGTGTCGAATGTGTTTGTCTATATCCGCGAGACTGCGTGACTATTGGACATTCCATTCGACTGAGCCGGAGTTAGGGGGACCTGACACGTTAATGCGAGACTGCAATGGTCAGATCATCTCCTTAGCTCCACTTTGTTAAGCCATTTAGATAGAAATCAAGCCTCACATTTCATGCGTGTGTCTATGTGCTTGTCATCCCTTCCGGTGAAAGTAAGTTATCTAAATTCTTACTTCGCAATTTACTCACTTTATTGCAATTTTGTCGGTCCATGACAATAGATTTCGTCGCGTCTTGTTTTATAAGCTATGGGGAGGACCGACGTACGATTCATTTCCACTCCTAAAAATGAGCTCAAGATGTGGCTGGGTCAGTTAGATCAAGAGGGCCAGAGGTATATGATGACTAGAATTGCTCGACTTCTCCTACTATTGGAGATCAACATCCACTCTAGTGTCCACAAACTTCTGGTGTCCACAAACTTCCACCTTCATATTTGGTGAGTACGAATTGACTCCAACTCTTGAAGAATATAGTGTTGCCATTGGAATGCCCTTGGAAAAAGAATTTATTAGACCGCCTATTGGTATAAATTCTATTTCTGAATTATCACAGTTTTTAGAGATCAAAGTCGAAAGAGTAAGGAAAGTTGTCAAGGCCAATTGTTTTGCATGTCCATTTTCGTCTTTGGAAGGCTGTTTTGCAAGTCAATCCATTGTGTCAAAAGCTAGGATCTTCATGTAAGCATTTTTCGGGCTAATTGTTTTTCCTTATCGAAGAAATGCCATTAATCCTTCAATTTTATGGGTGGTTAATCGTGTTTGTGACGGGTTAAATTATGTTAATATGGTTTTAGCTTAAACATTTTTGTCATTAAACCGTTTCAAACAAAATGAAGAAAGGACCATGCGTGCCCTCTCTGAACTTTTGCAAATATGATTTTTCTCCCACATAAGAGGATTTGGGAACCTCATGAAACAATTTAAGATTGATGACTTTAGGCACCCCATACAAAAATTTGCGGTCTTAGAACTTTTTTCTCCAAATAACAGTATGCTCGTTGGATTAATTTTTTGAAAGATCCTAATCCTAAGGCATTCCTATAGCATACTAAATGGTTCTGAGTTGAGGAGGCTCGTTTCTCACACAAGCATGATGAGCCAGTTCCGTTGTTGGGTCTTTCTAGTGCGACTTCTTATTACCCATATAGGGTGGCCCGTCAGTACAAAGCTCTCCGAGAAGTTCCTCCACCACTCAAGACAGAAATGTTCCAAGTTCATTTTGTTCGAATAGACTATAACTACTTCAACGAGATCCAGATGATCGTTGCCACTTGGAATGAATGCCACCTAGAGAAGATTTTGGTGCCCAAAAGATTGAAAGGCGAAGATGAAGTCCACCAAGTGTCGACATTCTACATTCAACAACACCGGATTCCTGCGGCCTTACGTCTAGTGGTCCCTGATGTGACTGAGAAGCCCACTCAGCAAGCATAAATTGAGCATCTTAAGCGGAAGTGGAAATGATTAAAGCTGAAAATAAGAAGCTTCGCAAGGCGTTGGAATCCCGAAAGCATATAAAATGAGATCTTCTGAATTTTGATTCTTAGTCCAATGTCTAGGGAGTTTGATTTCAATTTTCAATACAATGCTTTTAGTTCAATGTTTAGGGACTTGAATTTCAATTCTTAGTTCATTGTTTGGTTTAATGTTTCTAGTGAATTTTGAATAAAATCAGACGATTAGACCGTTGTCATGGACCATTTTCTATCTTATCATTGGTTCTTACATTACCTCATTTTCCCCCTTAGGTGATAACGGATCCTCCACACTCTCCCATTATTACGCGATCAAAGGCTAAAATGGCTGACCAAAGCGAGATGCACGATCGCATGTCCTCCGTGGAAGATCAACTCAAACAGTTAGCTGCTTCTATGTAGCTTATAACAGCTCAACTTCAATCCCTCCAAGTGAACCCGAGTCCTCCACTCGCTCTCCTTGAGATAGTAGTCCTGAGGCCGGCAAACAGGGCCCAAATGAGTGATGATGAAATGCCTAGGCTGGAAGATGATATGGTCCTTGTTGGAAAGGCCAAGCTAGACAGTGTTCCTAAGACAACTAAGGATGAGCGCCTTGCAAAGTTGAAGGAGAAAGTGAGACAGCTGCAGCAGTCACAAAGCTCACCCCCGTTCGACCTCTCGGTTTATGAGAAGGTCAAAATGCCGAGCAAGTTCAAAATGCCAGAATTTGAGAAGTACGATGGGACATCTTGTCCGAAATCTCATTTGCAGATGTATCACATGCACATGGCCCAGCATGTCAAAAATGAGCCCCTCATGATCCAATCGTTTCATGCAAGTTTGATCGGGCCCACACTAAACTGGCACGTGATGAAAAAGTAAACCTCCTCGAAACTTGGAACAAGGTGGCGGACGCATTCCTCAAACAGTACAAGTTCAACATGGACATCGCGCCTTCCCGAGAAGACTTGGAACGGATGGAAAAAAAAAAGGAGCGAGTCATTTAAAGAGTATACTGTAAGATGGAGAAACCCGGCGGCCCAAATTACTCCTGAGCCTACCAACAAGGAGTTGATGAAGTTGTTCGTGAAGACCCTTCCATCTCAGTTTCGTAATCGAATCGCTAGTACATATGTTGAGAGCTTCAATAAGCTTATTCTTGTAGGAGAACAGATTGAGATGGGGATAAGGGAAGGATGGTTCGCTAAGCCATCAAGTAAAAGATTCTCTGCCAAGAAAGAGAAAGAAGATTCCGTTGATGTGAATGTGACTTATACCCAAGAAAGTACCCATCGTGCCTCGGCTATCCAAGCAAATCCAAGGCAACAACAAACTGCGGGGCACCAATCATTCGCTCAAGCAAATTATAGAAGGCAGTTCTCTCATCTTCCTGGATCTCCATCCCAAGTGTTGGCAATCCTCCGAAAGAAAGGCTTACTTTCTAGTGAACCAAAACGTCCTAACCACGAAAGCAATCGAGATTACGACCCGCTGAAGAAGTGTGACTACCATAGCGGTGAACTGGGGCATTCAACTGATGAATGTTTCACCCTCAAGCACAAGATCCAAAATCTCTTGGACACGAAGGCCTTTTCGTTTCAAACTGCTTGGCCGAACGTCCAGAAAAATCCGCTACTAGAGCATGAAGGTACAGTGAATGCTATCCTGGAACATGACGCCGGTCGAATCAAGAGCTCGAAGGTGCATGTGATGGACACCCTGGGGCAGCTAAACGATGGATGGGGTGGCATGAATGATCCGACACCCCTAAAGACAAAGAACCCTGATGATGAGTTAAAAGGAGTTGCAAGCTTATTCGATGACCTCATCATATGAGCCATTGATGAAGTACACCTTGAAAAGATGGGCCTTGGCCCACAAAAGTAACTCTTTTACTATTTTTGCACATTCCCCTGCGTGGGAATTTTTATTGTTTTTCGAGAATTGTTTTCAGTTTCCTTTTTCTTTTAATTCTTGAGTGTTGCAATAAATGTAATTGATTGATAAATTTCAATGAAATTACAAATTTTATTTCGAGGGCATGATGAGGTATACCAAATCAGCCTGGTGATGATATCCAACCGATAAAAGAAAAGAAAAATCCAAGGAGAATTCTGAGGCCTGGGCTTCATCATGTTTTCTCAAGTCAAAATGTTTCAAAAAATGCTTTTCCAAATGCTTTTAAAAAAATCAAAAAAATAAAACTTGATTTACTCTGTTTGTCTTTTTGACCCATATACTTTTTGTTTCAGAGACGGTCTTATAGTATGTAAAGGTGTGGAAATGATCCAATCCAATTCCGAATCCTAGGAGCAAGTTCGCTCTGAATTACATTGGCCCATATGTGGTAAAGAAGATACTTCCCGAAGGTGCCTTGATCCTGGCAGAAATGCATGATCATGAGTTTTTCACCCTAGTTAATTCTGATGTTGTCAAGAAGTATTATCCATGATAGAATTTGCCATGTCATGTTTTGAATTGCAAGCATTTTTATGATGAGTAAATTGCTTCAATGAGTTGAATTGTTCAAATTTGTTGCAAATTTTGATGAATTGTGTGAGATGAATTGAATGTGTCAAATGAGGTACGTTGGAATGACGAAATGCAAGCCTTGTTCCATACACTGTTTCATACACTAACCCCCAATGAGTTGTATGAAAAATTCTATGCCTGCAAGGAAGAGGGCTATCTCGCAAAGGGTACGTCAACTAAGGTGATGAGAGACATTCTTTTCTCTATCCCAAATACTACAGGTGATCCATTGCTCAACTCCTTTGAGCCCCATATGCTTATGGAGATTCTTTTCAAATTATTCCTATCAAGGATCATCCCACATTAGGACAAATTTGAAATGAATGGTAGGAGTCTTTTTGCTCACACTTGCATCAATCTTTGAGCATCGCTTTTGCAGTGCAACTTACGCGGTAATTCAAGTGCCTTAGGATGACGAAGAGCTTAGGATGACGAAGAGCAGTTCTTTCTTTATCCTATACACTTCCATCCATTGCATAGCCCAATTGAGCCTATAAATTCATTTCATGTCAAACCCAATTGGTGATCATCCCCCACACTGGGGCAAGATGAAAGACAATCATTCAAGTAGCATGGTCTAAAATGCTCATAAAAGAAGACTATGTAAGTCCAAAGAGAAGAAGCGCAAAATAGGGGCATGAAAAAGCAGTGTGTCTGGTAAAAGCAAGGCTAATGCCTAAAAAGAAAAATCAAACACTTGAATCGTATCCCTAACAAGGTGGTACCCAAAAAAAAAAAAAAACTCAAATGCTGTTGCAATCAATGGAGTTGTGATAAAAAATCTTTGACAGTGGAGAAGGAAAGTGGTGGAAATGTCAAGATGATCACCAACTTTAACCCTCCCCTAAACACTTTTTGAGCCTAATGATCATTTCATTTCTCAACCCATGAGCCAAGCCTATACTACGTCCCTTGCAAAGTCTCTTTAAATTATGGCACTTGAATTAACTTAGGGGTTCACATGTTTTAAGCATCGCTCAAAGAAGTGCGAGCAAGATTATTCATTTCTCATTTTGCAGGATTCTTGGCTTGTAAACCCAGAGATGATTACAAAATATCACTCATTCTTTCAAAAGCCTCGACTCAAAGAGTCCATTTTGTTAAGCTATTGACTAGGCTCACATTACAATCTCTATTAAAGACCTCTTAGATTGGTAAGGTCGTACCACTTGCGAGATTGCACAAAACCTTGTTTGGCATGATGACAGTGAGATAGAGTGATTGCCAAAATCATGCGTCAAAAGTCAGGATGAAACGACCTTTTTAATGAGGATGAGAGAAAGGTCCTTTCAGACCAAAAGATCCCTCATTTGATATATCCATGACACTCATGTGTTTAGATTGGAATATTTTTTTGAGATATTTTTCGATGGAAATTAGGCGATGCAAGATTGATAGAAATCACCACGCATGAACCTTACTTGAATTAATGCATGTTTGTGAATGCATATTGCCTCTCCTACAACTGTGTTTTGCAGGAGACATATTCCTAAAGAATAGAGATGTTACCAAGTGTGTATATCTCTATCCATACCTTAAATACTTGTCATTATATAGGTGTTCCTTTTCAAGCATCGACGCTTGATGGAGTCGCCCCCCCAAAGATTTTTCCTAGATTTATTAGGTGACTGTAAAATGGTACGGGTCCTGGAAGATGAATCCCAGTTTAGGCAACCGTAGAATGGTACGAGTCCTGAAAAATCATTTTTTCGTCAAAGTGACCGTAGAATGGTACGGGTCCTAGACAACCTCAGTTCATGCGACCATAGAATGGTACGGGTCCTAGACAACCTCCGTTCAGGCGACCATAGAATGGTACGGGTCCTGGAAAACATATCTCCGTTAAGGCGACCATAGAATGGTACGGGTCCTAGACAATCTTAGTTCAGGCGACCGTACAATGGTACGGGTCCTGAAAAATCATTTTTTCGTTTAGGCGACCATAGAATGGTACAAGTCCTAGACACAACCAAACAATGCCATACTAGGCGACCGTAGAATAGTACGGGTCTTGGAAAAGCAGTCACTTTGTGAAGCCATGTTACTATTCTAGGCAACCATAGAATTGTATGAGTCTTGGACATGTAACACCAACTATCTTGAATCTTTTTACCCTCCTCGAAGGTAAGTAATTCCAGGTAAGTTCCTTTATCATTTGCATTAGCAAGTCCATGTATCATATAAATTGCATTCAAAAAAGGAATTCGTTTCCCAACAAAAAGTCATTTAGTGCATGTTTATAATTAAAATTAGGTCTCAATTTGTCTTTGAAAGCAACCTCTACGAGCTCACCTTCAAAGAGAGGCAGCTATTGACACCTAATTTTGGAAAAAGAAAATTGCATTTTTTGAAAATAGGGGAAATTGATTTGATTGAATTATGTAGGGAAAATTAGAATTCTTATGGATATTTAGATTTTGTCAAATGCATAAGCAATTTAAAAATCATGTGAATAAGGGGCAATAATTTTTACAAAATGGAAGAAATCTGAGTAAGATCAAATTGATTGCGAAATCATGCCCTAATTTATAGATTTGATTTAATGCGACAGGAGATGGAAATTCGAGAAATGCCATATAAAGCGGCTGTTTAGAATCACTATAAAAAGAGGTTCATTTTTCGTAACTAAAGAGGAGGTGATTTCGAAAAATTGAGAGAATTCGTTCTTAGGGAGAGAGCAACACAAAAGAAAGCGCTTCGGAGAAGGGAAAAGTAAAAAAGGAAGAGATGTGAGGACAGGGGGTGCAGCGACAGAGAGAGATGTGAGTGACGTGAGGTGAGAGAGAGAAAAACAAAACAAAAAAGAAAAAAAGAAAAGAAAAGGACGTGCACTGTGCTTCTTCTTCGTGGGTTCCTTCTCCACGAAGCTGCACGCCGTTCTACTACTGCCCACCACGTCACTAGCCCCTGCCGCGACCCACTCACCCGTCGTTGCATCGAGCCGATGTCTGTAGCTTCACGGATGTGCCCCCGCCTGCAACCCGACGCCGGAACGCCCGCCGCCCATTGCCACCGAAGCTTCCCCTTCACCTGCGAAGCGCCCGCTCAACCTGCGGCCTACCCCTCCGCCATCGTCATCCCGCCGACTCTGCCCCCGGACATGTAGCATCGCGCCTTAACCCTCGGTGCCACCGGCCCCGTCTTTGTCCATATCTACCGCTCCCGCCTCTGCTAGTGGCCCACGAACGCCTACTCCGAAGTAGCTCACCCGTTCGTTGCTCTCCCTTCGCCGATAGCTTGAGTTCATCGCTGCTCCCGCCGCCTCGCCTGCACCAGTGACGTTCACATATCTGCCACCGCGCCTCAGCCCGTGCCACCACCGCCTGCGACTTGCTCGCCCATCGCTGCCACTGGTCCACCCGCGCTTACTCCCATCGCACTGCCGTCCTCTTGGAGGCCCCCCCTTTAGGTAGTTTAGGGCGCGCATGGAAACACTTCTGTTTTTTTTTTTGTTCCTGGGAACAGGAAAAAAAAAGTGTTTCTGTTCCGGGGAACAGTTTTTGAATAAAAGAACGCGTTTGGTAAGTGTAAAAAAAAAACTGTTCTTGGAATAAAAAAAGAACAGAAACACGTTTGGTAACTACGGTCAATTTCTGTTCCTAGAATAAAAAAAGAAGAGAAACACGTTTAGTAAACGACAAAAAAAATTATGTTTTAAATTTAAAAAAAGAAAAAACCTTTTCTTTAATAAAGTTTAAACTTGATTTTATTTTTAGTTTATCTAACTTCTCACACTTTCTCCTTTCACAGATTAAAGATGGGTTCGCTAAAGGAAAGGACCTTGTGGTGTCAGTCATGAACGCAATGGGAGAGGAGCAGATCTGTGCTCTCAAAGATATTGGTCCTAAGAACTAAAATGAATCACAATTGTTCTATCAGCTAGTCATGGCATCAAAACTTTTTAATGTTTGCTAATAGAGTTTTCTTACATTCCTAAATCTTATTCTAGCCGTGTGATTGTAATGATGAGGAGTGATGAATCCGATGATAGTAATGGCAAGAGGTACTACTAATCCTCTCTGCCTGTACCTCTGTTGTAAAACCTTGCTCTCCCTGTGAAGAGGATTACGTGGTTTAATGTCTTATATCCTGTCTTCATTCTCAAGCATTTGTTTTCTAGTTAGATTTGCATTTCCAAGCTTAGCTAAAATGCTACCAGGTGCTGTAATTCTAGCTTTTTGAACCTTGTGTTTCTTGCATGGCCCGAGTTTGGCTTTGTACTCGTTGCAGGCTTTTGCATCATAGAGGTGCGTTGCCCCCTCAAGCGACAATCAATAGTTCATAGCATAGTTTATCTCTTGATGGAAGAAAGTTATGATCATCTTAATCAATCTGTTTTCTTATATGTGCCTGAAGTCTAGTGAAATTGTGCTCTTCATTTTGTGAGCTTCATATATTTAGGATGAAGTTCAGATCATGCTCGAGCTTTTGTTACCTATGAGCCACTAGACATGCCCTCTTCGATGGGGTTTCATTCTCATGTAGTAGAGAGAGCCAAGTGCAAAGCAACCTTGATGCTTGACGGATAGCAGAAAGAATTCCTTGTCACCCGATCCGGAGACCTTGCTCTTGAAGTGCTTGTTTAAGCAGCTTGGAAGGGTTTCATTTTGACTGCACCGTTTGTTTTCGCTTGCTTATCTGTTCTTATGTTCACATCTGATCCATCATCTCCATTCACAGATGCTGATATATTTACCCGCATCTGATTTGCTACAAATTGATAGTAGATCACAGTGTGCAATCTTCCATAGTCACACTAGCAGCCATCTCACTATGGCTTTCCTCTTTCTGTTGGCCATACGGCCTTATATATGCGTAAGCAGTTTGAATATGCTGATAAATTTTTTCACTGGGCTGTTTGCTCATCTGGGAAAACTAGACTTCATCGCTTTTGTTGATCACTATGATATGTTAATGAACCTCAGCTAAGTACGCAGACAACCTCACACAAGCAAGGGAAGGAGAGCAATAACTGGTACCTATTCAACGAAACATAAATGCATTAATAACTACATTGACATTATATTTCTACGTTTCTAGTTTTCGACCGGCGATGGGCACACCTGTAGAGGTCCTTGGATCCTTACTGCTGTGTCATGGCCCCAAGTGCAACGGTTAGAACTGTATAGTTACTGCAGATGAAAGGCTTTCTCTCCGTCCACCGAAGGAAGTGCCCTGGTTTGGAGAATACAGTAACTTTAGGCCCGTTATATCAATCAAAGTTCATGAACATTGATAAAAATGACTTGGTTTCTTGGGTGATCCCTCTTCCATTCTTGTCCCCTACCATAGAAATTAAGTGGCATGAGTAAACAGTATGCTCATACAAAATGCTAAATCAATAAAAGTCGCATGAGTTAAGGGTCTTGAACATTTCTGTCTTTAATTTCGAAGCTGAAGACAGTTAATCAAACTTCATCCATCTACAAGAGAAGAACACCACCCCTAAAGGAACGCATGAAGAGTAGAGTCTATTGTTGCAGTAAACACCCTGATTCACCACCTTTCACTTGAATTCAATCATTTGGAAAACAACAAATAGGATGCACGGTTGCAGTATGGAGGAGTGATCCAGGGCTCCTATAAGAAAGGATCACCAGACGAGAATCGGATTATTGGAAGTTCAAGTGGCTGAATGAAGCAGCTACTTCTGGAGAGTTTACTCGACAGATGACAATCGCCACTATATCTTGTGGAAGAATTCAAGTCATGCATCCTCAAGAGAGGATTAAGAAAGGACTCGAAATTCCCGTTTCCCAGGTAATTTCAAGCAAGCCGAGTACTTCCTTGGTCTAGTACAATGAGCGAAACAAAGTTGTGATATTTTTGATATATTGAAGATCACAAGGTTTTTTTTTTTTTTTTTTTACAGCAAAAAAAGGTCCAAAATCTCTCTTTTTATTCTCAGAGGAACCAAAGCATCTCCAGCTTTTAACGGGAAAATGACCAGAACTCATTAAAATATAACTATAAAAGCTGTTTCCATCAATTACACAAGATTGCAGGAACGAAATATTCCATGAATCTAGCATAGCCTCTTCACCAATCCTTCCCGCAAATCACAGCATAATCAGACACGGCATCAAACCATTTCCCAATATGTGGAGGTCACAACTAACAAGCGACAATAGTTTCTCTGCAGAATCAATCACGAGTTCTTGGAAATTAAGAATCAATTCAGCTAAAGGGACTAAACTAAATTCTGAAAGCATCTCCTTCTGTCGTTCATGCCGATCATTCTTGCAGGAACAAACAGATGCTTCAGCTCCATATTAGAACTAACGAGAATTGCTTAAAGAACCACCAAAAACAAAAGCTTTTTTTTTCCTCTCTCTCTCTTTCAGTCAACCCAAGAAATCACAGGAGAAGAAAAACCCATGAACAGCATAAGAAATTACGTACTGGGTCGAAGAATCAGATGACAAAGAGAGAGCAAACGGGTTCAGAAGACACTCGCCTCGTGCGAAAGCGGGAGAGACATAGAGACACGCCAATTCAACAGTCTCGTCGATTGAAAGCCTCAAAGACCTTGGAACCAGGATCGCTATGAATGTTTCTCATTCGTTTTTAGATGTTGAAACGTGTGCTCGGGGTTAAGAGACGAGTGGGTAGAGGTGCTACAGCACGGTCCCAGTCACTGGGGGGAGGAGGTTAGTGATGGTGGTGACAGGCTGGCCGCGTGGGCAGCATTTATTCCAATTCCCAAGCACCTCAAGTTCGACCCTTTTGACTTTCTTGAGTTCCCATTCACCAAGCTCGCTGGAGCTGCTGCTCGAGAAGCTCGAGCGAGCAGCCGTCCCAGATCTGCCGCGGATTTGGGCGAGCAACACTCGCTTGAGGCTCGAGCAAGCCGTCCCAGATCTGCCGTCGGCAGCCTCAAGCGAGCGTCCTAGATCTGCCTCACCGAAGCCCATCGTCGACCGGAGAAGGAGGAGCACCAGAAACGTACCTGGATTCGGAAGCTTCAACCGGCGAGTTGCCGGAGTGAGGAGTTGCTGGAGAGTCAGCCGAGTGGGAGCCGCCGGAGAGAAGGGAGAGACGCCGGAAAGGGGAGAGCACGAACGAACGAAGCTTCAGCCGAGAGCACGCACGAACGAAGCTTCAGCCGGTGTGTTCCAGTTTTGTTTTTTGTTCTTTTCATTTTTGTTCTTTTTTGGCTTTGAAGAAGTGTTTCTTTTCTCCAGAAACAACTTTTTTGTGTTTTTTTTCGCTTCAATTTTGTTTTAAACAAAAACCAAAAAAAGAACGTAAACGCAACCAAACGCGTTTGTTTTTTTTTTTGTTAGAACAAAAAAAACATAAAAGTGTGTTTAAAGCGTTTTTTTTTTTTTGGAACGTTTCCATGCACGCCCTTAGTTTATTTTTATTTTATGTTATTTTTTTTAAAGTTTCGTTATTATTATAATGTGGTTTTCATTTTATGAATTTTGTAGGCATTATCCATAGGGATTTCGTCCGGAATTATTGTAATTATTAATTTAATTAGAGAGACATTAGATTATTTTTTTAAATTATATTAAATTTTGGGCTTTTAGTAGAATTTTAATTGTAAAATTATTATAATTATTAATTTGATCCGTAAGACTTCGGATCTGATTTTTAATTATTTTGATCTCTTTGTCGTGATAATTAGGGTTAGGATAATCGTTAATTTGACCTGTGAGACAATAGGTTATTTTTTCAATTATTTTAATCCTTTATTTTGTTGATAGCTTAGATTTAATATTTATTTAATAATTACTTATTTTGTGTGATGCAATTTATTAATACTAGGTGCATGTTAACTAGTTTGCATAATAGGAATATTTAATTAGAACTTGTTAATTAGTGAAGTTAGGTCATGAGGTGCATAATAATTAGTTTGCATAATAGACCCATTTAATTAGAATTTGCATTTTCATAAAAGAATTTTAATTTTTAAGAAAACCCAAAAAAATGATTGCTTGTTTTGTGTGATGCAATTTATTTATTATTTTTATTTGAATGTTTTAATAATGGATGAGCACCCGTGTGGTCACTACATTTGCATGATAGTAATTTAGGTTAAAATAAATTAGCTGCCTGCAAAAAACATTTTTGAAAATTAAAAAAGAAATGGTACCGAAAGGGCATTAGATCAATTTAGTATAACCAAGTCTCCGTACCCTTAATCTCTAGTTTGTCGGAATAAAATAATTATTCCATTATTTTACTTAGGTGTTTGATCGACCTACCGTAAACCGATTAGTGGCAACTCCTATATATTAATCATTTGCATGTTAAATAATTGAACCTTAAGTCGCGATTTGGTATGGGCTTGGAAGAGCCTGAGTTAAGTTTAAAAAACTTAGTAGTTCATTAGCCGAGTTTTAGGTGGTACACCCGAAAAATAGGTCGCGACACTTGCAAAACTAATGTTCCTTCATAAATGCATTTTGCTTTTGTCTTCAGCAGCAAAATAATATGATCAGCAGAACTTGCAACATTTTCATTTTTTTCCTCCTTTAAAACTCACATTTGCAGCGGTTTTCATGTAGTTACTCCAGAATTCCACACCGTACATGAGACTAACGAAAAACATCACACAGAACATATGTTCACAAAAAAATTGCCCATCCAGCAATCACTAATTTTCAGCCAAATGCAATAATACATGACACAAAAAATTGCTTATCGCCTTCAGCATAGGAACATTATGTACATTATGGGAGAGATTTCTTTGATAAGCGAGTCTGAATTCCAAAAAACACAAATAATCACCATGACACCATGTTGATAACTAGGTCTACCATTTTATATTGTTGTATCTAATTAAGGATACCACTTGTTTAACACATTCAATATATTAACTTTAATGTATTGACTACAATGTTAAGGAAAAACATAAGGAATGCAAATGTATGCTTCGAATATATTTGTTTAGTATGAAAGATGGCTGGCACACTGAAGCAAGCTGCTGGGGGAGCCCCAGCGAGGTAACTCGGCTGCAACTCACTATCGACTGGCGTCGGCGGGTCCCCCCAAAGCTGGTTTTTCTCTTCGATGTCCTCCTCTGTCAGCCTTCTGGTGTCTCTTCGTGTCTCTCCGTCTCTCTCTCCATTTGCAGTAACGCATGTGTCTTTCCTTTCCTTTTTTTAACTCCTCTACATTATTCCCTCTGACACTGCATGCATGGAAATTTGATCTCTTACACTCGGCTGTGCATGCCCCCCTCTGTTCTTTTTTTCTTTCTCTTGATATTATTCCGTGTGGCCCGGCCAAGTGAAATCTAAATCAACTTTTGATGAATTTCTTCGGATTCGATGGAAGAATTCACATGTATTTTTCTTCTGTCTTCTCTTTATGTCCTCCTCCTCCCTTGCACGCCAGTTCTTACAGAACCTCGGGATTGATGGATAACATGTCTTTCTTATTAGATAATTTATATAATTCTTTGATGCGGAAATTCATAAAAAATCAGTGATCGTTTGATCTTCATGATTTTCACAAATAGATGAAAATATACCTTTATCCATAGCGTTGTACTCGATGATGATCGTTGTAGAAAACCAAAGAATCTCGAACCAAAAGAAGAAATCCGATTTTTCTTCCCTAACCCACTAAATCTTACTGTATTCAATTGATGGAGGAGAGAATACCAAATTCCTTTATGTTATTGTTGTTCGTATATGGGTGGAGAGAGGACTGGACTCTATTTATACGTTCATTGAAAATGTGTCTTCCATCAAAGCGATACACCCTTTCGTTTTATTAGAGTTGTATCTTCTCGTAACCAATAATTAATTATAGCATTTCAATAATTATTAAACCATATAATAAATCACATAATATGGGCCACAATAATTCTTACATTCTCCCACTTGGCCCATATGATATTCCTTTCATGGTTTAATAAAGACTGTAATGTGCACAATAAGATTATGCTATAAAATTTCATTAGATTGGCAATCACATAATAATCACAATTAAGTAAAGAACTAATGCGAGTCATAGCGGTTGTATGTCATTGATCGACATAGTCCCTTCTATGCACTATAACTATAGCACTTTACTTAACATGATCCATAAATGAGAAGTGCTATAATAGTCCAACTATAATGTTTATTTAGAAACTATCCTGTTTAACATTCATCTATTTCCATAATGTATACTAAATAAATAAAAAGGAAATATCAGAAACACGTAAGTGAGCTCAAAGTGTCAAATACATAAACTCAATACAATCATAATGCAAACATTAATGACGTTCAATAATGCTCATTATTTCAACATGCTCATTAAATGTTTTGGGCGGCAGTCCTTTTGTTAAGAGATATGCTATCATAAAATTGGTGCTAATGTGCTCAATTGACACTCTTTGTTTCTAAACTTCTTCTTTGACAAACAAGTATTTGATCTCCATATGCTTAGCACCCTTAGAATGCTTGTCATTCTTAAAGAAGAAAACTGCTGCAGAGTTATCACAATAAATTTTCAGCGGCTTGGTAATACTATCGACGATCACAAGCCCTGAAATAAAATTCTGTAGCCATAATCCATGAATTGTGGCCTCAAAGCATACCACAAATTCAACTTCCATAGTAGATGCAGCAATAACTGACTACTTCGCACTCTTCCATGAAATTGCCCCTCCAGCCAGAAGAAACAAGTAACTATATGTTGATTTTCTTGTATCGGCACATCCGGCTGATTCTGAATCTGAATATTCAATCACCTCGAGATGATCAGATCTTTTATAAGTGAGCATATGATTTTTCGTTTCTTGCAAGTATTTAAGAACTTTCTTTACAGCTTTCCAATGATCCATTCTAGGATTACTTTGATACCTGCTCAGCATTCCGACAGCAAAACTAATGTCTAGTCTGGTGCAAGTTTATGCATACATTAAGCTCCCCACAATAGATGCATAAGGAATATTATTCATTTGTTCTCGTTCCAATTCACTTTTCAGACATTGCATAAGACTAAATTTATCACATTTCTAGATTGGAACTATTCCTACTAAATATTTACTCATATTAAATCTCTCTAAAATTTTCTCAATGTAGGCTTTCTGAGACAATCCTAATAATCCTTGTGATCTATCACTGAATATTTATATTCCTATCACATATGTTGCCTCTCCCATATCCTTCATTTCAAAATTCTTAGAAAGAAACTTCTTGGTTTCATGTAACAAACCAAAATCATTAGCAGCAAGCAAAATATCATCAACATACAGAACTAAAAAAATAAACTTGCTCCCACTAATTTTCATATATATACACTGATCAACGGTGTTTTCCTTAAATCCAAATTAAGTTATGGTATCATTAAACTTAAGATATCATTGTCGGGAAGCTTGTTTAAGTCCATATATTGACTTCTTTAATTTACATACCATGTGTTCCTTTCCTTTAATTGAAAAGCCTTCGGGTTGGTCCATATAAACCTCTTCCTCTAAATTCCCATTAAGAAATGCGGTTTTTACATCCATTTGGTGTAACTCCAAGTTATAATGAGCTACCAAAGTCATAATGATTCTAAGTGAGTCTTTCTTAGAGACTGGTGAAAATGTCTCTTTATAGTCAATGCCTTCTTTCTGAGTAAAACCATTTGCAATAAGTCTAGCTTTATGTCGTTCAATATTACCTTTTGAGTCGCGCTAGTCTTAAAGACCCATTTACACTCGACCTTCTTACATCCTTTAGGCAATTCAACCAAACTTGATTTTGATGCATGGATTTTAACTCTTCTTCCATGGCATTAAACCATTCATTAGAATCTTTACATTCCATGGTTTGGGAAAATTAATCTGGATCATTTCCAATTCCTAAGTCAATTTCTGACTCTTGTAGATAAACCATATAATCATCAGAAATAGTTGATCTCCTTTCTCTTTGAGATCTCCTTAATGCTATTTCTTGTGACTCAGCCATTGAAGGTTCATGATTGACATATCCATTATTGAGCGTTTGTTCATTAATTTGTTGTTCTCGATTATTGTTAGATTGTACTACAATATCGGGAACGACAACTTTAGAAGCTTTAGGCATAGGAACTTCTACCCTTACTTCTTGAATGCAAGCATCACGCATTCTTTCACTCCAACTGATGTCACTATTCTCAATGAACCTAGCATTTCTAGATTTAACAATTCTTGTACTATGATTAGGACAATAAAATTTATACCCTTTGGATTTCTCTGCATAACCAATGAAATAACCACTGGCCGTTCTTGAATCCAATTTCCTTTCATGTGAATTGTAAATTCTTATTTCTGCTTAATAACCCCAACCATGCAGGTGTCATAAACTAGGTTTCCTTCCTGTCCACAGTTCAAAGGGAGTCTTTGGAACTGCATTACTAGAAACCTTATTTAATAAGTACATAGAAGTCTTTAAAGCATACATCCACAAAGACAAAGGTAAAGATAAATGACTCATCATACTCCTAACCATTTCCATTAAAGTACAGTTACACCTTTCTACTACACCATTTTGTTGTGGTGTACCTGGCATTGTGTATTGAGCATAAATGCCATGTCTTTCAAGGAATTTAGCAAATGGACCTGGACATTATCCCAATTTATCATACTTTCCATAATATTCACCGCCTCTATCAGATCTTACTAGTTTCACATTTCTATCTAATTGTCTCTCAACCTCTTTAATATACACTTCAAATGCATTAACTGATTGAGACTTATCATGCAATAGATAAATGTAACCATAACGTGAAAAATCATCAATAAAAGTTATGAAATAGCTTTCCTTACCAAAGGATGGAACATCAAAAGGACCGCATATGTCAGTATGTATAATTTCAAGAAGCTCTTTGCTTCTTGTGGCACTTTTCTTAGTGTATTTTGTTTGTTTACCTTTAATACAATCAATACATACTCCAAGGTCAGTAAAATTCAAATTTGGAAGAATTTCATTCTTCACTAATCTTTACATTCTTTCCTTGGATATAAGACTCAACCGTTTATGCCACAAGTAAGCATAATTTTCATTCACCAAACTTCGTTTAGTGCAAACATTATGATACAAGGTCATTAATGTCTTAACAAAAGTATTATCAAGTCTAAATTTGTAGAGATCATCACATAAAGTTTCAGTTCCAATAAGAGTATCACTCTTAAATAGACTGAAAGATTCAGATCCAAACTTACAATAAAATCCCGCCACATCAAGTCTTGGCAAAGAAACTAAATTGGGAGAAAATGTAGGTACATAAAGGGTCCGAAACAAATCCAAATACTGCGCAGTATCTAAGATCAAACGGTAAGTGCCAATGCCTTCAACTAGAGCTTTGTTTTTATTCCCCGTGATCACATAACTTTCATTTGGTTTTATAGTTTGGATCGTAAGAAATCCTTGCATCGTATTTGACACATGAGTGGTGACACCAGAATCATTCCACCAAGTATTATAAGGAACTTCAGTAAAGTTTGATTCAAAACATACTAAAGCATAAGGCTTACTTTTCTTTTCGAACCAAGCCTTACATTTCAGACAATCTTTCTTCAAGTGTCCAATTTTGTTGCAAAAATGACACTTAATAAGATTGTGTTCCTTCTTGTGGATTTGAGAAGCCTTTGAAGAGTCATTCAGGACGTGTAGTCCTTTCTTCTTGCTCCTTCCACTTTTCCTCTTAAAATTCTTTCGAACTTCTTGATGATTTGAGAGATGAACAGAATGAGCCTTTTAATTCTTTATCCTTGTTTCCTCTTGAACTAGCATACTAGCCAATTCATTTACATTCCACTTATCCTTTATAGTATTGTAATTCATTTGAAATGGCCCACATTGCTCATGAGGCAATGAATTAAGTATAAATTGTACTAAAAAGTACTCGTCCACGTTCATTCCCAAAGTCCTTAACTTTGCTGCTAAATTCGTCATCTCAAGTATATGCTCATGCATGGTACGCGAACCATCATATTTCATGGTGGTCAGTGTGCTCATTAGTGTACCAGCAAGTGACTTATCAGCAGTTTGAAAATGCTCTTCCACAAATTTCATAAATTCCTTAGTATTATTAGTCTTGGGAAGAGAAGTCTTTAAGTTGTTTGCAACTATCATTCGCAAGAACATTAAGCTCAGTCTGTTCGATCTTTCCCAAGCTTTATGGAAAGACTTTTCATCATTGCTACTTTCATCAGTAATAGCAGCTGGTTTCTCAACTTAAAGTGATAAATCAAAATCCAGGACATCTAAGTGAAACTGGACTTGTTCACTCCAATCAGGAAAATTTATCCCATTGAATAGGGGAACAGATGAGGCGTGCGAATGGAGTGAAACGGGTACAGATACTGCAAATGTGCAAGAAAATACTTATACATTAATGCTTTGAGAATATCACATAATCAGATTCAAATTAAACAATACATATACATCATAGTTCTCCTCTGGGCGATCCTATGATATACTAATATATATATATATATATATACCATAATGATGCTAATAACTTTTATTTGATAATTGTAAATATATCTTATTAAAATTTATTTGCTATCTTTGGATATACAAACAAATTTAACAAGTCATATTAATTATCAACCATCATATTCATGAATTATAAGAAAATAATTAACCTTTGGGTTAATCCCTAAGTTTTTATAATAAATGAACTTAAATATACCCATAACTCCAATAATGATATAAAACATATCAATTTCATATATAGCATCAATTAATTATGGGTAATTGAATAAAACAATTTACAATATCAAAAATTCAAAAGACTTCAAGGTTCGGCCACTTTGGTGACTAACAAACCTTTCATAATATGAATTTTTAATATTGTAAAATACAAATATTTACCAAATTTGCACACAAGGACAAAAACTTAATCAAAGCATAAGGGCAAAATCGTAAAATCATAATTCCATAAGGTTAGAATCATAAATTTAAAATCCATGGGCAAAATGGTAAATAATCATAATGGCATAATCGTAATTATAAATTAAACAGGAGCAGAAAAATAAAATAAATTGCGAAGAGGACAAAATGGGAATTTTAAAAATGGCATAGGGGCAAAAACGTAAAAAGGCCGTGCGGGGACGTCAGGCATGTGCTGAGCACGCACCTTCATCCGCCGTGGGCGCGTGCCCTGCACGCGCGTGTGGGATCCATGCGCGCAGCGCTTGGCGCGCGTGACGGCGCATGGGTTCCACGCACCTGCAACTGCAGCGCTCGAGTGGAGCCCACACGCCTTCTTCCTCACGCACAGACGCGATTTTTTCACCGGTTTTCGCAGTTTTCAGCCGCCATTTCGCCGCCGTTTCTTCTCTGACAGCCCATCCCATACACAAATAAATAATGGGTTTTGAAGAGCATGCCGACACGATCACATGGGTCCAAGTTTCGGCGAAAATGACCAAGAAATTGGCCTCAAAACAAACGAAAATTTCTCAGAACACAAAACCTCCACCACCGCGGCTTCCGCCGCTCGATTAGCCTCCGGCGAACACCAATATACTGGAAAAACTCATGGCTGATGTTCCTCATGGCAATGCGATGGTGTGGGTCCGAAATCAAGCAGTGGGTCGCCGGATTTTGCCCAGAATCTGCGAGTTTCTTACTTGCCCTCAAAATTCCGAATTTTTTTTTTAAATTTTTGTCCTTTTCCACTCGCACACGGTAATTTTTCTTTGCCATTTTCGTCCATGAAGAACGTTCCATCATTCGGATTTTCTTTATCCATAATCATCCGAAAACATTTTAACAACAATAAATAATACGAACAGGATCGTTCAACGAATCATCAAACATAAATTATAATATTTCTTTAAACGGAAAAATCATGAGATTATAAACCAAATGCTCTAATACCAATTGTTGTAATAATTCATATAATACTTTGATGCGGAAATTCATAACAAATCAGTGATCGTTTGATCTTCATGATTTTCACAAATAGATGAAAACATACCTTTATCCATAGCGTTGCACTTGATGATGATTGTTGTAGAAAACCAAAGAATCTCAAACCAAAAGAAGAAATCCGATTTCTCTCCCTCAACCCACTAAACCCTACTGTATTTAATTGATGGATGAGAGAATACCAAATTCCTTTATGTTATTGTTGTTCGTATATGGGTGGAGAGAGGACCGGACTCTATTTATACGTTCATTGAAAATGTGTCTTCCATCAAAGAGATACACCCTTTCGTTTTATTAGAGTCGTACCTTCTCGTAATCAATAATTAATTATAGCATTTCAATAATTATTAAACCATATAATAAATCACATAATATGGGCACAATAATTCTTACATTTCTATCAGACTTGGGGTCTGGCAACATACTTACCACCCCCTTCACAATTAAAGAATGTCAGCTCATTAATCAATGGAGAGTTTGAAGTTAGTAAATAAGATAAAAGATTATGGGTCGCAATACCTACGGAACTATTTGTAATGATGTTCCCTTTTGAATTCAGGGAAAAAAATTACATTCCAAGACCAAAGCAGAAGAAAGTGGCGACAATAAATTATTTTTTAATGACTCGAATCTCAACTTCCCATCGTAACTAGTTTTCTTCAAATCCTTGCTTTGTATGTGATATATTTTAAAATCTTCCTATTGAAAAAAGATGACCAAAACAGATCTTTTAAAAAAAGTTGAGTAATTCACGTGGTGTTATTATCTTTTTCTCATCCAATGAACATGTATTTACCAATTGATTTATTGTAAATTTGCAAAGCTTAATATTGTTTTACCATTAACAAACCAAAAAAATAAAGCTCGTTAGGCTATTTGTTAAGTAGATTTATCTAGCTTTTACACACTTTGGAGTTGTATTCCTGTCTACTTTAGTTTTTCCGCAAGCTTTTGAAAGTGGGAAATGATATTTCCTCAACCCAAAAAATTTCCACACCATTTTCAAATTATGTGTTTTGGTTAGATTAATTTGTCCATAAAGCTCATTCACAAAATCCATGAAAATTCTTGAAAAACCATGAACATAAAAGATGAAAGTTTGCTAATGCTAGCACACTTCACTTTTCATGAAAATTAAGTTCGATTTCTTTTTAAAAGATGCCAACTCGCATTTTGATGAAAACATTATAAAAGGAAATACAAAATTTCTTTGTCCTAATTAATATGATATATTATTTGAACTAATCTTCAAACATCGTCCAAATGAAACTATATTCTATCAATTGTCATCCGCTCGTGGTGTATTTTAATAAATTATAAATAAGAAAAGAATTTAGGTAATTGATGACTCAATCATGATTTCATGGGTTCCAAAAATGTAAGAGGGCGTCGCACATATTTAGCTAATGCCTTTGCTTTCTCATAAGCTTTATAATTGTTAAATTGTATATTGGGTTTGAGACATTTACAAAATTTAATCTGGTTTCGTAAGTCTGCAGAAGTTTTTACAGTTTCGAGGAAATGGGTGTTCCCTATAAAGCTTGACAAAAAGTGAAGTGTCGTTAGCAGCTGTCACTAATTGAAGCATTACCAAGTGAAGAAAGTCGAAGAACTTATGATAACTTTGCTGTTTGCTGAGCTCTCTGTTTTAGGCCTCAAAGTGGAAGAGTATGAGGGAAAATGCTATTTCAATTGATATATTGTTTTACTTCATGACTCTTGACCTCTTAGCCTTTGATTATACAACAGATACGTGTTTGCTATTTTGGACGACTCTTAATGGATTAATTTTTATGCTTACTATGATCCATGGCCTTAAAGACATGAGAAAAGGTCGCGACTCATAAAGTAAAATAATGTATAAATTGAAATAGCATTTAATTAACACTAGTCTTCTTTTAAACATAATTGGCTACCCACAGGCATAGTGCATTTGATCGGATTATCGCTTACATACCTTTAAAAGGCTAGGTGCGTTGAACAGCTATACTTACTTCGTGGATTTTACTCTAGACAACTTGGTTTTTGTTTGTTTGGTGGTTATGGAATGGTCCTTGCCATATGAAACTTTTCAGGTCCTCGACATAAGGAGCCTGTGGTGGTTTGACAGAACGAAGCACATCACTTCAAATGCTGTAATTGCATCTCCTGATAAAAACTATTGTGAATGAGTCGATTGCTACATAAAGCAAAGGAACTCGGTGTTGGACTTTAATGGTTGTCTCGCGTGATGATCAGAGTATTGTTTAGATAGTCCTAGTAACATTTTCATAGTGAATGAAATACATTAAAATTCATCATGATTTTGGATAGTGACAAGTTCTTCACAGCACTGATCTCCTTGCACATATTCATTCCATTAATTAGACAGCTGACATTTGGAATATGGCACAACCATCTAATTACTTGAGCCGGAAACTCGAAATATTAGACTACCTTATTTAAGAGATGCTAGAAATTGAATATGTAGTCTTAAACTCATTCTAAGTTCATGATTGCTAATTTAGCCCATTACCCGCTCTGATCTACAAAGAATCAACCCAAAGTTTGTTATCAAGAAATCCAAATTGTTTCCTGCCGCATGGGCGCAGAGTTGATTTGAACTCCAGTTAAGTGCCCTATGAGATTCAACAGCATTGAATATGAAAATGACCAAGAAAGGGACTCTTCAAGCAATGTAGATAATCGAACCATGATGCCTCTGCGCTTGATATCTCTCCCACAGGCAATACACATTTTCCAAGTGATATATTTAGGTAGAGAGCCCTCAATAATGCAGCAATGACCCCATTTGACAAAGTCATGTCACTGCCACTTTCAATGGCAACAGAAAACAGGCTTGCTATGCGGGGACTTCTCTTAGTTCTATTGGTCACTGACATTGTTTTGAACCATGATATGAAATTGTCCAAGTGCACAAAAGGATAGAAAGAGGGAGAGGGAGAGGGAGAGGGATACAAACACAAATGGTGAAAGTACTAAAGCTTGATGATTTCCCAAACTGAACATAAGAGAATCAATTAAGAAACAATTAGAAGAAACATTGGATAAGAGAAGCCATCCATAGCAAACTACAAACACACATATCATTCGTTTATGCCTACAAATATTACACCATGACCAATCTCAGGACATGATAAACTAGTTATTCAACAGAAATGGTCAATGAGATGCCCTGGTTGCATACTATTGCAAAGAAACAAACGCTTGAAACAATGGCCCCGTTTTATTCACTCCTCTCTGCACCTTCAGTGGTGGCTACGCTAGGAGGTCCCGAATGCCTCCTAGGACCAGCAAGGGAAGAAGGGAACAACGTACGTTGTGATTCTGGCAGAATCTCGATCGTTGTACTCTACAGAGGTTTGAGTTTCCCATGGCCAAGCTGCCATACACTGCTCTAACCAACTCGAACCTTGGTTGTGCGGGTACATGGATGTCAAACTTGGGAGAGTTTTATTCCTTGTCTTTTGGATCTAAGTTTGGGTTCTGATAATGGTTACTGGGAAAGCATATTACACTAAATTGCTTGTAAAAGCTATAAAGTAACACTGCGCTAAGCTTTGTTGACCTCGCTGAGTTAGAAAGAATTAAGAAATCAGGCTCTTCCTGTAGTCAACTTAAGGAGTCTCAACAAGAGTCTCAATGCATAAATCTATCTGCTCTTGTGGATGTTATCAATGATTTATCTTCTTGTGGTCGGCATACACCATATCAAAATCATAAATTCACACTTCTAAAGAGTGACTCAATTGGGTAATGCAAATCTGAACATTATTGACTAATGTTCCTATATGGAATGGTTGACCGCATGAAGTAAATCACCAAGCCTGATTTCTTAACTCTTTCTGACCAGCAAGATCAACAAAGCTAAGCCACATAAATAAACAAGGTCACCACTCCTTCTCCCCTCCCTCTCTCGACTCCTCTTCCCGGTTTCTCTCTTTCTCTCTGTCTCGGCTTCCTCTCCTTTTGATCTCCTCCCGCTCGCGCCGGTCACCTCACCATTTTAAAGGCCAAGGGGCTAAAGTAACTTTTTATAAATAAACAATCCAATTTAAACGTACACTCACAAGCGCGTTCGAGGTCTCCTCATACGGCAAAAATAAGGACGTCATCCCTCTTTGAAACGCGGCACTTATTCTTCAAGGAGAGTACGCCTGCGGTTTTTTAACCTTGCGCGGCCGAAAGAAGAAAACCCATTGGCGGAGTCCTTTCGTGTCCCCACTTTCATTCATGAGGAGTCCATGTGCCGCTGGTGCTTTTGCAGGAGAGAGAAAAATCGCTTCTTTAGGGCCACTTCCAAATACGGCAGTGCCCAGGCAACGGTGCGGTATCACGGACTCGTCTCTCTGGCTCTCCCTGGCTCTGTAAAAAGAGTACGAGAGAGAGAGAGAGCGAGCGGCCCACTCTGCGTTTCGCTTCGACCCTGTCAAATATTAAAATTATTGTACTTTTGCTTTTTGGATTTTTCCGAGGCTCTTTGCCAAAAGGCTGACATATACAGTCGGATGGAGCTCTTCCAGAATCTCCTTTTTCCATCGTTTTTTCTCTTGGTCAAGGCAGCGAAATGTCATGTTATGGCTCTAAATTATGAGAGAGAGACAGAGAGAACAATAACGGCATGGCCATGTGCAACTTCCGCCGAAGTGAGACAGTCTACCTCTCTTTGACACGTTTGAAATTTTTTCTCTGTTTTTTCTTTTCTCATTTCTCAATTCCATTTATTCACTCGTTCTTTAAACATTAAAATATGTATATTTTGCCTTCTAATACCTTCGGAGACCTCCTCTACGCGGCTGCTGAGATCAGACAGCATCGAGGGACAATTGCTTCCGGTCTTGACTTTGGCTTACCATCGCCGATGAACAGAGAGTAGAGAAATCTCGACACTTGGATTTCGCTTTCAACAAAGAAACTGAACTTTGGAGAAGGCAGGTGCTGGATGTTCGATGCCAATCGATTTTGAGGGCTTTGACAGGGTTTAAGCCTGGCAAAAGCTGAGCCATTGTGTTTTTCCGACAAAAGGAGATGAACTAGTGGAGTGTGACAAGGGCTTTTTTCGTTCAATGTTGTTCCCCAATAAATAAATAAGAAATGTCACGAAAATTATAATAATTACTCCACGTGAGTTTTGTCCCAAGCAATGTGATAATTTTTGCTTCTTCAAAAAAATTTGAGGGATTTTCGGACTTTTTTGTGAATTGATGATGACGTATATCTACAATTGGAATGCCAATCTTCTAACTTGAGGATGCAATTGTATTTGAGACTTGTGATACACCACGGCTAGTTAAACCCAAAGAAACTCTGTAGAAGATGATATGCCATAACTTAATTCTCACGTAAAAAGCACTTTGGAATTCATTATATGGTATAAGAAACAAAATATCTATAGGTATATTCATGTCTTTTTAGGACTTGTTGATGAGATAAAAGAAATAAGACTATTTCATAAATGTCATTCCGCATCAATGTTGAATATCACAATTATGTTGATTTTTAACTATAAATCTTAAGCTTTGTTTTCTTTTTCTTTTTCTTTTCCAATTTTAGTCATAACACCAGTATTTCGTAAATTAAATGCTATTTCAATTCATACATTATTTTACTTTATGAATCGTGACTTTCTCAATGTCTTTTAAGGCTATGGATCATAGCAAGCATAAAAATTAATCATATAAGAGTCATCCAAAATGGCAAACATAGATATGTCGTATAATCAAAGACTAAGAGGTCATGAGTCATGAAGTAAAATAATATATCAATTGAAATAGCATTTTCCCTCAAACTCTTCCATTTTGAGGCCTAAAACAGAGAGCTCAGCAAAAAAACAGAATTGTCATGAGAGGTTCTTTGACTTTCTTTACTTGATAATGCTTCAATTAGTAACAGCCACTAGCAACGCTTCACTTTTTGTCAAGCTTTATAGGAACACCCATTTCCTCGAAACTGTAACAACAACGTAAAATGGTTAAAGATTCAGAGAATAAAGAAATCAAAATCACGTCGGCTGGGACAGGACCTAGACCTAAACGATGGAGTAAACACGAATGCTACCCTTCAGGAGCACCATCTAATCACAGATCTCTCTTAATAATGATACTATAAATAACAGAAGAGGAAGCATATTAAATGCTTGAAATGTCAAAAGTTTCTCCACTTTGCTTATATTCTCCAAAAGCAAGCTCATACGAAGGTGAAACTAAGAGAACAATCAAAATCTTTTATACGTTCACGACTCCACAACCAGCTTTGCCGCGACCGCTTACACGTGATTTTACGACGCAAACTCTATGAAAACTTCATCAAGCTCATAGGTGTATGTATCCTAGTTATTCTTCCACAGTTTCAACCTTTTCATTTGATCATTGAATGATGCATAGGACTTCAATCAGTGCATCATGAAAAAGAATAAATCACGTGTATATATATTGCCGATGCATATTTTGTTTTTAAGGAGCTATATACAAAAATTGTAGAATCAGAAACCTCATGCCGTAATTCCACACAATCAGCAACCTATCCCCTAGCATTGCGAGTTCACAACCTCATAGATACCTGAACTTTTCCGGGAACTAAAAACAAGCAAAACCTCATGTCTCATCGTATGTAGATATCACCTATATGGAACTTGGAAGCCATTCATTAAGATAAACTGCGAATGCCTGTTCATGAACTATCTATTCGTGTTTGCCATACTAGACTTTGACTCATCCAAGACTCAAAATAAAATGCAAATTTCAAATTAGTCACAACAAAAATGTTATGAATGGACAACCTAAGACTAGATTGTTTACCCTTAGATAAAAGAAAAGAGTACTCCTTTAAAAAAAAAAATTGCTAAAATGTATAATATATGGAGCTCCGAAGCCTGCCGCTCCCAACCTCGCCGCGCCCCTACGCCGCTCGCCTCAGCCCAGCACCCGGTGCCTTTGCCGCCCGTCTCCGCTCACCGGACGCCGCGCCTGCGCACTCGACGCCGCACCTCGAAGCCCGAGGCCTGCTCCTCTCCACTACTGTTCCGCAGCAACCGAGTTCTCACTGTTCACCATTGCCACCGCGACCCGCAAGCCCGTCGCCGCCACACCAGCTGCCCAAGGCCTCTTGCCGTCCCTGCAGCGCCCCACCGTTCGAAGCCCGCGACCCGACGACCTGCGGTCCGCAATCCACCGGCCCACTACAACCCGAGCCTCTGCTGGCCTGCTGGTCCTCCTCGCTGGAGCTCCGACACCCGCCGCCGCCCCTCACCAGACCTTCGGCAAACTACCACATTGTTGCCTGTCTTATTTGGAAAAAAAGGCAAAATCAATTTAGGTAGTTTATTTATTTATTATTTTTGTTATTTTACTTTATTTGTTCTTTTTTTAGTATAATTATTCCTTTAATGTGGAATTGAAATTCCATGATATGAAATTGCCTTGAAATTAGTGATTGTCAGTCCGATTTTCGAGCTCGAAATCCGACTCGCAATTACTTAAAAAATTGCCAATCCGATCTTCCACTCGAGATCCGATTCGTGATTTATGTGAAATTAGCCAACCTGATCTCATGCGCGAGATATGGTTCATCGATTTGGGTATCAATATGGCTTGATTTGATGTGGTGTTATTTAAATTAGTTTTCTTTAAAAAAATCAAAAAATGTAGTTTTAGGGTTTGCATGTTCATAATAGGTATTTTATTTCGAATTTTCAAAAAATAAAAAAATCAAATCAATTAATTTAGGTTTAGTTTTTTTTTTTTTTTAACTTGGATTGCATGTTTAATTATTTGGCAATTATAAATTTCGAAATTTAAAAAAGGGAAAAAAGGGAAAAGCACAAAAAAGGTCATCATGCATATGTCATGTAGAATTAGGACATTCTTTATACGTCATTGCATAGTAGAATAAATTGCATGCTTATTTAGAATAAAAACCATGTGCACGTCATATAGAATTAGGTTCATACAATGCACGTCATTTAGTGATTTTTGTTAGGTCCATTTAATTAGAAATTGCTAGTCATTAGATTAATTTAGATTGCATATTTAAATGTTGCATTTCTTTAATTTCGAATCTCATAGAAAATACGAAAGAAATTATTTAGAATAAATCCATCTCATGCTTAGGATAGACTACATGCTTAGTTATGTCATATTGCTTAGGTCATATAGCTAAGTCATGTTGCCATGTCATACCATTTCATGTTAAATTAGTAGCATGCATTGCATATTGCATGATTTTCATTAATTAAGCAAAAACAAAATAAAAATTGCGTGTTGATTAGAAACCATATTTAGGGTTGTTGATGTGGATTTTAATTTAACATTGCAGATGCTTTCGTTGCTTTGAGGTAAGTTTTTGTAATTTATTTATTGTTTATTTGGGTGTTAAATTGGTGGTTTGTATACCTGCATGATCACTTTATATATTAGGAAAATAGACTTAAAATCAATCCAAACTGCCTGCAAAAACATTTTTGAAATTAAAAGAATGGTAACGAAAGGGCATTAGAGAAATCTAGTGTAACCATGTTCCCGTACCCATAATCTCTGGTTCGTAGGAGTAAAGTAAATCTCAAATTACTTTACTTGGGTTTCTAATCGACCCACCAAAAATAGATAAGTGGCGACTTCTAATTAAAAAATTTGCATGTTAAGAACTTAAACTGAAAGTCGCGAATTGGTATGGGCTTGGGAGAGCCCGAGTTAAGTCTAGGCTTAACAATCCATTAGCCAAACCCTAAGTGGTTCACACCCCAAAAAAATTGGTCGCAACAATTGTCAAAATTTATATTTAAAAAGGTGCATACATTATTTTTTAAATTTTAAACAAATAAAAATTAAAAAAATTCAATGAAGGGTTTGGTCTTTTAAAAAAATCATATATATGTATTTCTTTTTTAGAATTATTTTCAAATTTATATTTAAAAATTTGCATACATTATTTTTTCAATTTTAAACAAATAAAAATTAAAAACATTCGACAAAGGATTTTTTTTTAAAATTATTGTCAAAATTTACATTTATAAATTTGCATACATTTTTTTTTCAATTTTAAAAAAATAATTTAAAAAATTCCAATGAAGGGTTTGGTCTTTTTTTTTTAAAAAAAATTATATATATGCATTTGATTTTTTAGCATTATTTTCAAATTTATATTTAAAAATTTGGGTACATTATTTTTTCAATTTAAAAAAAATTAAAAAAATTGACGAAGGATTTGGTCTTTTTTTTTTTAAAAAAAAATCATATATATGTATTTGATTTTTTTAGCATTATTGTCAAAATTTATATAAAAAGTTGCATACATTACTTTTTTTTTTTTCAATTTTAAAAAAATAAAAATTAAAAATTCCGATGAGGTATTTGGTCTTTTTTTAAAATATATATGTATTTGATTTTTTTAGTATTATTGTCAAAATTTATATTTAAAAAGTTGCATACATTATTTTTTTTAATTTTAAACAAATGAATTAAAAGAAATAATCACCCAAAAGCTTTTTCAAATGTGTTTTCTACCAAATGGTATTTCTCTCAAAACTACTTCTTAAAGCATAGTTTATCAAACGGCTTTTACATTTGTTTAAAATTTTTTAGGCTAAACTACATTACATTTTCTCAATGAGTTTTTAAAATGCTGAATCAAATGCATCCTACGTACCACCTTACTTTGTTATGCCTAAGGGGAAACACAGCTGATCAGCTACTTAAAGACCACAAAGGTTAAAAAAAGAAAAAGAAAAAAAAAAAGTCAAAGATGCAACTCCTAGTCAAAACCCTAAACTTTTCCCTGATATTACTGTACTCGCCACATTTAGGTACGAGAAAACATTGAGAGCCATAGCTGACAGTTAGCTAGCCGGCCCTTACTTCACGACGATACGTACCCAAACACCTGCATCTACATCATACATGCTCGTATTCAAGCGAGAGCATGGGCCCCACAGCCGAACCTCAAAAGAGAATAACGCCAAGCTTTACATGCGCATCTGTGCGTGCTCGTCTCCCCGCCACAATTGAATAAGAAGTCAGTACCTCCATAAAGTGACTGAGTACTGAGTAGGACCAATATCATCGCATTAAAATCATCGCATGTTGGCAATTCTGAAGGGGAGGCATCGATTTCTGGAGCTGCAAAATAGATACAAAGAAATCTACATGACATACCCTCTCATTCCAAACCATAGCGCAGCCAGAAAAACATATGGTGAAGAGAATACGTAACTTATATAAACCTATCAAAACAACAAGAAAAGCTCACCAAATTATCGTAAATAATCAAGATCGAAGCCTGTTATATTTTACAAGAATGTTTATTAGATGGCTTTTAATTTAAAAAAGTAATTTTTCTCTTCAAAATATATTCACCATAAACTATCCATGCATTTGTGATTTCTCTTGTAAGAGACACCCGAAGAGAGCATCACACGTAAAATAAGTCGCGGGAGGATCACTCAGTGCAAATAAGAGAACAAAACAAAAATTCTTTTATGGGCAAATTCCTCATACAACAGCAGGAAGAAACCAAAAGGCTACGTTTGATAGTGGGATAAAATTTGGGATAAATTATAATTTATTCTATCCTACGTTTAGTACTCACTTAGAACATTATAAAGTTGAATATAAGAGAGATATAAACAGGATAAAATTATCTTGTGGGGAAAGTGGGATAAATGTAGATAAGATTTATAATGTTCATACTAGGAAAATTATTTTTCTCGAATAACAAACTTATTAAATTAATAAAATTAAAAGTATATTTCAATATAAATAATATTTGAATTATAATTTAAGAAATTAAAAAATAAAAATAAAAATTCATTTTTAATTAATCCTATTTTAATTTATACATTCAACTTTAATTATATCTTATAATAAACATTCAATCTATAAATTAAATATTTATATTTATTATATATTTTATGTATTTTTGTATTTTAGAAATGTTAGTACAATCTACTATTTGATAAAATTTTATTAAAGAATGATGAAAGGAGAAAAAAGAAATAATAAAGAACATAATATAAAAAGAGGAAAAATAAAATAAAAATAAATTAAGGAATAGTGTTATGAGAGATTTTCATCATCTCCGTTTATGAACATTTATGTTTATTTATAATGATATGTTGTTTATATATATATATATATATAAATGTATATGATATAATGTAAACATATCCGACTTTAATATTACGATTTACCAAATAATGGACATGATATGAAAAAATCCCAAGATTTTATATCCTATCCTATCCAGTTCTATCACGATTAGAAATCTGCTCGACCAAACTTAGCCAAATAGTCCCTAAAAGTGGGGTCCGCTTTCCTTGGTGCAAAGTCCTCCAAAGCAATGCCATGTAATTACCAAAAAGCCCCAGTGCACAAGGTTTGTTCACCTTCCTACTTTCATTCCCAATAATATAAAGGATTTCTAAAACTTGTCCTAACGGTGTAATTAAATCTTAAAATTGGCAAAAAGTGAAATCAAGTCCTGAAATTTATTAAATTTATGTAATCAAGTTATTCTGTTAATAACATCAATTTAACTAAATAGAAAAATACTAATATGCCATTTCAAAATTAATTTTAATCTCCAACATGGCATTATTATTATTATGTTTATTCAATTCTTATTTAAATTAGATTGAACGAATAAAAAAACTTAAAATTTTATTGCAAAAAAAAAAAAAGAGAGAGAGAGAGAGAGAGAGAGAGAGAGAGAGAGAGAGAGAGAGAGAGAATGACAAACAGGTGAACGCTTTCACCGCCCATCGCCGGAAGGGCTGGCCAAGGTCATTGGCCCCAAGCAAGGGCATTGCAATTTGAAAACGACATGGAAACTTTTGGGTCAAGGAAATACCGCTTATCACTTTCAAAAGCTTGTAGAAAAATTGAAGCAGACAAGAATACAACTCCAAAGTGTGTAAAAGCTAGATCAATCTCCTTAGCAAATAGCCTAACGAGCTTTCCTTTTTTCGGTTTGTAATGGTAAAACAATATCACGCTTTGCAAATTTACAATTATCACCTGGTAAATACATAATCACGGGATGAGAAAAAGATAATAGCACCACGTGAATTACTCAACTATTTTTAAATGATCTCTATTATTTCTAGATTGTTTCTTTGATGTTTTCGCATTAACTTAATTTGCGAGATCCTATCGTTTATGCGTCAAATGCTCTTATAAGCAATCCTTCCTTTAATAGCTCATTCATTCAAATCAATGCCCTTCTATTTCATCTTTAGCATTTGGGCATTTTATCATCAGAATAAAGGAAGAGACGGGAGAGTGCCAACGTCAGACTATATATTGATTACTTTAAACAAAAAATTTAGAAAAGGTTCTTGTAAGAAAAAAGGCAAAATTAACTAAAAAAATAATTATGACAAAAGAAAATAAAAAAATAAAAAGAGAGAATTTAAACATGGCAGAAGCGAGACGCGGAGAATTATCCAAAAGAAAAGCATAAAATAAAGAGATGGTGAGCTAGGATTCCTCCCAGTCCGTTTTGAGGCATGTGACTAGGGATAGAATATCCTATGAGGAAACCGTAGTGGCACTCATCGTTCCATGTTAATTTGCATGATCGTCATAGTATTTAACGTGATTGTAAAATGATTTTAATTAAAATTATGCCAAATCTTGATAACTTTAACTTCAATTTTATCATGTCAAATTCTGTCGAATTTAACATTTTTCTTAATGAATTCATATTATATTTGAATTTTGTGCTGTCATGTATGTTGAAAATGATATTTTTTACTTGTGATTCTCCGTCTCTCTTTTTATAGCTTTTTTTGAGGGCTTTTCTTCAGTTTTTATTCTAAGGGTTTAATTGCAATTTCAGTCATTTTTTCATTTCCTTTGCAGTATCATTCACCTCAAACAATGCCCCATTGTTTATTACTATAGGGACATTCCCAGAAAAAGTGAGAGAAAACGAGTTTTGCTTAGATTGATAATCGAAAGGAAAAATAAAAGAAATAATAATGTGGTGAAATGATGCACTTTTGAGGCGAACGATTTGTGCAATGACCTTTCAATGTGCTGGTCACGGCCCTACTGGGTAGGTTTCTGAAGTTATCTTTGTGGTTCCCATTCCTCATAAAGGGAGAAATAGGGTGCGTTTGTTTATATTTCTGTTAAAAAATTATTCCCCAAAATAATTTTTGATCAAAAAGACGTGTTTTGTAAACTTGTTCAAAAAAAAAAATGAATAGAAACACGTTTGATAAATTTGTATTATTTTATTTTTTATTTTTTATTTTTATTTTTAAATATTTTTATTTTATTTTTCCTTATTTTATTTTTTTTTTTCTTTTGGCCGGTTGTCGGCCTTGGCCATGGTCGGCGACTGGCCAACGAGGGTAGGCGGCCTTGCCGGATCTGGGCGATCCCGAGCTCGCCTCGCCTCGCCTCGCACCAGCGAGGCTCAGCCTCGCCTTGGTTTGGCGAGATCGGGCTTGCCCAGATCCGGCGAGGCTCTGCCTCGCTGGGGGCCGGCGAGCCTCGCTGTGGCTGGGCGAGGCCGTCGGCCCTCGTCGGCCGATCGTCAGCTATAGTCGAGGCTGGCGACTAGCCAAAGAAAGTAGAAGAAAAAAAGAAGAAAAAAAAAAGAGACGAAAAGAAATAAGAGAGAAAATTTATTCTTCAAAAGCGTTTTTAGAACAAAAAAATAATTTTTTTTATTTCTTATTTTCGTTCCAATTTTGTTTCGGAAATAAAAAAACAGATTTTGAACAAAAATGTAAACAAACGCATTTTTGTTCGTTTTTATTTTTATTTTTTTCTTTTTGGTGACCTAGGAACTCCGTGCCGCTTCGGGCGGCGGAGTAAACCCTGGGGTGAATTGGGCCCCCACTACTAACCCAGCCATAGGTGAATCGCGCGAATGCAGACGCGGAGTCTCAAACCCTTCCCTCTGGCGGATGGGGTAGCAAGCCTTAATCATCACGGCCACCGCGGGTTTTTTTTTTTTTTTTTTGTTCCTGAAAATAAAGAAACAAAATTTTTGTTCATAAACCGAAAAAATAAACGCAACCATGCACGCCCATAATCACCACCCTGCTCTCTCTCTCTCTCTCTCTCTGTGACGGTCTTGGGTAAAGTTGCTGGAGCACCTTGCGGTTCCCATAAAGAAGGATATAATCACGCCTCTGCGCGCGCGTACACTCGTCTCTCTCTCTCTCCCCTTTATTTCAAACTTCGCTTAGACCCCTCCCTCCTCTGTATATCTCCTCTCCTCTCCCTCTGTTTTTTTCTCCCCGCATCCCACCCCCTCCGCTTCCACCTCCGTCTCCGCCTCAGCAGAGGCGGAGGCGGTTCTCTGTGGCACGTCGCCTCCTCCGAGAGCATCGCCAGTCGCGGCTGGTCTCAGGCCGTCCTCCCCGTCCCTCAGGCCGAAGACGCCGCTGGCCTCCGGCCCAAGGGAGGCGGCCTCGGTCTCGTTCCCCAGCGGGCGCTGTCCCTGACGCTGGCCCGCTCGGTCGCGGGGGAGATCTCAGCGGACCTGGGCAGGGCGGACGGCGCGGCAAAGAAGGAGAGGCGCGGGCTGGAGAAGGATTCCCGCTCGCTGTGGGGAGCACGTATCCAAACAAGCCAACAAACACAAACAGACATGTTTTCGAAAACCCCTTCCCTTTGGCTTTTTCTCTGACGACTGCGCTTCTCGTGGATTCCGCTGCCGCCCTCCGATCGACGCGCCTCCGCCTCGCCGTCGCCTTCCCCACCTCTCGTCTCAATGCCGGAACCCTAGCCGCCACCTATTCCTATTGTTTTAGTGGGAAAACGCTGGAGGTGTGTGGCTTTCGGTTTTTCCTCAGAGTCGGGAGAAAATCTGCCGCGATTTCTCACCCGCGTTGCTTGACGATCCAGGGTCTTTAAATTCGTCGGCAGGTGTCGGTCAAATCGGGAAGCTCGCGACAGAGACGGGTGGAGTTTAGACGCCCAGGAAAAAGAAGCAATAATGGAAAGCTCTGTTCACGAACCCGAAGAAACAGAGGGTTGGACTCGGAGCTCTTCTCGTTCTTGGTAAGGTTTCGTTCTTCAGACGCCATCTCTACTCTTTTTTGGGTTTCTTGGATGCTTATCTTCCATTGGTGTTTCTTTCTTTCTTTTGGGTATATCGTGGTTTTGCAGTGTCTCGTCTGGTGCTCTGGTTCTCGGTTCTTTCCCGTTGTTCTTGAAGTTCATGAACAGAACAGGGAGGGTCAGCGTCCCGGAGGGGGTGATTGGGTCGGTTTTATTGGGAATTTCTCTGTATGCTAAACTATTGGCGGGGAAGAGTATTCCTTTTCCGGACTCGCTTGCTACAAGCAGAATCTGGGACTTCTTTTGGGTCTCGGAACTGTCATGCTTTTGCATAAAGTTCGTTAATTTGTTGCGAGAAAACTTGACCTAAGCATGTGTTGCAGAAACCCACATTCAGTTGGGATGACAAGTTAACGGGACAGCTTCCGGTTATTTATTTGTTTGACACTTTGAGAATAGTGAGTGACGCATTTGTCTTTTTGTCTGTTGGACTCCTATAAGAGATTTGTTTAACCGTTTGTCTATATATCACTTCCAAGTTTCCTCTCCTTGACCTTTGAGGATACTGGGTTTTGGTAGTTGCTTTTCCTATAGGGGAATTATCATGAGGATGTAGTTAGCGTGCACTGTGTTGTGTGTTCTCCCTTTTTTCACTTGCACATATGAATGCTTGTTGATATGTTGTGGATATAGATTATTCATGGCAGACCAATATATCCTTTTGTGTTGGACTGCCAACCTGGAAGAAGTTATCATGATCCCTTCTACCCTCCTTCCATCAGATGAGCAAATTTGATTTTCTCTCTTCGGTTTTGTGGTGACCAATCGTTTCATAGTATCAGATATTCTTTCAGAGCAGTTCAATATCTTACTGGTAAATTCTTGTTTACGTGTATGCAGTTATGAACGCACATACAGATACACAAACTTGCTTGAAGTCTGACCGCCCCCCCCTGCCCCCCCCAACAAAAAAAAAAAAAGAACCAAGAGAATATGGGTCGATTGAAATATGTGCTCACAGAAGTCCATTGCTCTCTGGTTTCATTTCAGGGAGCTCGTTCCGACATCAGTAACTATTTCAGACTCTCTGGTTAATGTACGAGCGAATAGAATATCAGTTGTAAAGAATCTTGGGTTTCAGAGTGGATAATCTTTTCTTTTTTGAGAGGGATTGAACAAGAAGATTGTTGTGGATAACTAAGTGTGGCTATCTTTCTGTTTGGAAATTGAGATGAATACGAGGGAATTTGTTTCTGTTGGGAATAACGGATCCCCGAAAACCGGATTCGACACTGAATCGAACCCCTAAATCAATGCGGAAGACGAAGCCCGGGAAAACACGCATCACCGATCGTAAAGCACACCACAGATTCGAGCGTACCTTGTTAGCCACAGATTAAACACCAATGCTGAAGAAGAGGAAGAAATTCTGGCCCCGTTCGATCCGATGACGCCTTGAAGGGAAGGAAAGCGCGCCGTATGCTTACTGCCTTTTCTTTTTGGGAGGGAGAGAGCGTGAGAAGAGAAAAGACGTACGTTTTTTTTTTTTCAAAAACATTATCTTCTCTCTCTCTCTCCTCCCTTTTATACCTTCCCCCTCCACGGGCCCTATTCCCGTGGGCCGGGCCTTTTTGGGCCCAACTTGGGCGGATGGGCCTTAAGCCCAATACCAATAAAGCCTTCATCTCCCACTCGCACATGGTGGGCCGAACAGTATTCTCTTTACCTCTTTCTAACATTCATACCGGTGAATAATCCGTGCGACCAGCATACTTTGAGAGCTCATTGCCATATATCTGTTAGGAATATATAACAGCTCATAATGGGCAACACACTCCGAGTAGATTTAGTATGCAGTACCCTAGATCGACCGATCACATTTATATCTCTCTTGATCTCTTTTAAATAATGATATATATATATATATATATATATATATATTGTATTCACAATTATGACTGTATTATGATTATCACAAAGACAGTCATAATTGGTTAACCGGTGAATACAAAACTACAATGTGATTCTCCAAAAACGATCTTCTTCTTTCCTTCAAACTCTCAATTTCAGTCCAGCTTGCTTTTCTAGAAATGCCCCATTAGATCGAATCAAACTCATGACCATTGGCAACATCCTAAGATATCAAACACTAAATAGAAATCTTGAGAATAAGTAAGAGTCATAAGGGGACTCTGAAATTGAGGAACTCTTTTCCTCAAGAGTCTCACACGACATAAAAGTTGATATCAAACTTTTGCCACTCTTATTGGTCGTCTCATGCATACGTAGTATGAAATACGTATTACGGTATTAACTCCTTTCCCATGGAGCGTATGTCTATACCTTTCAATACCGTACAGATGATAGTTCAGACATACCCAATGTCTAACTTGAGTTCACGTATCTACTCATTCACAAAATTCATTAGAACTCACATCTGGCATCTTAGACAGATAAAGTAAAACATGTGGGGTATTTTTACTTTCGGACATAGTAAGTATTATATCCTCATCTTAACACTCAGTTAAGGCGACATACGTGTTTTAAGCTTGAGCTCTCGATGATCACCTAGATAATAAGCTTAAAAACAGTCTCATCTCTATTTATCACACAGTAAACAGAGGTGATTACCCGTGTGAGTGGGCTAATCTTATATCTGTCCGACATACTTCTCAACTTAAAGTAATGCACTAAGCATTAAGATGCATAAGGATTAAACAAAGATTCATAGGCATTAATGATGAAAACACAAATTCATCAAATTGTGAACATTTAGGGAATTACAATGTTCAGTACATCAGTCTCTACGCAATCCTAGAGATTTCATATGGCCACAAAACACATCTCTAGGTATTGGCTTTGTCATAAGATCTGCTACCATTCCATGCGTAGTATGTACTCTAAGTTCACATCTTTTCGTGCAACCATATCGTTGACAATATTATACTTGGTATCTATATGTTCGGTCTTGCCATGATATTTTGGATCTTTGGTGTACACTTTTGCTGCTTGGCTATCACAGTTAACCAATAATGAATCTACAGCACTTCCAATAACACCTAAATGATCCAAAAAATCTCTTAAGCCAAACACTCTCTTATACTGCTGTTGATAATGCCACGAACTCAACTTACATCGTGGACAAGGCTATACACTTTTGTTTCTTACTGCTCCAACATATGGTGCTATTATTCGGTAAGAAAACAAACCCAGAGGTAGATTTCCTTTCATTTAAATCTCCTCTCCAATCAGTATTAGAATAGCCTTTGAGTTGCAGATCCTTTCCTTAATAACTCAACGTATGATCAGCAGTCCCCTTTAGATACCTCAGTATTCTCTTAACGGCTTTTTAATGTGCTTGACCTGGATCGGATTGGTAACTACTCACCATTCCAACTGCAAAACATATGTCAGGTCTTGTACACATCATAGCGTACATAAAGCTTCTAACAGCATTAGTATAAGGAATATGTTTCATTTGTTCCTTCTCTTGTGGAGTTCCTGGACACAGTTTATGGCTCAATCCTTCACCTTTTGCAATAGGAGTATCTATGGGTTTATAATCTTGAAATCTTAACTCCAAGAATGTATATAACATCACCCATGTCTTTTATATCAAAGTTGGAAGACAACCAACTCTTGACAGTATTAACAAACTCCATATTGTTTCCAGCAATTAGTATATCATCAACATATAATGATATGATCACAAATTGATCATTGGATATTTTGATATATACACAATGATCATCATCTATCATTGTAAAATCATATGTCATTATGGCATTATGAAAATGTATATACCTTTGTCTCGATGACTGCTTAAGGCCATATATCGACCCCCAAAGTCGACATACCTTTTCTTCTTGGCCTTTCACTATGAAACCAGCAGGTTGTTCCATATATGTTCCTTCCTCTAATTCTCCATTGAGGAAAGCAGTCTTTACATCCATTTGATGTAACTCAAGATCCATACTAGTCACTATTGCCAGAATAATGCGAATCAAGGTAAATCTCATTATAAGAGAAAATGTATCTTCATAATCAATTTCTTCCTGTTGATTATACCCCTTCGCCACAAGGCGAGCTTTATGCCTTTCTATTGAGCCATCAACATTTCGCTTTATTTAGAGAACCTACTTGTTCCTATAGCTCTGCGTCCTTTTGGAAGATCAACCAGTTCCTAGACTTGGTTTGATTTCATTGACTCAATTTCCTCTTTCATTGCATGAATCCATTTTTTCTTATTAGGGTAGTTCAGAACCTCATTAATATTTCTTGGCTCATCCTCATCTTGTGGAGCAACCATAAAAGTTTCCCTTTCAATGTCAAAACATCGACGGGGAATACTTTGGCGACTTGTTCACCGTATGGGAGATTGTACACTTAACATATCATTTCCCATCATGCTCCCACTTGGATTAGGTAATGATGATGTCGTCACATCAGGTGGTTGAATTGAGAATGAGTTGAATTCAATTCATTACATCTCATATTACTCCCACTTGAACGAACTCCACTAACATCATTATCTTGATCCAAGGTTTCAAATAGGGAGTTATTTTCCCTTATTTCGCCCCTCTTAGAAAATTCATCCACTAAGGATGTGACATCCCGTGATTCAAATTCAGTTATACTCCTACTTTCCTGCTCACCTATGAACACATACCTTTTGAGTGTTCGCAGTATCTCATGAAAATACTCTTATTTTCTTTCGGACCCAATTTCCCAAACTTGTGAGAGGACTCATGAATATATGCAGCACAACCCCATGGCTTAAGAAAACTTAAGTCCGGTTTTCTAACTGTCCATAACTCATATAAAGTGGAAATAACTGATTTGGAAGGCATCTGGTTAAGTATATTGGCAGCAGTTAACAACACATCACTCCAAAAAGTGATGGGTAAGTTAGCATGCGCCTTCATGAACCTAACCATTCCAGTAAGGTTCTGTTTCTTCTCTCTGCAACACCATTTTGTTGAGGAGTATATGGAATAGACAGCTATCTTTCTATTCCTTTTTCATCATATAATTTTATGAACTTATCAGATAAATATTCTCAACCTCGATCGGATCTAAATACCTTTATTTTCTTGTCTAATTGATTTTCTGCCAAATTCATAAACATTTTGAAAAAACTTATGCTTCAGATTTATGAGAAATCAAATAGACATATCCGAATCAAGTAGAATCATCTATAAAAGTGATGAAACAAACAGCTCATTGCCTTCTTCTCACATTCATTGAACCACAGACATCAGTATAGATTAAATGCAGAGGAATTTAGCTCTTTTACCTTTTCAAATGGTTTCCTTGTCATATTCCCTACTAGGCAATGCTCACATATGGACAAATCAACTTTTTCAATATTGCCCAACAAGCCCTTTTTGGCTAGTCTTTTCATATGTTGTTGGCCCATATGACCAAATCTAGCATGCCATCATATTCACATCATTATCATATAAGATAGAAGACGTGAAACAAGGGGATAACATATTGACATCATCACAGTCAACATTTAGTACAATAAAACTATCTAGAAAGTGACCACAACCACAGTAGTTTGTATCTAAACACAAATCTACACATTTATTATGGAAGTTCATTCCAAAACCAAGCTTAACCAACACCAAGACAGACACTTAAATTTCGACGAATCTCTGGAGCATATAGAACACCAAGGTGCGTCAACCACTCATGTTCTATTGGTCGGTGCCAATTCCTTTACATCAACACTAGAGTTGTTTCCGATATGGATCCATTCAGTTCCAGTTGGTACTCGTCGGAATTCCACAAAGGATCCTCTATCCTTTGCTACATGGTTTGTCGCTCCTGAATCTACATTCCACAAAGGATTGGATTCAGCCTATAATGCAGAACTTGACACATAAGCAAAGTTCTCAAATGTACAAGAGGTGCATTCCTTCTTTGGCTCACGATAATCGCGAGCATAGTGACTTCTCTTGTCACAATTGTAACACATCACTCTTGACATTTTCTTCACTTGAGGACGTTTTCCTCTCTTGTGTTGGTTAACTCTTGATTTCTTGCAATAAGGGCTTGATCCTTTGCATTCCCACATATTGAATGAATCAATACGCTTGCGCTTAGAGCACAAAGCCCTTTCTGAGCTAGAACCAGCATAGCAAATGTCTATTTTCGGCTCAAATACCGTTAGACGGTCCTCTACTAGCTCAAGGTGGTGCACGACACCCTCAATATCTTCCATAATGTGGTCAAGAGCTTCTAGTGCTTCTTGCTTTTCCAGCACATATTGAATCTTCATATTCAATATTTCACAATTATTGCCGTTCATATCAGCAATTACATTCTTAGTTGCTAAACCATCGTTCTGAACACATCAGACATACATGCACAAATAATTAACGCCTATCATTTATGCATCCCTATTTGCATAGACCCATCATATTAATAAATAATTTCAAGTAAGGTTTCAGAATCAAAATGTCACTATGTTTCCAATCATCCTCCAAAAATCCTAACTTAAAATTATTATTAATATAATTATCTTATGCAAATAAATTCTATGAAGTTATAAAAACTTCTATTACTACCCATAGCTAATTACCCACAAGAACCAGCAATAACAGAAAGCAAGTGTGCAAAATGATGGGACGGATTGATCAAATGCTTTTGGCAGCCATGATTCCTCATCGGATTTCCAACACTCGTGTTTTTTCGCCAAAAAATCGGAAAGGAATTTTTTGGAAAAACAGGAATTTTCTCTCGTGGAGCCTTCGTGTTCTTGTTTCGGGACCACGTTGACCTCCCATAGCCGATCCGTGATGTGCAAAATGATGGGACGGATTGATCGAATGCTTTTGGAAGCCATGATTCTCATCGGATTTCCAACACTCGTGTTTTTTCAGCCAAAAAATGGCCGGAAAGGGAATTTTCTATGGAAAAACAGGGAATTTTCTCTGTGGAGCCTTCGTGTTCTTGTTTCAGCGGGCCTTCAAGCTACTGTGGTGTGCAAAATGATGGGACGGATTGATCGAATGCTTTTGGAAGCCAAGATTCTCATCGGATTTCCAACACTCGTGTTTTTTCAGCCAAAAAATGGCCGGAAAGGGAATTTTCTATGGAAAAACAGGGAATTTTCTCTGTGGAGCCTTCGTGTTCTTGTTTCAGCGGGCCTTCAGGCTGCTGTGGTGTGCAAAATGATGGGACGGATTGATCGAATGCTTTTGGAAGCCAAGATTCTCATCGGATTTCCAACACTCGTGTTTTTTAGGCCAAAAAATGGCCGGAAAGGGAATTTTCAATGAAAAAACAGGGAATTTTCTCTGTGGAGCCTTCGTGTTCTTGTTTCAGCGGGCCTTCAAGCTACTGTGGTGTGCAAAATGATGGGACGGATTGATCGAATGCTTTTGCAAGCCATGATTCTCATTGGATTTCCAACACTCGTGTTTTTTCAGCCAAAAATTGGCCGGAAAGGGAATTTTCAATGGAAAAACAGGGAATTTTCTCTGTGGAGCCTTCGTGTTCATGTTTCAGCGGTCCTTCACGCTACTGTGGTGTGCAAAATGATGGGACGGATTGATCGAATGCTTTTGGAAGCCAAGATTCTCATCGGATTTCCAACACTCGTGTTTTTTCAGCCAAAAAATGGCCGGAAAGGGAATTTTCTATGGAAAAACAGGGAATTTTCTTTGTGGAGCCTTCGTATTCTTTTTTCAGCGGGATTTTCAGGCCGTGATGTGCAAAATGATGGGACGGATTGATCGAATGCTTTTGCAAGCCATGATTCTCATCGGATTTCCAACACTCGTGTTTTTTCAGCCAAAAAATGGCCGGAAAGGGAATTTTCAATGGAAAAACAGGGAATTTTCTCTGTGGAGCCTTCGTGTTCCTGTTTCAGCGGGCATTCAAGCTACTGTGGTGTGCAAAATGATGGGACGGATTGATCGAATGCTTTTGGAAGCCAAGATTCTCATCGGATTTCCAACACTCGTGTTTTTTCAGCCAAAAAATGGCCGGAAAGGGAATTTTCTATGGAAAAACAGGGAATTTTCTCTGTGGAGCCTTCGTATTCTTTTTTCAGCGGGCCTTCAGGCTGCTGTGGTGTGCAAAATGATGGGACGGATTGATCGAATGCTTTTGGAAGCCATGATTCTCATCGGATTTCCAACACTCGTGTTTTTTTGGCCAAAAAATGGTCGGAAATGGAATTTTCTATGGAAAAACAGGGAATTTTCTTTGTGGAGCCTTCGTATTCTTTTTTCAGCGGGCCTTCAGGCTGCTGTGGTGTGCAAAATGATGGGACGGATTGATCGAATGCTTTTGGAAGCCATGATTCTCATCGGATTTCCAACACTCGTGTTTTTTCAGCCAAAAAATGGCCGGAAAGGGAATTTTCTATGGAAAAACAGGGAATTTTCTCTGTGGAGCCTTCGTGTTCTTGTTTCAGCGAGCCTTCAGGCTGCTGCCGAGGGCAAAATGATGGGACTGATTGATCGAATGCTTTTGGAAGCCATGATTCTCATCGGATCTCCAACGCTCGTGTTTTTTAAGCCAAAAAATGGCTGAAAAGGGAATTTTCTATGGTAAAACAGGGAATTTTCTCTGTGGAGCCTTCGTGTTCTTTTTTCAGCGGGTTTTCAGGCTGCTGTGATGTGCAAAATCATGGGACGGATTGATCGAATGCTTTTGGCAGCCATGATTCCCATCGGATTTCCAACACTCGTGTTTTTTCAGCCAAAAAATGGCCGGAAAGGGAATTTTCTATGGAAAAACAGGGAATTTTCTCTGTGGAGCCTTCGTGTTCTTGTTTCAGCACGGTTTCAGGCTGCTGTGATGTGCAAAATGATGGGACGGATTGATCGAACGCTTTTGGAAGCCGTGATTCTCATCGGATTTCCAACACTCGTGTTTTTTCAGGCAAAAAATGGCCGGAAAGGGAATTTTCTAGGAAAAACAGGGAATTTTCTCTGTGGAGCCTTCGTGTTCCTGTTTCAGCGGGCCTTCAGGCCGCGCTGGTATGTAAAATGATGGGACGGATTGATCGAACGCTTTTGGAAGCCGTGATTCTCATCGGATTTCCAACACTCGTGTTTTTTCAGCCAAAAAATGGCCGGAAAGGGAATTTTCTATGGAAAAACAGGGAATTTTCTCTCGTGGAGCCTTCGTGTTCTTGTTTCGCGGGATTTCAAGGCTGCTGTGGATGTGCAAAATGATGGGACGGATTGATCGAATGCTTTTGGAAGCCATGATTCTCATCGGATTTCCAACACTCGTGTTTTTTCAGCCAAAAAATGGCCGGAAAGGGAATTTTCTATGGAAAAACAGGGAATTTTCTCTCGTGGAGCCTTCGTGTTCTTGTTTTCAGCGCCTTCAGCTGCCGTGATGTGCAAAATGATGGGACGGATTGATCGAATGCTTTTGGAAGCCATGATTCTCATCGGATTTCCAACACTCGTGTTTTTTCAGCCAAAAATGGCCGGAAAGGGAATTTTCTATGGAAAAACACGGAATTTTCTCTGTGGAGCCTTCGTGTTCTTGTTTCAGCGGGCCTTCAGGATGCTGTGATGTGCAAAATGATGGGACGGATTGATCGAATGCTTTTGGAAGCCATGATTCTCATCGGATTTCCAACACTCGTGTTTTTTCAGCCAAAAAATGGCCCGAAAGGGAATTTTCTATGGAAAAACAGGGAATTTTCTCTGTGGAGCCTTCGTGTTCTTGTTTCAGCGGGCCTTCAGGCTGCTGTGATGTGCAAAATGATGGGACGGATTGATCGAATGCTTTTGGAAGCCATGATTCCCATCGGATTTCCAACACTCGTGTTTTTTCAGCCAAAAAATGGCCGGAAAGGGAATTTTCTATGGAAAAACAGGGAATTTTCTCTGTGGAGCCTTCGTGTTCTTGTTTCAGCGGGCCTTCAGGCTGCTGTGATGTGCAAAATGATGGGACGGATTGATCGAATGCTTTTGGAAGCCATGATTCTCATCGAACTTCAAACACTCGTGTTTTTTCAGCCAAAAAATGGCCGGAAAGAGAATTTCTATGGAAAAACAGGGAATTTTCTCTGTGCAGCCTTCGTGTTCTTGTTTCAGCGGGCCTTCAGGCTGCCGTGAAGTGCAAAATGATGGGACGGATTGATCGAATGCTTTTGGAAGCCATGATTCTCATCGAATTTCAAACACTCGTGTTTTTTCAGCCAAAAAATGGCCGGAAAGGGAATTTTCTATGGAAAAACAGGGAATTTTCTCTGTGGAGCCTTCGTGTTCTTGTTTCAGCGGGCCTTCAAGATCAGCTGTGTGATGTGCAAAATGATGGGACGGATTGATCGAATGCTTTTGGAAGCCATGATTCTCATCGGATTTCCAACACTCGTGTTTTTTCAGCCAAAAAATGGCCGGAAAGGGAATTTTCTATGGAAAAACAGGGAATTTTCTCCGTGGAGCCTTCGTGTTCTTGTTTCAGCGGGCCTTCAGGCTGCTGTGATGTGCAAAATGATGGGACGGATTGATCGAATGCTTTTGGAAGCCATGATTCCCACCCGATTTCCAACACTCGTGTTTTTTCAGCCAAAAAATGGCCCGAAAGGGAATTTTCTATGGAAAAACACGGAACTTTCTCTGTGGAGCCTTCGTGTTCTTTTTTCGCGGGGATTTCAGCTGCTGTGATGTGCAAAATGATGGGACGGATTGATCGAATGCTTTTGGAAGCCATGATTCTCATCGGATTTCCAACACTCGTGTTTTTTCAGCCAAAAAATGGCCGGAAAGGGAATTTTCTATGGAAAAACAGGGAATTTTCTCTGTGGAGCCTTCGTGTTCTTGTTTCAGCGCGGTTTCAGGCTGCTGTGATGTGCAAAATGATGGGACGGATTGATCGAATGCTTTTGGCAGCCATGATTTCCATCGGATTTCCAACACTCGTGTTTTTTCAGCCAAAAAATGGCCGGAAAGGGAATTTTCTAAGGAAAAACAGGGAATTTTCTCTGTGGAGCCTTCGTGTTCTTGTTTCCGCGCGGTTTCAGGCTGCTGTGATGTGCAAAATGATGGGACGGATTGATCGAATGCTTTTGGCAGCCATGATTCCCATCGGATTTCCAACACTCGTGTTTTTTCAGCCAAAAAATGGCCGGAAAGGAAATTTTCTAGGGAAAAACAGGGAATTTTCTCTGTGGAGCCTTCGTGTTCTTGTTTTCTTTGATCTTTGTGGTGTGCAAAATGATGGGACGGATTGATCGAATGCTTTTGGAAGCAATGATTCTCATCGGATTTCCAACACTCGTGTTTTTTCAGCCAAAAAATGGCCGGAAAGGGAATTTTCTATGGAAAAACAGGGAATTTTTCTCGTGGAGCCTTCGTGTTCTTGTTTCCGTGATGTGATGTGCAAAATGATGGGACGGATTGATCGAATGCTTTTGGAAGCCATGATTCCATCGGATTTCCAACACTCGTGTTTTTTCAGCCAAAAAATGGCCGGAAAGGGAATTTTCTATGGAAAAACAGGGAATTTTCTCTCGTGGAGCCTTCGTGTTCTTGTTTCGCACGATTTCAGGCCTGCCGTGATGTGCAAAATGATGGGACGGATTGATCGAATGCTTTTGGAAGCCATGATTCCCATCGGATTTCCAACACTCGTGTTTTTTCAGCCAAAAAATGGCCGGAAAGGGAATTTTCTATGGAAAAACAGGGAATTTTCTCTCGTGGAGCCTTCGTGTTCTTGTTTCGCACGGGATTTTCAGGCTGTGTGATGTGCAAAATGATGGGACGGATTGATCGAATGCTTTTGGCAGCCATGATTCCATCGGATTTCCAACACTCGTGTTTTTTCAGCCAAAAAATGGCCGGAAAGGAAATTTTCTAAGGAAAAACAGGGAATTTTCTCTGTGGAGCCTTCGTGTTCTTGTTTCCGCACGGTTTCAGGCTGCTGTGATGTGCAAAATGATGGGACGGATTGATCGAATGCTTTTGGCAGCCATGATTCCCATCGGATTTCCAACACTCGTGTTTCTTCAACCAAAAAATGGCCGGAAAGGAAATTTTCTACGGAAAAATAGGGAACTTTCTCTGTGGAGCCTTCGTGTTGTTGTTTTCGCGCATTTTCAGGCTGCTGTGATGTGCAAAATGATGGGACGGATTGATCGAATGCTTTTGGCAGCCATGATTCCCATCGGATTTCCAACACTCGTGTTTTTTCAGCCAAAAAATGGCCGGAAAGGGAATTTTCTAGGGAAAAACAGGGAATTTTCTCTGTGGAGCCTTCGTGTTCTTGTTTTCGCGCGCTTTCAGGCTGCTGTGATGTGCAAAATGATGGGACGGATTGATCCAATGCTTTTGGCAGTCATCATTCCCATCGGATTTCCAACACTCGTGTTTTTTCAGCCAAAAAATGGCCGGAAAGGGAATTTTCTAGGGAAAAACAGGGAATTTTCTCTGTGGAGCCTTCGTGTTCTTGTTTTCGCGGGGATTTCAGCTGCCGTGGATGTGCAAAATGATGGGACGGATTGATCGAATGCTTTTGGAAGCCATGATTCCCATCGGATTTCCAACACTCGTGTTTTTTCAGCCAAAAAATGGCCGGAAAGGGAATTTTCTATGGAAAAACAGGGAATTTTTCTCGTGGAGCCTTCGTGTTCTTGTTTTCGCGCGCTTTCAGGCTGCCGTGATGTGCAAAATGATGGGACGGATTGATCGAATGCTTTTGGAAGCCATGATTCCCATCGGATTTCCAACACTCGTGTTTTTTCAGCCAAAAAATGGCCGGAAAGGGAATTTTCTATGGAAAAACAGGGAATTTTCTCTCGTGGAGCCTTCGTGTTCTTGTTTCAGCGGGATTTCAGGCTCTGTGTGATGTGCAAAATGATGGGACGGATTGATCGAATGCTTTTGGAAGCCATGATTCTCATCGGATTTCCAACACTCGTGTTTTTTCAGCCAAAAAATGGCCGGAAAGGGAATTTTCTATGGAAAAACAGGGAATTTTTCTCGTGGAGCCTTCGTGTTCTTGTTTCGCACGGGATTTCAGGCTGCCGTGATGTGCAAAATGATGGGACGGATTGATCGAATGCTTTTGGAAGCCATGATTCCCATCGGATTTCCAACACTCGTGTTTTTTCAGCCAAAAAATGGCCGGAAAGGGAATTTTCTATGGAAAAACAGGGAATTTTCTCTCGTGGAGCCTTCGTGTTCTTGTTTCGCGGGCTTTCAGGCTGCTGGGATGTGCAAAATGATGGGACGGATTGATCGAATGCTTTTGGAAGCCATGATTCCCATCGGATTTCCAACACTCGTGTTTTTTCAGCCAAAAAATGGCCGGAAAGGGAATTTTCTATGGAAAAACAGGGAATTTTTCTCGTGGAGCCTTCGTGTTCTTGTTTCGCGGGATTTCAGGCTGCTGTGATGTGCAAAATGATGGGACGGATTGATCGAATGCTTTTGGAAGCCATGATTCCCATCGGATTTCCAACACTCGTGTTTTTTCAGCCAAAAAATGGCCGGAAAGGGAATTTTCTATGGAAAAACAGGGAATTTTTCTCGTGGAGCTGGAGCCTTCGTGTTCTTGTTTCAGCGAGCCTTCAGGCTGCTGTGATGTGCAAAATGATGGGACGGATTGACCGAATGCTTTTGGAAGCCATGATTCCCATCGGATTTCCAACACTCGTGTTTTTTCAGCCAAAAAATGGCCGGAAAGGGAATTTTCTATGGAAAAACAGGGAATTTTCTCTGTGGAGCCTTCGTGTTCTTGTTTCAGCGGGCTTTCAGGCTGCTGTGATGTGCAAAATGATGGGACGGATTGATCGAATGCTTTTGGCAGCCATGATTCCCATCGGATTTCCAACACTCGTGTTTTTTCAGCCAAAAAATGGCCGGAAAGGAAATTTTCTAGGGAAAAACAGGGAATTTTCCCTGTGGAGCCTTCGTGTTCTTGTTTTCGCACGCTTTCAGGCTCCTGTGATGTGCAAAATGATGGGACGGATTGATCCAATGCTTTTGGCAGTCATCATTCCCATCGGATTTCCAACACTCGTGTTTTTTCAGCCAAAAAATGGCCGGAAAGGGAATTTTCTAAGGAAAAACAGGGAATTTTCTCTGTGGAGCCTTCGTGTTCTTGTTTCCGCACGGTTTCAGGCTGCTGTGATGTGCAAAATGATGGGACGGATTGATCGAATGCTTTTGGCAGCCATGATTCCCATCGGATTTCCAACACTCGTGTTTTTTCAGCCAAAAAATGGCCGGAAAGGGAATTTTTCTAAGGAAAAACAGGGAATTTTCTCTGTGGAACCTTCGTGTTCTTGTTTCAGCGGGATTTTTCGGGCTGCTTTGTGATGTGCGAAATGATGGGACGGATTGACCGAATGCTTTTGGAAGCCATGATTCCCATCGGATTTCCAACACTCGTGTTTTTTCAGCCAAAAAATGGCCGGAAAGGGAATTTTCTATGGAAAAACAGGGAATTTTCTCTCGTGGAGCCTTCGTGTTCTTTTTTCAGCGGGATTTCAGGCTTTGTGATGTGCAAAATGATGGGACGGACGGATTGATCGAATGCTTTTGGAAGCCATGATTCCCATCGGATTTCCAACACTCGTGTTTTTTCAGCCAAAAAATGGCCGGAAAGGGAATTTTCTATGGAAAAACAGGGAAATTTTCTCTCGTGGAGCCTTCGTGTTCTTGTTTCAGCGGGCCTTCGGGGCTGCTGTGGATGTGCAAAATGATGGGACGGATTGATCGAATGCTTTTGGAAGCCATGATTCCATCGGATTTCCAACACTCGTGTTTTTTCAGCCAAAAAATGGCCGGAAAGGGAATTTTCTATGGAAAAACAGGGAATTTTCTCTCGTGGAGCCTTCGTGTTCTTGTTTCAGCGGGATTTCAGGATGCCGTGATGTGCAAAATGATGGGACGGATTGACCGAATGCTTTTGGAAGCCATGATTCCCATCGGATTTCCAACACTCGTGTTTTTTCAGCCAAAAAATGGCCGGAAAGGGAATTTTCTATGGAAAAACAGGGAATTTTCTCTCGTGGAGCCTTCGTGTTCTTGTTTTCGCGGGATTTCAGGCTGCCGTGTGATGTGCAAAATGATGGGACGGATTGATCGAATGCTTTTGGAAGCCATGATTCCATCGGATTTCCAACACTCGTGTTTTTTCAGCCAAAAAATGGCCGGAAAGGGAATTTTCTAAGGAAAAACAGGGAATTTTCTCTGTGGAGCCTTCGTGTTCTTGTTTCAGCACGGTTTCAGGATGCTGTGATGTGCAAAATGATGGGACGGATTGATCGAATGCTTTTGGAAGCCATGATTCCCATCGGATTTCCAACACTCGTGTTTTTTCAGCCAAAAAATGGCCGGAAAGGGAATTTTCTATGGAAAAACAGGGAATTTTCTCTCGTGGAGCCTTCGTGTTCTTGTTTCGCGGGATTTCAGGCTTTGTGGATGTGCAAAATGATGGGACGGATTGATCGAATGCTTTTGGAAGCCATGATTCCCATCGGATTTCCAACACTCGTGTTTTTTCAGCCAAAAAAAGGCCGGAAAGGGAATTTTCTATGGAAAAACAGGGAATTTTCTCTCGTGGAGCCTTCGTGTTCTGTTTCAGCGGGATTTCAGGCTGCTGTGATGTGCAAAATGATGGGACGGATTGATCGAATGCTTTTGGAAGCCATGATTCTCATCGGATTTCCAACACTCGTGTTTTTTCAGCCAAAAAATGGCCGGAAAGGGAATTTTCTATGGAAAAACAGGGAATTTTTCTCGTGGAGCCTTCGTGTTCTTGTTTTCAGCGGGATTTCAGGATGCCTGTGATGTGCAAAATGATGGGACGGATTGATCGAATGCTTTTGGAAGCCATGATTCCCACCCGATTTCCAACACTCGTGTTTTTTCAGCCAAAAAATGGCCCGAAAGGGAATTTTCTATGGAAAAACAGGGAATTTTCTCTGTGGAGCCTTCGTGTTCTTGTTTCGCGCGGATTTCAGGATGCTTTGTGATGTGCAAAATGATGGGACGGATTGATCGAATGCTTTTGGAAGCCATGATTCCCATCGGATTTCCAACACTCGTGTTTTTTCAGCCAAAAAATGGCCGGAAAGGGAATTTTCTATGGAAAAACAGGGAATTTTCTCTGTGGAGCCTTCGTGTTCTTGTTTCAGCACGCTTTCAGGCTGCCGTAATGTGCAAAATGATGGGACGGATTGATCGAATGCTTTTGGCAGCCATGATTCCCATCGGATTTCCAACACTCGTGTTTTTTCAGCCAAAAAATGGCCGGAAAGGGAATTTTCTAAGGAAAAACAGGGAATTTTCTCTGTGGAGCCTTTGTGTTCTTGTTTCAGCACGATTTCAAGCTGTTGTGATATGCAAAATGATGGGTCGGATTGATCGAATGCTTTTGGCAGCCATGATTCCCATCGGATTTCCAACACTCGTGTTTTTTCAGCCAAAAAAAGGCCGGAAAGGGAATTTTCTAAGGAAAAACAGGGAATTTTCTCTGTGGAGCCTTCGTGTTCTTGTTTCAGCGCGATTTCAGGCTGCTGTGATGTGCAAAATGATGGGACGGATTGATCGAATGCTTTTGGAAGCCATGATTCCCATCGGATTTCCAACACTCGTGTTTTTTCAGCCAAAAAATGGCCGGAAAGGGAATTTTCTATGGAAAAACAGGGAATTTTCTCTGTGGAGCCTTCGTGTTCTTGTTTCAGCGGGATTTCAGGATGCTTTGTGATGTGCAAAATGATGGGACGGATTGATCGAATGCTTTTGGAAGCCATGATTCCCATCGGATTTCCAACACTCGTGTTTTTTCAGCCAAAAAATGGCCGGAAAGGGAATTTTCTATGGAAAAACAGGGAATTTTCTCTGTGGAGCCCTCGTGTTCTTCTTTCAACGAGCCTTCAGGCTGCTGTGATGTGCAAAATGATGGGACGGATTGATCGAATGCTTTTGGAAGCCATGATTCCCACCCGATTTCCAACACTCGTGTTTTTTCAGCCAAAAAATGGCCCGAAAGGGAATTTTCTATGGAAAAACAGGGAATTTTCTCTGTGGAGCCTTCGTGTTCTTGTTTCAGCGGGCCTTCAGGCTGCTGTGATGTGCAAAATGATGGGACGGATTGATCGAATGCTTTTGGAAGCCATGATTCCCACCCGATTTCCAACACTCGTGTTTTTTCAGCCAAAAAATGGCCGGAAAGGGAATTTTCTATGGAAAAACAGGGAATTTTCTCTGTGGAGCCTTCGTGTTCTTGTTTCAGCACGATTTCAGGCTGCTGTGATGTGCAAAATGATGGGACGGATTGATCGAATGCTTTTGGAAGCCATGATTCCCATCGGATTTCCAACACTCGTGTTTTTTCAGCCAAAAAATGGCCCGAAAGGGAATTTTCTATGGAAAAACAGGGAATTTTTTCTCGTGGAGCCTTCGTGTTCTTGTTTTCAGCGGGATTTTCAGCTGCTGTGATGTGCAAAATGATGGGACGGATTGATCGAATGCTTTTGGAAGCCATGATTCCCATCGGATTTCCAACACTCGTGTTTTTTCAGCCAAAAAATGGCCGGAAAGGGAATTTTCTATGGAAAAACAGGGAATTTTCTCTGTGGAGCCTTCGTGTTCTTGTTTCAGCGGGCCTTTTCAGGCTGTGTGATGTGCAAAATGATGGGACGGATTGATCGAATGCTTTTGGAAGCCATGATTCCCATCGGATTTCCAACACTCGTGTTTTTTCAGCCAAAAAATGGCCGGAAAGGGAATTTTCTATGGAAAAACAGGGAATTTTTCTCGTGGAGCCTTCGTGTTCTTGTTTCGCGGGATTTCAGGATTTTGTGGATGTGCAAAATGATGGGACGGATTGATCGAATGCTTTTGGAAGCCATGATTCCCATCGGATTTCCAACACTCGTGTTTTTTCAGCCAAAAAATGGCCGGAAAGGGAATTTTCTATGGAAAAACAGGGAATTTTCTCGTGGAGCCTTCGTGTTCTTGTTTCGCTTTTTTTCAACAGCGTCGAATTTTCAGGGAAGTGGCCGTGATGTGCAAAATGATGGGACGGATTGATCGAATGCTTTTGGCAGCCATGATTCCCATCGGATTTCCAACACTCGTGTTTTTTCAGCCAAAAAATGGCCGGAAAGGGAATTTTCTAAGGAAAAACAGGGAATTTTCTCTGTGGAGCCTTCGTGTTCTTGTTTCAGTGCGGTTTCTGGCTGCTGTGATGTGCAAAATGATGGGACGGATTGATCGAATCCATTTGGCAGCCATGATTTCCATCGGATTTCCAACACTCGTGTTTTTTCAGCCAAAAAATAGCCGGAAAGGGAATTTTGTAAGGAAAAACAGGGAATTTTCTTTGTGGAGCCTTCGTGTTCATGTTTCAGCACGGTTTCAGCCTGCTGTGATGTGCAAAATGATGGGACGGATTGATCGAGTGCTTTTGGCAGCCATGATTCCCATCGGATTTCCAACACTCGTGTTTTTTCAGCCAAAAAATGGCCGGAAAGGGAATTTTCTATGGAAAAACAGGGAATTTTCTCTGTGGAGCCTTCGTGTTCTTGTTTCAGCGGGTCTTCAGGCTGCTGTGATGTGCAAAATGATGGGACGGATTGATCGAATGCTTTTGGAAGCCATGATTCCCACCCGATTTCCAACACTCGTGTTTTTTCAGCCAAAAAATGGCCGGAAAGGGAATTTTCTATGGAAAAACAGGGAATTTTCTCTCGTGGAGCCTTTCGTGTTCTTGTTTCAGCGGGATTTCAGGATGCTGTGGATGTGCAAAATGACGGGACGGATTTATCGAATGCTTTTGGAAGCCATGATTCCCATCGGATTTCCAACACTCGTGTTTTTTCAGCCAAAAAATGGCCGGAAAGGGAATTTTCTATGGAAAAACAGGGAATTTTTCTCGTGGAGCCTTCGTGTTCTTGTTTCCGGGCACGATTTCAGGATGCTGCCGTGGATGTGCAAAATGATGGGACGGATTGACCGAATGCTTTTGGAAGCCATGATTCCCATCGGATTTCCAACACTCGTGTTTTTTCAGCCAAAAAATGGCCGGAAAGGGAATTTTCTATGGAAAAACAGGGAATTTTCTCTCGTGGAGAGCCTTCGTGTTCTTGTTTTCGCGCGGGATTTCAGGATGCTTTGTGATGTGCAAAATGATGGGACGGATTGATCGAATGCTTTTGGAAGCCATGATTCCCATCGGATTTCCAACACTCGTGTTTTTTCAGCCAAAAAATGGCCGGAAAGGGAATTTTCTATGGAAAAACAGGGAATTTTCTCTCGTGGAGCCTTCGTGTTCTTTTTTCGCGGGATTTCAGATGCTGCCTGTGATGTGCAAAATGATGGGACGGATTGATCGAATGCTTTTGGAAGCCATGATTCCCATCGGATTTCCAACACTCGTGTTTTTCAGCCAAAAAATGGCCGGAAAGGGAATTTTCTATGGAAAAACAGGGAATTTTCTCTCGTGGAGCCTTCGTGTCTTCTTGTTTCAGCGGATTTCAGGCTGCTTTGTGATGTGCAAAATGATGGGACGGATTGATCGAATGCTTTTGGAAGCCATGATTCCCATCGGATTTCCAACACTCGTGTTTTTTCAGCCAAAAAATGGCCGGAAAGGGAATTTTCTATGGAAAAACAGGGAATTTTTCTCGTGGAGCCTTCGTGTTCTTGTTTCAGCGGGATTTCAGGCTGCTTTGTGATGTGCAAAATGATGGGACGGATTGATCGAATGCTTTTGGAAGCCATGATTCCCATCGGATTTCCAACACTCGTGTTTTTTCAGCCAAAAAATGGCCGGAAAGGGAATTTTCTAGGGAAAAACAGGGAATTTTCTCTGTGGAGCCTTCGTGTTCTTGTTTTCGCGCGCTTTCAGGCTGCTGTGATGTGCAAAATGATGGGACGGATTGATCCAATGCTTTTGGCAGTCATGATTCCCATCGGATTTCCAACACTCGTGTTTTTTCAGCCAAAAAATGGCCGGAAAGGGAATTTTCTTGGGAAAAACAGGGAATTTTCTCTGTGGAGCCTTCGTGTTCTTGTTTCCGCGCGCTTTCAGGCTGCTGTGATGTGCAAAATGATGGGACGGATTGATCGAATGCTTTTGGCAGCCATGATTCCCATCGGATTTCCAACACTCGTGTTTTTTCAGCCAAAAAATGGCCGGAAAGGGAATTTTCTATGGAAAAACAGGGAATTTTCGCTGTGAAGCCTTCGTGTTCTTGTTTCCGCGGAAAGGGATTTCAGAGCTTGTTCTTGTTTCTTTGTGATGTGCAAAATGATGGGACGGATTGATCGAATGCTTTTGGAAGCCATGATTCCCATCGGATTTCCAACACTCGTGTTTTTTCAGCCAAAAAATGGCCGGAAAGGGAATTTTCTATGGAAAAACAGGGAATTTTTCTCGTGGAGCCTTCGTGTTCTTGTTTCAGCGGGATTTCAGGATCTTGCCGTGTGATGTGCAAAATGATGGGACGGATTGACCGAATGCTTTTGGAAGCCATGATTCCCATCGGATTTCCAACACTCGTGTTTTTTCAGCCAAAAAATGGCCGGAAAGGGAATTTTCTATGGAAAAACAGGGAATTTTCTCTGTGGAGCCTTCGTGTTCTTGTTTCAGCGCGTTTCAGGCTGCTGTGATGTGCAAAATGATGGGACGGATTGATCGAATGCTTTTGGAAGCCATGATTCCCATCGGATTTCCAACACTCGTGTTTTTTCAGCCAAAAAATGGCCGGAAAGGGAATTTTCTATGGAAAAACAGGGAATTTTCTCTGTGGAGCCTTCGTGTTCTTGTTTTCAGCGGGATTTCAGGATGCCGTGGATGTGCAAAATGATGGGACGGATTGATCGAATGCTTTTGGCAGCCATGATTCCCATCGGATTTCCAACACTCGTGTTTTTTCAGCCAAAAAATGGCCGGAAAGGGAATTTTCTAGGGAAAAACAGGGAATTTTCTCTGTGGAGCCTTCGTGTTCTTGTTTTCGCGCGCTTTCAGGCTGCTGTGATGTGCAAAATGATGGGACGGATTGATCGAATGCTTTTGGCAGCCATGATTCCCATCGGATTTCCAACACTCGTGTTTTTTCAGCCAAAAAATGGCCGGAAAGGGAATTTTCTATGGAAAAACAGGGAATTTTCTCTGTGGAGCCTTCGTGTTCTTGTTTCAGCGGGCCTTTCGATGCCGTGATGTGCAAAATGATGGGACGGATTGATCGAATGCTTTTGGAAGCCATGATTCCCATCGGATTTCCAACACTCGTGTTTTTTCAGCCAAAAAATGGCCGGAAAGGGAATTTTCTATGGAAAAACAGGGAATTTTTCTCGTGGAGCCTTCGTGTTCTTGTTTTCAGCGGGATTTCGGATGCCTTTGTGATGTGCAAAATGATGGGACGGATTGATCGAATGCTTTTGGAAGCCATGATTCCCATCGGATTTCCAACACTCGTGTTTTTTCAGCCAAAAAATGGCCGGAAAGGGAATTTTCTAGGGAAAACAGGGAATTTTCTCTGTGGAGCCTTCGTGTTCTTGTTTTCGCGCGCTTTCAGGCTGCTGTGATGTGCAAAATGATGGGACGGATTGATCGAATGCTTTTGGAAGCCATGATTCCCATCGGATTTCCAACACTCGTGTTTTTTCAGCCAAAAAATGGCCGGAAAGGGAATTTTCTATGGAAAAACAGGGAATTTTCTCTGTGGAGCCTTCGTGTTCTTGTTTCAGCGCGGTTTCAGGATGCTGTGATGTGTAAAATGATGGGACGGATTGATCGAATGCTTTTGGAAGCCATGATTCCCATCGGATTTCCAACACTCGTGTTTTTTCAGCCAAAAAATGGCCGGAAAGGGAATTTTCTATGGAAAAACAGGGAGTTTTCTCTATGGAGCCTTCGTGTTCTTGTTTCAGCGGGATTTCGCGGATTGATCGAATCTGCTGTGATGTGCAAAATGATGGGACGGATTGATCGAATGCTTTTGGAAGCCATGATTCCCATCGGATTTCCAACACTCGTTTTTTCAGCCAAAAAATGGCCGGAAAGGGAATTTTCTATGGAAAAAAAACAGGGAATTTTCTCTCGTGGAGCCTTCGTGTTCTTGTTTCAGCGGGATTTCAGGGCTCTTGTGTGATGTGCAAAATGATGGGACGGATTGATCGAATGCTTTTGGAAGCCATGATTCCCATCGGATTTCCAACACTCGTGTTTTTTCAGCCAAAAAATGGCCGGAAAGGGAATTTTCTATGGAAAAACAGGGAATTTTCTCGTGGAGCCTTCGTGTTCTTGTTTCAGCGGGCTTCGGATGCCTTGTGATGTGCAAAATGATGGGACGGATTCACCGAATGCTTTTGGAAGCCATGATTCCCATCGGATTTCCAACACTCGTGTTTTTTCAGCCAAAAAATGGCCGGAAAGGGAATTTTCTATGGAAAAACAGGGAATTTTCTCTCGTGGAGCCTTCGTGTTCTTGTTTTTCGCGGGATTTCAGGATCTTTGTGATGTGCAAAATGATGGGACGGATTGATCGAATGCTTTTGGCAGCCATGATTCTCATCGGATTTCCAACACTCGTGTTTTTTCAGCCAAAAAATGGCCGGAAAGGAAATTTTCTAGGGAAAAACAGGGAATTTTCCTTGTGGAGCCTTCGTGTTCTTGTTTTCGCGCGCTTTCAGGCTGCTGTGATGTGCAAAATGATGGGACGGATTGATCGAATGCTTTTGGCAGTCATGATTCCCATCGGATTTCCAACACTCGTGTTTTTTCAGCCAAAAAATGGCCGGAAAGGGAATTTTCTATGGAAAAACAGGGAATTTTCTCTGTGGAGCCTTCGTGTTCTTGTTTTCGCGCGCTTTCAGGCTGCTGTGATGTGCAAAATGATGGGACGGATTGATCGAATGCTTTTGGAAGCCATGATTCCCATCGGATTTCCAACACTCGTGTTTTTTCAGCCAAAAAATGGCCGGAAAGGGAATTTTCTATGGAAAAACAGGGAATTTTTCTCGTGGAGCCTTCGTGTTCTTGTTTCGCGGGATTTCAGGCTGCTGTGATGTGCAAAATGATGGGACGGATTGATCGAATGCTTTTGGAAGCCATGATTCTCATCGGATTTCCAACACTCGTGTTTTTTCAGCCAAAAAATGGCCGGAAAGGGAATTTTCTATGGAAAAACAGGGAATTTTCTCTCGTGGAGCCTTCGTGTTCTTGTTTCAGCGGGATTTCAGGGATGCTGCTGTGATGTGCAAAATGATGGGACGGATTGATCGAATGCTTTTGGAAGCCATGATTCCCATCGGATTTCCAACACTCGTGTTTTTTCAGCCAAAAAATGGCCGGAAAGGGAATTTTCTAAGGAAAAAAGGGAATTTTCTCGTGGAGCCTTCGTGTTCTTGTTTTCGCAGCGGGATTTCAGGATGCTTTGTGATGTGCAAAATGATGGGACGGATTGATCGAATGCTTTTGGAAGCCATGATTCCCATCGGATTTCCAACACTCGTGTTTTTTCAGCCAAAAAATGGCCGGAAAGGGAATTTTCTATGGAAAAACAGGGAATTTTCTCTCGTGGAGCCTTCGTGTTCTTGTTTTCGCACGATTTTGCTGCGTGTGTGTGATGTGCAAAATGATGGGACGGATTGATCGAATGCTTTTGGAAGCCATGATTCCCATTCTCATCGGATTTCCAACACTCGTGTTTTTTCAGCCAAAAAATGGCCGGAAAGGGAATTTTCTATGGAAAAACAGGGAATTTTCTCTGTGGAGCCTTCGTGTTCTTGTTTTCGCGCGCTTTCAGGATGCTGTGATGTGCAAAATGATGGGACGGATTGATCGAATGCTTTTGGAAGCCATGATTCCCATCGGATTTCCAACACTCGTGTTTTTTCAGCCAAAAAATGGCCGGAAAGGGAATTTTCTATGGAAAAAAACAGGGAATTTTCTCTGTGGAGCCTTCGTGTTCTTGTTTTCACGGGATTTCAGGATGCCTTTGTGGATGTGCAAAATGATGGGACGGATTGATCGAATGCTTTTGGAAGCCATGATTCCCATCGGATTTCCAACACTCGTGTTTTTTCAGCCAAAAAATGGCCGGAAAGGGAATTTTCTATGGAAAAACAGGGAATTTTCTCTCGTGGAGCCTTCGTGTTCTTGTTTTCAGCGGGATTTCAGGATGCTTTTGTGGATGTGCAAAATGATGGGACGGATTGATCGAATGCTTTTGGAAGCCATGATTCCCATCGGATTTCCAACACTCGTGTTTTTTCAGCCAAAAAATGGCCGGAAAGGGAATTTTCTATGGAAAAACAGGGAATTTTCTCTCGTGGAGCCTTCGTGTTCTTGTTTCGCGGGATTTCAGGATGCCTGTGATGTGCAAAATGATGGGACGGATTGATCGAATGCTTTTGGAAGCCATGATTCTCATCGGATTTCCAACACTCGTGTTTTTTCAGCCAAAAAATGGCCGGAAAGGGAATTTTCTATGGAAAAACAGGGAATTTTCTCTCGTGGAGCCTTCGTGTTCTTGTTTTCAGCGGGATTTCAGGATGCCTTTGTGATGTGCAAAATGATGGGACGGATTGATCGAATGCTTTTGGAAGCCATGATTCTCATCGGATTTCCAACACTCGTGTTTTTTCAGCCAAAAAATGGCCGGAAAGGGAATTTTCTATGGAAAAACAGGGAATTTTTCTCGTGGAGCCTTCGTGTTCTTGTTTCAGCGGGATTTCAAAGGCTGCTGTGTGGTGTGCAAAATGATGGGACGGATTGATCGAATGCTTTTGGAAGCCATGATTCTCATCGGATTTCCAACACTCGTGTTTTTTCAGCCAAAAAATGGCCGGAAAGGGAATTTTCTATGGAAAAACAGGGAATTTTCTCTCGTGGAGCCTTCGTGTTCTTTCTTTCGCGGGATTTCAGGATGCTTTGTGGATGTGCAAAATGATGGGACGGATTGATCGAATGCTTTTGGAAGCCATGATTCTCATCGGATTTCCAACACTCGTGTTTTTTTCAGCCAAAAAATGGCCGGAAAGGGAATTTTTATGGAAAAACAGGGAATTTTCTCGTGGAGCCTTCGTGTTCTTTTTTTCGCACGGATTTCAGGATGCGTGATGTGCAAAATGATGGGACGGATTGATCGAATGCTTTTGGAAGCCATGATTCTCATCGGATTTCCAACACTCGTGTTTTTTCAGCCAAAAAATGGCCGGAAAGGGAATTTTCTATGGAAAAACAGGGAATTTTCTCCGTGGAGCCTTCGTGTTCTTGTTTTCGCGGGATTTCAGGATCTTGCGTGGATGTGCAAAATGATGGGACGGATTGATCGAATGCTTTTGGAAGCCAAGATTCTCATCGGATTTCCAACACTCGTGTTTTTTCAGCCAAAAAATGGCCGGAAAGGGAATTTTCTATGGAAAAACAGGAATTTTCTCTCGTGGAGCCTTCGTGTTCTTGTTTTCGGCGATTTCAGGATGCTGTGATGTGCAAAATGATGGGACGGATTGATCGAATGCTTTTGGAAGCCATGATTCTCATCGGATTTCCAACACTCGTGTTTTTTCAGCCAAAAAATGGCCGGAAAGGGAATTTTCTATGGAAAAACAGGGAATTTTCTCTCGTGGAGCCTTCGTGTTCTTGTTTCAGCGGGATTTCAGGATCTTTGTGATGTGCAAAATGATGGGACGGATTGGTCGAATGCTTTTGGAAGCCATGATTCTCATCGGATCTCCAACACTCGTGTTTTTCAGCCAAAAAATGGCTGAAAAGGGAATTTTCTATCGTAAAACAGGGAATTTTCTCTGTGGAGCCTTCGCGTTCTTTTTCAGCGGGATTTCAGGATGCTTGTGATGTGCAAAATGATGGGACGGATTGATCGAATGCTTTTGGCAGCCAAGATTCCCATCGGATTTCCAGCACTCGTGTTTTTTCAGCCAAAAAATGGCCGGAAAGGGAATTTTGTATGGAAAAACAGGGAATTTTCTCTGTGGAGCCTTCGTGTTGTTCTTTTTTCAGCGGGATTTCAGGATGCTGTGTGATGTGCAAAATGATGGGACGGATTGATCGAATGCTTTTGGAAGCCAAGATTCTCATCGGATTTCCAACACTCGTGTTTTTTCAGCCAAAAAATGGCCGGAAAGGGAATTTTCTATGGAAAAACAGGGAATTTTCTCTCGTGGAGCCTTCGTGTTCTTCTTTCGTTTCGGGATTTTTCAAAATGCTGCTGTGATGTGCAAAATGATGGGACGTATTGATCGAATGCTTTTGGAAGCCAAGATACTCATCGGATTTCCAACACTTGTGTTTTTTCAGCCAAAAAATGACCGGAAAGGGAATTTTCTATGGAAAAACAGGGGAATTTTCTCTCGTGGAGCCTTCGTGTTCTTGTTTTCAGCGGGATTTTCAGGATCTTTGTGGTGTGCAAAATGATGGGACGGATTGATCGAATGCTTTTGGAAGCCATGATTCTCATCGGATTTCCAACACTCGTGTTTTTTCAGCCAAAAAATGGCCGGAAAGGGAATTTTCTATGGAAAAACAGGGAATTTTTCTCGTGGAGCCTTCGTGTTCTTCTTTTTCGCCGGATTTCAGGATCTTTGTGATGTGCAAAATGATGGGACGGATTGATCGAATGCTTTTGGAAGCCATGATTCTCATCGGATTTCCAACACTCGTGTTTTTTCAGCCAAAAAATGGCCGGAAAGGGAATTTTCTATGGAAAAACAGGGAATTTTCTCTCGTGGAGCCTTCGTGTTCTTGTTTTCAGCGGGATTTCAGGATGCTGTGGATGTGCAAAATGATGGGACGGATTGATCGAATGCTTTTGGAAGCCAAGATTCTCATCGGATTTCCAACACTCGTGTTTTTTCAGCCAAAAAATGGCCGGAAAGGGAATTTTCTATGGAAAAACAGGGAATTTTCTCTCGTGGAGCCTTCGTGTTCTTGTTTTCGGGATTTCAGGATGCTTTGTGATGTGCAAAATGATGGGACGGATTGATCGAATGCTTTTGGAAGCCATGATTCTCATCGGATTTCCAACACTCGTGTTTTTTCAGCCAAAAAATGGCCGGAAAGGGAATTTTCTATGGAAAAACAGGGAATTTTTTCTCGTGGAGCCTTCGTGTTCTTGTTTCAGCGGGATTTCAGGATGCCTTTGTGATGTGCAAAATGATGGGACGGATTGATCGAATGCTTTTGGAAGCCAAGATTCTCATCGGATTTCCAACACTCGTGTTTTTTCAGCCAAAAAATGGCCGGAAAGGGAATTTTCTATGGAAAAACAGGGAATTTTCTCTCGTGGAGCCTTCGTGTTCTTGTTTCAGCGGGATTTCAGGCTTTGTGATGTGCAAAATGATGGGACGGATTGATCGAATGCTTTTGGAAGCCAAGATTCTCATCGGATTTCCAACACTCGTGTTTTTTCAGCCAAAAAATGGCCGGAAAGGGAATTTTCTATGGAAAAACAGGGAATTTTCTCTCGTGGAGCCTTCGTGTTCTTGTTTTCGCGGGATTTCAGGGATCTTGCTGTGGTGTGCAAAATGATGGGACGGATTGATCGAATGCTTTTGGAAGCCAAGATTCTCATCGGATTTCCAACACTCGTGTTTTTTCAGCCAAAAAATGGCCGGAAAGGGAATTTTCTATGGAAAAACAGGGAATTTTCTCTGTGGAGCCTTCGTGTTCTTGTTTCAGCGGGATTTCAGGATGCGTGGTGTGCAAAATGATGGGACGGATTGATCGAATGCTTTTGGAAGCCAAGATTCTCATCGGATTTCCAACACTCGTGTTTTTTCAGCCAAAAAATGGCCGGAAAGGGAATTTTCTATGGAAAAACACAGGGAATTTTCTCTCGTGGAGCCTTCGTGTTCTTGTTTCAGCGGGATTTCAGGGATGTGATGTGCAAAATGATGGGACGGATTGATCGAATGCTTTTGGAAGCCAAGATTCTCATCGGATTTCCAACACTCGTGTTTTTTCAGCCAAAAAATGGCCGGAAAGGGAATTTTCTATGGAAAAACAGGGAATTTTTCTCGTGGAGCCTTCGTGTTCTTGTTTCAGCGGGATTTCGGGATGCTTTGTGATGTGCAAAATGATGGGACGGATTGATCGAATGCTTTTGGAAGCCAAGATTCTCATCGGATTTCCAACACTCGTGTTTTTTTCAGCCAAAAAATGGCCGGAAAGGGAATTTTCTATGGAAAAACAGGGAATTTTCTCTCGTGGAGCCTTCGTGTTCTTGTTTCAGCGGGATTTCAGGATGCTTTGTGGATGTGCAAAATGATGGGACGGATTGATCGAATGCTTTTGGAAGCCAAGATTCTCATCGGATTTCCAACACTCGTGTTTTTTTCAGCCAAAAAATGGCCGGAAAGGGAATTTTCTATGGAAAAACAGGGAATTTTCTCTCGTGGAGCCTTCGTGTTCTTGTTTCAGCGGGATTTCGGGATGCTTTGTGTGTGTGTGCAAAATGATGGGACGGATTGATCGAATGCTTTTGGAAGCCAAGATTCTCATCGGATTTCCAACACTCGTGTTTTTTCAGCCAAAAAATGGCCGGAAAGGGAATTTTCTATGGAAAAACAGGGAATTTTCTCTCGTGGAGCCTTCGTGTTCTTCTTTCAGCGGGATTTCAGGATCTTTGTGGTGTGCAAAATGATGGGACGGATTGATCGAATGCTTTTGGAAGCCAAGATTCTCATCGGATTTCCAACACTCGTGTTTTTTCAGCCAAAAAATGGCCGGAAAGGGAATTTTCTATGGAAAAACAGGGAATTTTCTCTCGTGGAGCCTTCGTGTTCTTCTTTCAGCGGGATTTCAGGATGCTGTGGTGTGCAAAATGATGGGACGGATTGATCGAATGCTTTTGGAAGCCAAGATTCTCATCGGATTTCCAACACTCGTGTTTTTTCAGCCAAAAAATGGCCGGAAAGGGAATTTTCTATGGAAAAACAGGGAATTTTCTCTGTGGAGCCTTCGTGTTCTTGTTTCAGCGGGATTTCAGGCTGCTGTGGTGTGCAAAATGATGGGACGGATTGATCGAATGCTTTTGGAAGCCAAGATTCTCATCGGATTTCCAACACTCGTGTTTTTTCAGCCAAAAAATGGCCGGAAAGGGAATTTTCTATGGAAAAACAGGGATTTTTCTCGTGGAGCCTTCGTGTTCTTGTTTCAGCGGGATTTCAGGATGCCGTGATGTGCAAAATGATGGGACGGATTGATCGAATGCTTTTGGAAGCCAAGATTCTCATCGGATTTCCAACACTCGTGTTTTTTCAGCCAAAAAATGGCCGGAAAGGGAATTTTCTATGGAAAAACAGGGAATTTTTCTCGTGGAGCCTTCGTGTTCTTGTTTCGCGGGATTTCAGGATGCTTTGTGGTGTGCAAAATGATGGGACGGATTGATCGAATGCTTTTGGAAGCCAAGATTCTCATCGGATTTCCAACACTCGTGTTTTTTCAGCCAAAAAATGGCCGGAAAGGGAATTTTCTATGGAAAAACAGGGAATTTTCTCTCGTGGAGCCTTCGTGTTCTTGTTTTCAGCGGGATTTTTTTTGGAGGTTCTTTGTGGTGTGCAAAATGATGGGACGGATTGATCGAATGCTTTTGGAAGCCAAGATTCTCATCGGATTTCCAACACTCGTGTTTTTTCAGCCAAAAAATGGCCGGAAAGGGAATTTTCTATGGAAAAACAGGGAATTTTTTCTCGTGGAGCCTTCGTGTTCTTGTTTCTTTCAGCGGGATTTCAGGATGATCTTTGTGGTGTGCAAAATGATGGGACGGATTGATCGAATGCTTTTGGAAGCCAAGATTCTCATCGGATTTCCAACACTCGTGTTTTTTCAGCCAAAAAATGGCCGGAAAGGGAATTTTCTATGGAAAAACAGGGAATTTTTCTCGTGGAGCCTTCGTGTTCTTCTTTCAGCGGGATTTCAGGATGCTTTGTGGTGTGCAAAATGATGGGACGGATTGATCGAATGCTTTTGGAAGCCAAGATTCTCATCGGATTTCCAACACTCGTGTTTTTTCAGCCAAAAAATGGCCGGAAAGGGAATTTTCTAAGGAAAAACAGGGAATTTTCTCCGTGGAGCGTTCGTGTTCTTCTTTCAGCGGGATTTCAGGATGCCGTGGTGTGCAAAATGATGGGACGGATTGATCGAATGCTTTTGGAAGCCAAGATTCTCATCGGATTTCCAACACTCGTGTTTTTTTCAGCCAAAAAATGGCCGGAAAGGGAATTTTCTATGGAAAAACAGGGAATTTTCTCTCGTGGAGCCTTCGTGTTCTTCTTTCAGCGGGATTTCAGGATGCTTTGTGGTGTGCAAAATGATGGGACGGATTGATCGAATGCTTTTGGAAGCCAAGATTCTCATCGGATTTCCAACACTCGTGTTTTTTCAGCCAAAAAATGGCCGGAAAGGGAATTTTCTATGGAAAAACAGGGAATTTTCTCTCGTGGAGCCTTCGTGTTCTTGTTTCAGCGGGATTTCGGCTTGTGGTGTGCAAAATGATGGGACGGATTGATCGAATGCTTTTGGAAGCCAAGATTCTCATCGGATTTCCAACACTCGTGTTTTTTCAGCCAAAAAATGGCCGGAAAGGGAATTTTCTATGGAAAAACAGGGAATTTTTCTCGTGGAGCCTTCGTGTTCTTCTTTCAGCGGGATTTCAGGATCTTTGTGGTGTGCAAAATGATGGGACGGATTGATCGAATGCTTTTGGAAGCCAAGATTCTCATCGGATTTCCAACACTCGTGTTTTTTCAGCCAAAAAATGGCCGGAAAGGGAATTTTCTATGGAAAAACAGGGAATTTTTCTCGTGGAGCCTTCGTGTTCTTCTTTCGGGATTTCAGGATCTTTGTGGTGTGCAAAATGATGGGACGGATTGATCGAATGCTTTTGGAAGCCAAGATTCTCATCGGATTTCCAAAACTCGTGTTTTTTCAGCCCAAAAATGGCCGGAAAGGGAATTTTCTAAAGAAAAACAGGAATTTTTTTCTCGTGGAGCCTTCGTGTTCTTGTTTTTCGCGGGATTTCAGGATGCTGTTGTGTGCAAAATGATCGGACGGATTGATCGAATGCTTTTGGAAGCCAAGATTCTCATCGGATTTCCAACACTCGTGTTTTTTCAGCCAAAAAATGGCCGGAAAGGGAATTTTCTATGGAAAAACAGGGAATTTTCTCTGTGGAGCCTTCGTGTTCTTCTTTCAGCGGGATTTCAGGATGCTGTGGTGCGCAAAATGATCGGACCGATTGATCGAATGCTTTTGGAAGCCAAGATTCTCATCGGATTTCCAACACTCGTGTTTTTTCAGCCAAAAAATGGCCGGAAAGGGAATTTTCTATGGAAAAAAAGGGAATTTTCTCTGTGGAGCCTTCGTGTTCTTCTTTCAGCGGGATTTCAGGATGCTGTGGTGTGCAAAATGATGGGACGGATTGATCGAATGCTTTTGGAAGCCAAGATTCTCATCGGATTGCCAACACTCGTTTTTTTCAGCCAAAAAATGGCCGGAAAGGGAATTTTCTATGGAAAAACAGGGAATTTTCTCGTGGAGCCTTCGTGTTCTTCTTTCAGCGGGATTTCGGGATGCTTTGTGGTGTGCAAAATGATGGGACGGATTGATCGAATGCTTTTGGAAGCCAAGATTCTCATCGGATTTCCAACACTCGTGTTTTTTCAGCCAAAAAATGGCCGGAAAGGGAATTTTCTATGGAAAAACAGGGAATTTTCTCTGTGGAGCCTTCGTGTTCTTCTTTCAGCGGGATTTCAGGATGCTGTGGTGTGCAAAATGATGGGACGGATTGATCGAATGCTTTTGGAAGCCAAGATTCTCATCGGATTTCCAACACTCGTGTTTTTTCAGCCAAAAAATGGCCGGAAAGGGAATTTTCTATGGGAAAACAGGGAATTTTCTCTGTGGAACGTTCGTGTTCTTCTTTCAGCGGGATTTTAGGCTGCTGTGGTGTGCGAAATGATGGGACGGATTGATCGAATGCTTTTGGAAGCCAAGATTCTCATCGGATTTCCAACACTCGTGTTTTTTCAGCCAAAAAATGGCCGGAAAGGGAATTTTCTATGGAAAAACAGGGAATTTTCTCTGTGGAGCCTTCGTGTTCTTGTTTCAGCGGGATTTCAAAAAAGGATCTTTGTGGTGTGCAAAATGATGGGACGGATTGATCGAATGCTTTTGGAAGCCAAGATTCTCATCGGATTTCCAACACTCGTGTTTTTTCAGCCAAAAAATGGCCGGAAAGGGAATTTTCTATGGAAAAACAGGGAATTTTCTCGTGGAGCCTTCGTGTTCTTCTTTCAGCGGGATTTCGGGATGCGTGTGGTGTGCAAAATGATGGGACGGATTGATCGAATGCTTTTGGAAGCCAAGATTCTCATCGGATTTCCAACACTCGTGTTTTTTCAGCCAAAAAATGGCCGGAAAGGGAATTTTCTATGGAAAAACAGGGAATTTTTTCTCGTGGAGCCTTCGTGTTCTTCTTTCGGCGGGATTTCAGGATGCTTTGTGGTGTGCAAAATGATGGGACGGATTGATCGAATGCTTTTGGAAGCCAAGATTCTCATCGGATTTCCAACACTCGTGTTTTTTCAGCCAAAAAATGGCCGGAAAGGGAATTTTCTATGGAAAAACAGGGAATTTTCTCTCGTGGAGCCTTCGTGTTCTTCTTTCAGCGGGATTTCAGGATCTTGTGTGGTGTGCAAAATGATGGGACGGATTGATCGAATGCTTTTGGAAGCCAAGATTCTCATCGGATTTCCAACACTCGTGTTTTTTCAGCCAAAAAATGGCCGGAAAGGGAATTTTCTATGGAAAAACAGGGAATTTTCTCTCGTGGAGCCTTCGTGTTCTTCTTTCAGCGGGATTTCAGGGGATCTTTGTGGTGTGCAAAATGATGGGACGGATTGATCGAATGCTTTTGGAAGCCAAGATTCTCATCGGATTTCCAACACTCGTGTTTTTTCAGCCAAAAAATGGCCGGAAAGGGAATTTTCTATGGAAAAAAAAGGGAATTTTCTCTCGTGGAGCCTTCGTGTTCTTTTTCAGCGGGATTTCAGGATGCTTTGTGGTGTGCAAAATGATGGGACGGATTGATCGAATGCTTTTGGAAGCCAAGATTCTCATCGGATTTCCAACACTCGTGTTTTTTCAGCCAAAAAATGGCCGGAAAGGGAATTTTCTATGGAAAAAGGGAATTTTCTCTCGTGGAGCCTTCGTGTTCTTCTTTTCAGCGGGATTTCAGGATGTTGTGGTGTGCAAAATGATGGGACGGATTGATCGAATGCTTTTGGAAGCCAAGATTCTCATCGGATTTCCAACACTCGTGTTTTTTCAGCCAAAAAATGGCCGGAAAGGGAATTTTCTATGGAAAAACAGGGAATTTTTCTCGTGGAGCCTTCGTGTTCTTGTTTCAGCGGGATTTCAGGATCTTTGTGGTGTGCAAAATGATGGGACGGATTGATCGAATGCTTTTGGAAGCCAAGATTCTCATCGGATTTCCAACACTCGTGTTTTTTCAGCCAAAAAATGGCCGGAAAGGGAATTTTCTATGGAAAAACAGGGAATTTTTCTCGTGGAGCCTTCGTGTTCTTCTTTCAGCGGGATTTCAGGATGCTTTGTGGTGTGCAAAATGATGGGACGGATTGATCGAATGCTTTTGGAAGCCAAGATTCTCATCGGATTTCCAACACTCGTGTTTTTTCAGCCAAAAAATGGCCGGAAAGGGAATTTTCTATGGAAAAAACAGGGAATTTTTCTCGTGGAGCCTTCGTGTTCTTGTTTTCTTTCGCGGGATTTTGGATGCCTGTGTGGTGTGCAAAATGATGGGACGGATTGATCGAATGCTTTTGGAAGCCAAGATTCTCATCGGATTTCCAACACTCGTGTTTTTCAGCCAAAAAATGGCCGGAAAGGGAATTTTCTATGGAAAAACAGGGAATTTTTTCTCGTGGAGCCTTCGTGTTCTTCTTTCAGCGGGATTTCAGGATGCTTGTGGTGTGCAAAATGATGGGACGGATTGATCGAATGCTTTTGGAAGCCAAGATTCTCATCGGATTTCCAACACTCGTGTTTTTTCAGCCAAAAAATGGCCGGAAAGGGAATTTTCTATGGAAAAACAGGGAATTTTCTCTCGTGGAGCCTTCGTGTTCTTCTTTCAGCGGGATTTCAGGCTTTGTGGTGTGCAAAATGATGGGACGGATTGATCGAATGCTTTTGGAAGCCAAGATTCTCATCGGATTTCCAACACTCGTGTTTTTTCAGCCAAAAAATGGCCGGAAAGGGAATTTTCTATGGAAAAACAGGGAATTTTCTCTCGTGGAACGTTCGTGTTCTTCTTTCAGCGGGATTTCAGGATGCTGTGGTGTGCAAAATGATGGGACGGATTGATCGAATGCTTTTGGAAGCCAAGATTCTCATCGGATTTCCAACACTCGTGTTTTTTCAGCCAAAAAATGGCCGGAAAGGGAATTTTCTATGGAAAAACAGGGAATTTTCTCTCGTGGAGCCTTCGTGTTCTTCTTTCAGCGGGATTTCAGGATCTTTGTGGTGTGCAAAATGATGGGACGGATTGATCGAATGCTTTTGGAAGCCAAGATTCTCATCGGATTTCCAACACTCGTGTTTTTTCAGCCAAAAAATGGCCGGAAAGGGAATTTTCTATGGAAAAACAGGGAATTTTTCTCGTGGAGCCTTCGTGTTCTTGTTTCAGCGGGATTTCAGGATCTTTGTGGTGTGCAAAATGATGGGACGGATTGATCGAATGCTTTTGGAAGCCAAGATTCTCATCGGATTTCCAACACTCGTGTTTTTTCAGCCAAAAAATGGCCGGAAAGGGAATTTTCTATGGAAAAACAGGGAATTTTCTCTCGTGGAGCCTTCGTGTTCTTGTTTCTTTGGGATTTCGGGATGCTTTGTGGTGTGCAAAATGATGGGACGGATTGATCGAATGCTTTTGGAAGCCAAGATTCTCATCGGATTTCCAACACTCGTGTTTTTTCAGCCAAAAAATGGCCGGAAAGGGAATTTTCTATGGAAAAAAAGGGAATTTTCTCTGTGGAGCCTTCGTGTTCTTTTTTCAGCGGGATTTCGGGATTTGTGGTGTGCAAAATGATGGGACGGATTGATCGAATGCTTTTGGAAGCCAAGATTCTCATCGGATTTCCAACACTCGTGTTTTTTCAGCCAAAAAATGGCCGGAAAGGGAATTTTCTATGGAAAAACAGGGAATTTTTCTCGTGGAGCCTTCGTGTTCTTCTTTCAGCGGGATTTCAGGATGCTGTGGTGTGCAAAATGATGGGACGGATTGATCGAATGCTTTTGGAAGCCAAGATTCTCATCGGATTTCCAACACTCGTGTTTTTTCAGCCAAAAAATGGCCGGAAAGGGAATTTTCTATGGAAAAACAGGGAATTTTCTCTGTGGAACGTTCGTGTTCTTCTTTCAGCGGGATTTCAGGATGCCGTGGTGTGCAAAATGATGGGACGGATTGATCGAATGCTTTTGGAAGCCAAGATTCTCATCGGATTTCCAACACTCGTGTTTTTTCAGCCAAAAAATGGCCGGAAAGGGAATTTTCTATGGAAAAACAGGGAATTTTCTCTCGTGGAGCCTTCGTGTTCTTCTTTCAGCGGGATTTCGGGGATGCTCTTTGTGGTGTGCAAAATGATGGGACGGATTGATCGAATGCTTTTGGAAGCCAAGATTCTCATCGGATTTCCAACACTCGTGTTTTTTCAGCCAAAAAATGGCCGGAAAGGGAATTTTCTATGGAAAAACAGGGAATTTTCTCTCGTGGAGCCTTCGTGTTCTTCTTTCAGCGGGATTTCAGGATGCTTTGTGGTGTGCAAAATGATGGGACGGATTGATCGAATGCTTTTGGAAGCCAAGATTCTCATCGGATTTCCAACACTCGTGTTTTTTCAGCCAAAAAATGGCCGGAAAGGGAATTTTCTATGGAAAAACAGGGAATTTTTTCTCTGTGGAGCCTTCGTGTTCTTGTTTTCAGCGGGATTTCAGGATCTGCCGTGGTGTGCAAAATGATGGGACGGATTGATCGAATGCTTTTGGAAGCCAAGATTCTCATCGGATTTCCAACACTCGTGTTTTTTCAGCCAAAAAATGGCCGGAAAGGGAATTTTCTATGGAAAAACAGGGAATTTTCTCTCGTGGAGCCTTCGTGTTCTTCTTTCAGCGGGATTTCAGTGCTTTGTGGTGTGCAAAAAATGATGGGACGGATTGATCGAATGCTTTTTGGAAGCCAAGATTCTCATCGGATTTCCAAACACTCGTGTTTTTCAGCCAAAAAATGGCCGGAAAGGGAATTTTCTATGGAAAAACAGGGAATTTTTCTCGTGGAGCCTTCGTGTTCTTCTTTCAGCGGGATTTGCGGGATTTGGATGTCTTTGTGGTGTGCAAAATGATGGCACGGATTGATCGGATGCATTTGGGAGCCATGATTCCCATCGAATTTTCGATACTCGTGTTTTTTCAGCCAAAAAACGGCCGGAAAGGGAATTTTCTAAGGAAAAACAGGGAATTTTCTCTATGGAGTCTTCGTGTTCCTCTTTCAGCGGGATTTCAGGATCTTTGTGGTGTGCAAAATGATGGGACGGATTGATCGAATGCTTTTGGAAGCCAAGATTCTCATCGGATTTCCAACACTCGTGTTTTTTCAGCCAAAAAATGGCCGGAAAGGGAATTTTCTATGGAAAAACAGGGAATTTTCTCTGTGGAGCCTTCGTGTTCTTCTTTCAGCGGGATTTCAGGATCTTTGTGGTGTGCAAAATGATGGGACGGATTGATCGAATGCTTTTGGAAGCCAAGATTCTCATCGGATTTCCAACACTCGTGTTTTTTCAGCCAAAAAATGGCCGGAAAGGGAATTTTCTATGGAAAAACAGGGAATTTTCTCTCGTGGAGCCTTCGTGTTCTTTCTTTCAGCGGGATTTCAGGATGCTGTGGTGTGCAAAATGATGGGACGGATTGATCGAATGCTTTTGGAAGCCAAGATTCTCATCGGATTTCCAACACTCGTGTTTTTTCAGCCAAAAAATGGCCGGAAAGGGAATTTTCTATGGAAAAACAGGGAATTTTTCTCGTGGAGCCTTCGTGTTCTTCTTTCAGCGGGATTTCGGATGCTTTGTGGTGTGCAAAATGATGGGACGGATTGATCGAATGCTTTTGGAAGCCAAGATTCTCATCGGATTTCCAACACTCGTGTTTTTTCAGCCAAAAAATGGCCGGAAAGGGAATTTTCTATGGAAAAACAGGGAATTTTTCTCGTGGAGCCTTCGTGTTCTTCTTTTCAGCGGGATTTCAGGATCTTTGTGGTGTGCAAAATGATGGGACGGATTGATCGAATGCTTTTGGAAGCCAAGATTCTCATCGGATTTCCAACACTCGTGTTTTTTCAGCCAAAAAATGGCCGGAAAGGGAATTTTCTATGGAAAAACAGGGAATTTTTCTCGTGGAGCCTTCGTGTTCTTCTTTCAGCGGGATTTCAGGATTTGTGGTGTGCAAAATGATGGGACGGATTGATCGAATGCTTTTGGAAGCCAAGATTCTCATCGGATTTCCAACACTCGTGTTTTTTTCAGCCAAAAAATGGCCGGAAAGGGAATTTTCTATGGAAAAACAGGGAATTTTCTCTCGTGGAGCCTTCGTGTTCTTTTTTCAGCGGGATTTCAGGATCTTTGTGGTGTGCAAAATGATGGGACGGATTGATCGAATGCTTTTGGAAGCCAAGATTCTCATCGGATTTCCAACACTCGTGTTTTTTCAGCCAAAAAATGGCCGGAAAGGGAATTTTCTATGGAAAAACAGGGAATTTTCTCTCGTGGAGCCTTCGTGTTCTTCTTTCAGCGGGATTTCAGGATCTTTGTGGTGTGCAAAATGATGGGACGGATTGATCGAATGCTTTTGGAAGCCAAGATTCTCATCGGATTTCCAACACTCGTGTTTTTTCAGCCAAAAAATGGCCGGAAAGGGAATTTTCTATGGAAAAACAGGGAATTTTCTCGTGGAGCCTTCGTGTTCTTGTTTTCAGCGGGATTTCAGGGATGCTTTGTGGTGTGCAAAATGATGGGACGGATTGATCGAATGCTTTTGGAAGCCAAGATTCTCATCGGATTTCCAACACTCGTGTTTTTTCAGCCAAAAAATGGCCGGAAAGGGAATTTTCTATGGAAAAACAGGGAATTTTCTCTCGTGGAGCCTTCGTGTTCTTCTTTCAGCGGGATTTCAGGATGCTTTGTGGTGTGCAAAATGATGGGACGGATTGATCGAATGCTTTTGGAAGCCAAGATTCTCATCGGATTTCCAACACTCGTGTTTTTTCAGCCAAAAAATGGCCGGAAAGGGAATTTTCTATGGAAAAACAGGGAATTTTCTCTCGTGGAGCCTTCGTGTTCTTCTTTCAGCGGGATTTCAGGATCTTTGTGGTGTGCAAAATGATGGGACGGATTGATCGAATGCTTTTGGAAGCCAAGATTCTCATCGGATTTCCAACACTCGTGTTTTTTCAGCCAAAAAATGGCCGGAAAGGGAATTTTCTATGGAAAAACAGGGAATTTTTCTCGTGGAGCCTTCGTGTTCTTCTTTCAGCGGGATTTCAGGATGCTTTGTGGTGTGCAAAATGATGGGACGGATTGATCGAATGCTTTTGGAAGCCAAGATTCTCATCGGATTTCCAACACTCGTGTTTTTTCAGCCAAAAAATGGCCGGAAAGGGAATTTTCTATGGAAAAACAGGGAATTTTCTCTCGTGGAGCCTTCGTGTTCTTCTTTCAGCGGGATTTCAGGATGCTTTGTGGTGTGCAAAATGATGGGACGGATTGATCGAATGCTTTTGGAAGCCAAGATTCTCATCGGATTTCCAACACTCGTGTTTTTTCAGCCAAAAAATGGCCGGAAAGGGAATTTTCTATGGAAAAACAGGGAATTTTCTCTCGTGGAGCCTTCGTGTTCTTGTTTCAGCGGGATTTCAGGATCTTTGTGGTGTGCAAAATGATGGGACGGATTGATCGAATGCTTTTGGAAGCCAAGATTCTCATCGGATTTCCAACACTCGTGTTTTTTCAGCCAAAAAATGGCCGGAAAGGGAATTTTCTATGGAAAAAGGGAATTTTTTCTCGTGGAGCCTTCGTGTTCTTCTTTCAGCGGGATTTCAGGATGCTTTGTGGTGTGCAAAATGATGGGACGGATTGATCGAATGCTTTTGGAAGCCAAGATTCTCATCGGATTTCCAACACTCGTGTTTTTTCAGCCAAAAAATGGCCGGAAAGGGAATTTTCTATGGAAAAACAGGGAATTTTCTCTCGTGGAGCCTTCGTGTTCTTCTTTCAGCGGGATTTCAGGATGATTTTGTGGTGTGCAAAATGATGGGACGGATTGATCGAATGCTTTTGGAAGCCAAGATTCTCATCGGATTTCCAACACTCGTGTTTTTTCAGCCAAAAAATGGCCGGAAAGGGAATTTTCTATGGAAAAACAGGGAATTTTCTCTGTGGAGCCTTCGTGTTCTTCTTTCAGCGGGATTTCAGGATGCTGTGGTGTGCAAAATGATGGGACGGATTGATCGAATGCTTTTGGAAGCCAAGATTCTCATCGGATTTCCAACACTCGTGTTTTTTCAGCCAAAAAATGGCCGGAAAGGGAATTTTCTATGGAAAAACAGGGAATTTTCTCTGTGGAGCCTTCGTGTTCTTCTTTCAGCGGGATTTCAGGATGCTGTGGTGTGCAAAATGATGGGACGGATTGATCGAATGCTTTTGGAAGCCAAGATTCTCATCGGATTTCCAACACTCGTGTTTTTTCAGCCAAAAAATGGCCGGAAAGGGAATTTTCTATGGAAAAACAGGGAATTTTCTCTCGTGGAGCCTTCGTGTTCTTCTTTCAGCGGGATTTCAGGATGCTTTGTGGTGTGCAAAATGATGGGACGGATTGATCGAATGCTTTTGGAAGCCAAGATTCTCATCGGATTTCCCACACTCGTGTTTTTTCAGCCAAAAAATGGACGGAAAGGGAATTTTCTATGGAAAAACAGGGAATTTTTCTGTGGAGCCTTCGTGTTCTTCTTTCAGCGGGATTTCAGGATGCTTTGTGGTGTGCAAAATGATGGGACGGATTGATCGAATGCTTTTGGAAGCCAAGATTCTCATCGGATTTCCAACACTCGTGTTTTTTCAGCCAAAAAATGGCCGGAAAGGGAATTTTCTATGGAAAAACAGGGAATTTTCTCTCGTGGAGCCTTCGTGTTCTTCTTTCAGCGGGATTTCAGGATGCTTTGTGGTGTGCAAAATGATGGGACGGATTGATCGAATGCTTTTGGAAGCCAAGATTCTCATCGGATTTCCAACACTCGTGTTTTTTCAGCCAAAAAATGGCCGGAAAGGGAATTTTCTATGGAAAAACAGGGAATTTTCTCTGTGGAGCCTTCGTGTTCTTCTTTCAGCGGGATTTCAGGATGCTGTGGTGTGCAAAATGATGGGACGGATTGATCGAATGCTTTTGGAAGCCAAGATTCTCATCGGATTTCCAACACTCGTGTTTTTTCAGCCAAAAAATGGCCGGAAAGGGAATTTTCTATGGAAAAACAGGGAATTTTCTCTGTGGAACCTTCGTGTTCTTGTTTCAGCGCGCCTTCAGGCTGCTGTGGTGTGCAAAATGATGGGACGGATTGATCGAATGCTTTTGGAAGCCAAGATTCTCATCGGATTTCCAACACTCGTGTTTTTTCAGCCAAAAAATGGCCGGAAAGGGAATTTTCTATGGAAAAACAGGGAATTTTCTCTGTGGAGCCTTCGTGTTCTTCTTTCAGCGGGATTTCAGGATGCTGTGGTGTGCAAAATGATGGGACGGATTGATCGAATGCTTTTGGAAGCCAAGATTCTCATCGGATTTCCAACACTCGTGTTTTTTCAGCCAAAAAATGGCCGGAAAGGGAATTTTCTATGGAAAAACAGGGAATTTTCTCTCGTGGAGCCTTCGTGTTCTTCTTTCGCGGGGGATTTCAGGATGCCGTGGTGTGCAAAATGATGGGACGGATTGATCGAATGCTTTTGGAAGCCAAGATTCTCATCGGATTTCCAACACTCGTGTTTTTTCAGCCAAAAAATGGCCGGAAAGGGAATTTTCTATGGAAAAACAGGGAATTTTCTCTCGTGGAGCCTTCGTGTTCTTCTTTCAGCGGGATTTCAGGATGCTTTGTGGTGTGCAAAATGATGGGACGGATTGATCGAATGCTTTTGGAAGCCAAGATTCTCATCGGATTTCCAACACTCGTGTTTTTTCAGCCAAAAAATGGCCGGAAAGGGAATTTTCTATGGAAAAACAGGGAATTTTCTCGTGGAGCCTTCGTGTTCTTCTTTCAGCGGGATTTCAGGATGATGCTGTGGTGTGCAAAATGATGGGACGGATTGATCGAATGCTTTTGGAAGCCAAGATTCTCATCGGATTTCCAACACTCGTGTTTTTTCAGCCAAAAAATGGCCGGAAAGGGAATTTTCTATGGAAAAACAGGGAATTTTCTCTCGTGGAGCCTTCGTGTTCTTCTTTCAGCGGGATTTCAGGATGCTTTGTGGTGTGCAAAAAATGATGGGACGGATTGATCGAATGCTTTTGGAAGCCAAGATTCTCATCGGATTTCCAACACTCGTGTTTTTTCAGCCAAAAAATGGCCGGAAAGGGAATTTTCTATGGAAAAACAGGGAATTTTTCTCGTGGAGCCTTCGTGTTCTTCTTTCAGCGGGATTTCGGGATCTTTGTGGTGTGCAAAATGATGGGACGGATTGATCGAATGCTTTTGGAAGCCAAGATTCTCATCGGATTTCCAACACTCGTGTTTTTTCAGCCAAAAAATGGCCGGAAAGGGAATTTTCTATGGAAAAACAGGGAATTTTCTCGGTGGAGCCTTCGTGTTCTTCTTTCAGCGGGATTTCAGGATGCTGTGGTGTGCAAAATGATCGGACGGATTGATCGAATGCTTTTGGAAGCCAAGATTCTCATCGGATTTCCAACACTCGTGTTTTTTCAGCCAAAAAATGGCCGGAAAGGGAATTTTCTATGGAAAAACAGGGAATTTTCTCTGTGGAGCCTTCGTGTTCTTCTTTCAGCGGGATTTCAGGATGCTGTGGTGTGCAAAATGATGGGACGGATTGATCGAATGCTTTTGGAAGCCAAGATTCTCATCGGATTTCCAACACTCGTGTTTTTTCAGCCAAAAAATGGCCGGAAAGGGAATTTTCTATGGAAAAAAGGGAATTTTCTCTCGTGGAGCCTTCGTGTTCTTCTTTCAGCGGGATTTCAGGATGCTTTGTGGTGTGCAAAATGATGGGACGGATTGATCGAATGCTTTTGGAAGCCAAGATTCTCATCGGATTTCCAACACTCGTGTTTTTTCAGCCAAAAAATGGCCGGAAAGGGAATTTTCTATGGAAAAACAGGGAATTTTCTCTCGTGGAGCCTTCGTGTTCTTTCTTTTCAGCAGCGGGATTTCAGGATCTTTGTGGTGTGCAAAATGATGGGACGGATTGATCGAATGCTTTTGGAAGCCAAGATTCTCATCGGATTTCCAACACTCGTGTTTTTTCAGCCAAAAAATGGCCGGAAAGGGAATTTTCTATGGAAAAACAGGGAATTTTCTCTCGTGGAGCCTTCGTGTTCTTCTTTCAGCGGGATTTCAGGATGCTTTGTGGTGTGCAAAATGATGGGACGGATTGATCGAATGCTTTTGGAAGCCAAGATTCTCATCGGATTTCCAACACTCGTGTTTTTTCAGCCAAAAAATGGCCGGAAAGGGAATTTTCTATGGAAAAACAGGGAATTTTCTCTCGTGGAGCCTTCGTGTTCTTCTTTCAGCGGGATTTCAGGATGCTTTGTGGTGTGCAAAATGATGGGACGGATTGATCGAATGCTTTTGGAAGCCAAGATTCTCATCGGATTTCCAACACTCGTGTTTTTTCAGCCAAAAAATGGCCGGAAAGGGAATTTTCTATGGAAAAACAGGGAATTTTCTCTCGTGGAGCCTTCGTGTTCTTCTTTCAGCGGGATTCGGGGATGCTGTGGTGTGCAAAATGATGGGACGGATTGATCGAATGCTTTTGGAAGCCAAGATTCTCATCGGATTTCCAACACTCGTGTTTTTTCAGCCAAAAAATGGCCGGAAAGGGAATTTTCTATGGAAAAACAGGGAATTTTTCTCGTGGAGCCTTCGTGTTCTTCTTTCAGCGGGATTTCAGGATCTGTGGTGTGCAAAATGATGGGACGGATTGATCGAATGCTTTTGGAAGCCAAGATTCTCATCGGATTTCCAACACTCGTGTTTTTTCAGCCAAAAAATGGCCGGAAAGGGAATTTTCTATGGAAAAACAGGGAATTTTTCTCGTGGAGCCTTCGTGTTCTTCTTTCAGCGGGATTTCAGGATGCTTTGTGGTGTGCAAAATGATGGGACGGATTGATCGAATGCTTTTGGAAGCCAAGATTCTCATCGGATTTCCAACACTCGTGTTTTTTCAGCCAAAAAATGGCCGGAAAGGGAATTTTCTATGGAAAAACAGGGAATTTTCTCTCGTGGAGCCTTCGTGTTCTTCTTTCAGCGGGATTTCAGGATGCTTTGTGGTGTGCAAAATGATGGGACGGATTGATCGAATGCTTTTGGAAGCCAAGATTCTCATCGGATTTCCAACACTCGTGTTTTTTCAGCCAAAAAATGGCCGGAAAGGGAATTTTCTATGGAAAAACAGGGAATTTTTCTCGTGGAGCCTTCGTGTTCTTCTTTCAGCGGGATTTCAGGATCTTTGTGGTGTGCAAAATGATGGGACGGATTGATCGAATGCTTTTGGAAGCCAAGATTCTCATCGGATTTCCAACACTCGTGTTTTTTCAGCCAAAAAATGGCCGGAAAGGGAATTTTCTATGGAAAAACAGGGAATTTTCTCTCGTGGAGCCTTCGTGTTCTTCTTTCAGCGGGATTTCAGGATCTTTGTGGTGTGCAAAATGATGGGACGGATTGATCGAATGCTTTTGGAAGCCAAGATTCTCATCGGATTTCCAACACTCGTGTTTTTTCAGCCAAAAAATGGCCGGAAAGGGAATTTTCTATGGAAAAACAGGGAATTTTTCTCGTGGAGCCTTCGTGTTCTTCTTTCAGCGGGATTTCAGGATGATCTTTGTGGTGTGCAAAATGATGGGACGGATTGATCGAATGCTTTTGGAAGCCAAGATTCTCATCGGATTTCCAACACTCGTTTTTTCAGCCAAAAAATGGCCGGAAAGGGAATTTTCTATGGAAAAACAGGGAATTTTCTCTCGTGGAGCCTTCGTGTTCTTCTTTCAGCGGGATTTCGGGATGCTTTGTGGTGTGCAAAATGATGGGACGGATTGATCGAATGCTTTTGGAAGCCAAGATTCTCATCGGATTTCCAACACTCGTGTTTTTTCAGCCAAAAAATGGCCGGAAAGGGAATTTTCTATGGAAAAACAGGGAATTTTCTCTCGTGGAGCCTTCGTGTTCTTCTTTCAGCGGGATTTCAGGATGCTTTGTGGTGTGCAAAATGATGGGACGGATTGATCGAATGCTTTTGGAAGCCAAGATTCTCATCGGATTTCCAACACTCGTGTTTTTTCAGCCAAAAAATGGCCGGAAAGGGAATTTTCTATGGAAAAACAGGGAATTTTTCTCGTGGAGCCTTCGTGTTCTTCTTTCAGCGGGATTTCAGGATGCTGTGGTGTGCAAAATGATGGGACGGATTGATCGAATGCTTTTGGAAGCCAAGATTCTCATCGGATTTCCAACACTCGTGTTTTTTCAGCCAAAAAATGGCCGGAAAGGGAATTTTCTATGGAAAAACAGGGAATTTTCTCTGTGGAGCCTTCGTGTTCTTCTTTCAGCGGGATTTTAGGCTGCTGTGGTGTGCGAAATGATGGGACGGATTGATCGAATGCTTTTGGAAGCCAAGATTCTCATCGGATTTCCAACACTCGTGTTTTTTCAGCCAAAAAATGGCCGGAAAGGGAATTTTCTATGGAAAAACAGGGAATTTTCTCTGTGGAACGTTCGTGTTCTTCTTTCAGCGGGATTTCAGGATGCTGTGGTGTGCAAAATGATGGGACGGATTGATCGAATGCTTTTGGAAGCCAAGATTCTCATCGGATTTCCAACACTCGTGTTTTTTCAGCCAAAAAATGGCCGGAAAGGGAATTTTCTATGGAAAAACAGGGAATTTTCTCTGTGGAGCCTTCGTGTTCTTCTTTCAGCGGGATTTCAGGATGCTGTGGTGTGCAAAATGATGGGACGGATTGATCGAATGCTTTTGGAAGCCAAGATTCTCATCGGATTTCCAACACTCGTGTTTTTTCAGCCAAAAAATGGCCGGAAAGGGAATTTTCTATGGAAAAACAGGGAATTTTTCTCGTGGAGCCTTCGTGTTCTTCTTTCAGCGGGATTTTCAGGATCTTTGTGGTGTGCAAAATGATGGGACGGATTGATCGAATGCTTTTGGAAGCCAAGATTCTCATCGGATTTCCAACACTCGTGTTTTTTCAGCCAAAAAATGGCCGGAAAGGGAATTTTCTATGGAAAAACAGGGAATTTTTCTCGTGGAGCCTTCGTGTTCTTCTTTCAGCGGGATTTCAGGATGCTGTGGTGTGCAAAATGATGGGACGGATTGATCGAATGCTTTTGGAAGCCAAGATTCTCATCGGATTTCCAACACTCGTGTTTTTTCAGCCAAAAAATGGCCGGAAAGGGAATTTTCTATGGAAAAACAGGGAATTTTTCTCTGTGGAGCCTTCGTGTTCTTCTTTCAGCGGGATTTCAGGATCTTTGTGGTGTGCAAAATGATGGGACGGATTGATCGAATGCTTTTGGAAGCCAAGATTCTCATCGGATTTCCAACACTCGTGTTTTTTCAGCCAAAAAATGGCCGGAAAGGGAATTTTCTATGGAAAAACAGGGAATTTTCTCTGTGGAGCCTTCGTGTTCTTCTTTCAGCGGGATTTCAGGATCTTTGTGGTGTGCAAAATGATGGGACGGATTGATCGAATGCTTTTGGAAGCCAAGATTCTCATCGGATTTCCAACACTCGTGTTTTTTCAGCCAAAAAATGGCCGGAAAGGGAATTTTCTATGGAAAAACAGGGAATTTTTCTCTCGTGGAGCCTTCGTGTTCTTCTTTCAGCGGGATTTCAGGATGCTTTGTGGTGTGCAAAATGATGGGACGGATTGATCGAATGCTTTTGGAAGCCAAGATTCTCATCGGATTTCCAACACTCGTGTTTTTTCAGCCAAAAAATGGCCGGAAAGGGAATTTTCTATGGAAAAACAGGGAATTTTTCTCGTGGAGCCTTCGTGTTCTTCTTTCAGCGGGATTTCAGGATGCTGTGGTGTGCAAAATGATGGGACGGATTGATCGAATGCTTTTGGAAGCCAAGATTCTCATCGGATTTCCAACACTCGTGTTTTTTCAGCCAAAAAATGACGGAAAGGGAATTTTCTATGGAAAAACAGGGAATTTTCTCTCGTGGAGCCTTCGTGTTCTTCTTTCAGCGGGATTTCAGGATCTTTGTGGTGTGCAAAATGATGGGACGGATTGATCGAATGCTTTTGGAAGCCAAGATTCTCATCGGATTTCCAACACTCGTGTTTTTTCAGCCAAAAAATGGCCGGAAAGGGAATTTTCTATGGAAAAACAGGGAATTTTTCTCGTGGAGCCTTCGTGTTCTTTTTTCAGCGGGATTTCAGGATGCTTTGTGGTGTGCAAAATGATGGGACGGATTGATCGAATGCTTTTGGAAGCCAAGATTCTCATCGGATTTCCAACACTCGTGTTTTTTCAGCCAAAAAATGGCCGGAAAGGGAATTTTCTATGGAAAAACAGGGAATTTTCTCTCGTGGAGCCTTCGTGTTCTTCTTTCAGCGGGATTTCAGGATGCTTTGTGGTGTGCAAAATGATGGGACGGATTGATCGAATGCTTTTGGAAGCCAAGATTCTCATCGGATTTCCAACACTCGTGTTTTTTCAGCCAAAAAATGGCCGGAAAGGGAATTTTCTATGGAAAAACAGGGAATTTTTCTCGTGGAGCCTTCGTGTTCTTTCTTTCAGCGGGATTTCAGGATGCTTTGTGGTGTGCAAAATGATGGGACGGATTGATCGAATGCTTTTGGAAGCCAAGATTCTCATCGGATTTCCAACACTCGTGTTTTTTCAGCCAAAAAATGGCCGGAAAGGGAATTTTCTATGGAAAAACAGGGAATTTTTCTGTGGAGCCTTCGTGTTCTTCTTTCAGCGGGATTTCAGGATGCTTTGTGGTGTGCAAAATGATGGGACGGATTGATCGAATGCTTTTGGAAGCCAAGATTCTCATCGGATTTCCAACACTCGTGTTTTTTCAGCCAAAAAATGGCCGGAAAGGGAATTTTCTATGGAAAAACAGGGAATTTTCTCTCGTGGAGCCTTCGTGTTCTTCTTTCAGCGGGTTTCGGGATGCTTTGTGGTGTGCAAAATGATGGGACGGATTGATCGAATGCTTTTGGAAGCCAAGATTCTCATCGGATTTCCAACACTCGTGTTTTTTCAGCCAAAAAATGGCCGGAAAGGGAATTTTCTATGGAAAAAGGGAAATTTTCTCTGTGGAGCCTTCGTGTTCTTCTTTCAGCGGGATTTCGGGATCTTTGTGGTGTGCAAAATGATGGGACGGATTGATCGAATGCTTTTGGAAGCCAAGATTCTCATCGGATTTCCAACACTCGTGTTTTTTTCAGCCAAAAAATGGCCGGAAAGGGAATTTTCTATGGAAAAACAGGGAATTTTTCTCTCGTGGAGCCTTCGTGTTCTTCTTTCAGCGGGATTTCAGGATGCTGTGGTGTGCAAAATGATGGGACGGATTGATCGAATGCTTTTGGAAGCCAAGATTCTCATCGGATTTCCAACACTCGTGTTTTTTCAGCCAAAAAATGGCCGGAAAGGGAATTTTCTATGGAAAAACAGGGAATTTTCTCTGTGGAGCCTTCGTGTTCTTCTTTCAGCGGGATTTCAGGATGCTGTGGTGTGCAAAATGATGGGACGGATTGATCGAATGCTTTTGGAAGCCAAGATTCTCATCGGATTTCCAACACTCGTGTTTTTTCAGCCAAAAAATGGCCGGAAAGGGAATTTTCTATGGAAAAACAGGGAATTTTCTCTGTGGAGCCTTCGTGTTCTTCTTTCAGCGGGATTTCAGGATGCTGTGGTGTGCAAAATGATGGGACGGATTGATCGAATGCTTTTGGAAGCCAAGATTCTCATCGGATTTCCAACACTCGTGTTTTTTCAGCCAAAAAATGGCCGGAAAGGGAATTTTCTATGGAAAAACAGGGAATTTTCTCTCGTGGAGCCTTCGTGTTCTTCTTTCAGCGGGATTTCAGGATCTTTGTGGTGTGCAAAATGATGGGACGGATTGATCAAATGCTTTTCGAAGCCATGATTTTCATCGGATTTCCAACACTCGTGTTTTTTCAGCCAAAAAATGGCCGGAAAGGGAATTTTCTATGGAAAAACAGGGAATTTTTTCTCGTGGAGCCTTCGTGTTCTTCTTTCAGCGGGATTTCAGGATCTTTGTGGTGTGCAAAATGATGGGACGGATTGATCGAATGCTTTTGGAAGCCAAGATTCTCATCGGATTTCCAACACTCGTGTTTTTTCAGCCAAAAAATGGCCGGAAAGGGAATTTTCTATGGAAAAACAGGGAATTTTCTCTCGTGGAGCCTTCGTGTTCTTCTTTCAGCGGGATTTCAGGATGCTTTGTGGTGTGCAAAATGATGGGACGGATTGATCGAATGCTTTTGGAAGCCAAGATTCTCATCGGATTTCCAACACTCGTGTTTTTTCAGCCAAAAAATGGCCGGAAAGGGAATTTTCTATGGAAAAACAGGGAATTTTCTCTCGTGGAGCCTTCGTGTTCTTCTTTCAGCGGGATTTCAGGATGCTTTGTGGTGTGCAAAATGATGGGACGGATTGATCGAATGCTTTTGGAAGCCAAGATTCTCATCGGATTTCCAACACTCGTGTTTTTTCAGCCAAAAAATGGCCGGAAAGGGAATTTTCTATGGAAAAACAGGGAATTTTTCTCGTGGAGCCTTCGTGTTGTTTTCTTTCAGCGGGATTTCAGGATGCTTTGTGGTGTGCAAAATGATGGGACGGATTGATCGAATGCTTTTGGAAGCCAAGATTCTCATCGGATTTCCAACACTCGTGTTTTTCAGCCAAAAAATGGCCGGAAAGGGAATTTTCTATGGAAAAACAGGGAATTTTTCTCGTGGAGCCTTCGTGTTCTTCTTTCAGCGGGATTTCAGGATCTTTGTGGTGTGCAAAATGATGGGACGGATTGATCGAATGCTTTTGGAAGCCAAGATTCTCATCGGATTTCCAACACTCGTGTTTTTTCAGCCAAAAAATGGCCGGAAAGGGAATTTTCTATGGAAAAACAGGGAATTTTCTCTGTGGAGCCTTCGTGTTCTTCTTTCAGCGGGATTTCAGGATCTTTGTGGTGTGCAAAATGATGGGACGGATTGATCGAATGCTTTTGGAAGCCAAGATTCTCATCGGATTTCCAACACTCGTGTTTTTTCAGCCAAAAAATGGCCGGAAAGGGAATTTTCTATGGAAAAACAGGGAATTTTCTCTCGTGGAGCCTTCGTGTTCTTCTTTCAGCGGGATTTCAGGATCTTTGTGGTGTGCAAAATGATGGGACGGATTGATCGAATGCTTTTGGAAGCCAAGATTCTCATCGGATTTCCAACACTCGTGTTTTTTCAGCCAAAAAATGGCCGGAAAGGGAATTTTCTATGGAAAAACAGGGAATTTTTCTCGTGGAGCCTTCGTGTTCTTCTTTCAGCGGGATTTCAGGATGCTGTGGTGTGCAAAATGATGGGACGGATTGATCGAATGCTTTTGGAAGCCAAGATTCTCATCGGATTTCCAACACTCGTGTTTTTTTCAGCCAAAAAATGGCCGGAAAGGGAATTTTCTATGGAAAAACAGGGAATTTTTCTCGTGGAGCCTTCGTGTTCTTCTTTCAGCGGGATTTCAGGATCTTTGTGGTGTGCAAAATGATGGGACGGATTGATCGAATGCTTTTGGAAGCCAAGATTCTCATCGGATTTCCAACACTCGTGTTTTTTCAGCCAAAAAATGGCCGGAAAGGGAATTTTCTATGGAAAAACAGGGAATTTTTTCTCGTGGAGCCTTCGTGTTCTTCTTTCAGCGGGATTTCAGGATGCTTTGTGGTGTGCAAAATGATGGGACGGATTGATCGAATGCTTTTGGAAGCCAAGATTCTCATCGGATTTCCAACACTCGTGTTTTTTCAGCCAAAAAATGGCCGGAAAGGGAATTTTCTATGGAAAAACAGGGAATTTTTCTCGTGGAGCCTTCGTGTTCTTCTTTCAGCGGGATTTCAGGATCTTTGTGGTGTGCAAAATGATGGGACGGATTGATCGAATGCTTTTGGAAGCCAAGATTCTCATCGGATTTCCAACACTCGTGTTTTTTCAGCCAAAAAATGGCCGGAAAGGGAATTTTCTATGGAAAAACAGGGAATTTTTCTCGTGGAGCCTTCGTGTTCTTCTTTCAGCGGGATTTCAGGATGCTGTGGTGTGCAAAATGATGGGACGGATTGATCGAATGCTTTTGGAAGCCAAGATTCTCATCGGATTTCCAACACTCGTGTTTTTTCAGCCAAAAAATGGCCGGAAAGGGAATTTTCTATGGAAAAACAGGGAATTTTTCTCTGTGGAGCCTTCGTGTTCTTCTTTTTCAGCGGGATTTCAGGATGCTTTGTGGTGTGCAAAATGATGGGACGGATTGATCGAATGCTTTTGGAAGCCAAGATTCTCATCGGATTTCCAACACTCGTGTTTTTTCAGCCAAAAAATGGCCGGAAAGGGAATTTTCTATGGAAAAACAGGGAATTTTTCTCGTGGAGCCTTCGTGTTCTTTTCAGCGGGATTTCGGGATCTTTGTGGTGTGCAAAATGATGGGACGGATTGATCGAATGCTTTTGGAAGCCAAGATTCTCATCGGATTTCCAACACTCGTGTTTTTTCAGCCAAAAAATGGCCGGAAAGGGAATTTTCTATGGAAAAACAGGGAATTTTCTCTCGTGGAGCCTTCGTGTTCTTCTTTCAGCGGGATTTCAGGATGCTGTGGTGTGCAAAATGATGGGACGGATTGATCGAATGCTTTTGGAAGCCAAGATTCTCATCGGATTTCCAACACTCGTGTTTTTTCAGCCAAAAAATGGCCGGAAAGGGAATTTTCTATGGAAAAACAGGGAATTTTCTCTGTGGAGCCTTCGTGTTCTTCTTTCAGCGGGATTTCAGGATGCTGTGGTGTGCAAAATGATGGGACGGATTGATCGAATGCTTTTGGAAGCCAAGATTCTCATCGGATTTCCAACACTCGTGTTTTTTCAGCCAAAAAATGGCCGGAAAGGGAATTTTCTATGGAAAAACAGGGAATTTTTCTCGTGGAGCCTTCGTGTTCTTCTTTCAGCGGGATTTCAGGATCTTTGTGGTGTGCAAAATGATGGGACGTATTGATCTAATGCTTTTGGAAGCCAAGATTCTTATCGGATTTCCAACACTCGTGTTTTTTCAGCCAAAAAATGGCGGGAAAGGGAATTTTCTATGGAAAAACAGGGAATTTTTCTCGTGGAGCCTTCGTGTTCTTCTTTCAGCGGGATTTCAGGATCTTTGTGGTGTGCAAAATGATGGGACGGATTGATCGAATGCTTTTGGAAGCCAAGATTCTCATCGGATTTCCAACACTCGTGTTTTTTCAGCCAAAAAATGGCCGGAAAGGGAATTTTCTATGGAAAAACAGGGAATTTTCTCTCGTGGAGCCTTCGTGTTCTTCTTTCAGCGGGATTTCAGGATCTTTGTGGTGTGCAAAATGATGGGACGGATTGATCGAATGCTTTTGGAAGCCAAGATTCTCATCGGATTTCCAACACTCGTGTTTTTTCAGCCAAAAAATGGCCGGAAAGGGAATTTTCTATGGAAAAACAGGGAATTTTTCTCGTGGAGCCTTCGTGTTCTTCTTTCAGCGGGATTTCAGGATCTTTGTGGTGTGCAAAATGATGGGACGGATTGATCGAATGCTTTTGGAAGCCAAGATTCTCATCGGATTTCCAACACTCGTGTTTTTTCAGCCAAAAAATGGCCGGAAAGGGAATTTTCTATGGAAAAACAGGGAATTTTTCTCGTGGAGCCTTCGTGTTCTTTCTTTCAGCGGGATTTCAGGATCTTTGTGGTGTGCAAAATGATGGGACGGATTGATCGAATGCTTTTGGAAGCCAAGATTCTCATCGGATTTCCAACACTCGTGTTTTTTCAGCCAAAAAATGGCCGGAAAGGGAATTTTCTATGGAAAAACAGGGAATTTTTCTGTGGAGCCTTCGTGTTCTTCTTTCAGCGGGATTTCGGGATGCTTTGTGGTGTGCAAAATGATGGGACGGATTGATCGAATGCTTTTGGAAGCCAAGATTCTCATCGGATTTCCAACACTCGTGTTTTTTCAGCCAAAAAATGGCCGGAAAGGGAATTTTCTATGGAAAAACAGGGAATTTTCTCTCGTGGAGCCTTCGTGTTCTTTTTTCAGCGGGGATTTCAGGATCTTTGTGGTGTGCAAAATGATGGGACGGATTGATCGAATGCTTTTGGAAGCCAAGATTCTCATCGGATTTCCAACACTCGTGTTTTTTCAGCCAAAAAATGGCCGGAAAGGGAATTTTCTATGGAAAAACAGGGAATTTTCTCTCGTGGAGCCTTCGTGTTCTTCTTTCAGCGGGATTTCAGGATGCTTTGTGGTGTGCAAAATGATGGGACGGATTGATCGAATGCTTTTGGAAGCCAAGATTCTCATCGGATTTCCAACACTCGTGTTTTTTCAGCCAAAAAATGGCCGGAAAGGGAATTTTCTATGGAAAAACAGGGAATTTTCTCTCGTGGAGCCTTCGTGTTCTTCTTTCAGCGGGATTTCAGGATCTTTGTGGTGTGCAAAATGATGGGACGGATTGATCGAATGCTTTTGGAAGCCAAGATTCTCATCGGATTTCCAACACTCGTGTTTTTTCAGCCAAAAAATGGCCGGAAAGGGAATTTTCTATGGAAAAACAGGGAATTTTCTCTCGTGGAGCCTTCGTGTTCTTCTTTCAGCGGGATTTCAGGATGCTTTGTGGTGTGCAAAATGATGGGACGGATTGATCGAATGCTTTTGGAAGCCAAGATTCTCATCGGATTTCCAACACTCGTGTTTTTTCAGCCAAAAAATGGCCGGAAAGGGAATTTTCTATGGAAAAACAGGGAATTTTTCTCGTGGAGCCTTCGTGTTCTTCTTTCAGCGGGATTTCAGGATGCTGTGGTGTGCAAAATGATGGGACGGATTGATCGAATGCTTTTGGAAGCCAAGATTCTCATCGGATTTCCAACACTCGTGTTTTTTCAGCCAAAAAATGGCCGGAAAGGGAATTTTCTATGGAAAAACAGGGAATTTTTCTCGTGGAGCCTTCGTGTTCTTCTTTCAGCGGGATTTCAGGCTTTGTGGTGTGCAAAATGATGGGACGGATTGATCGAATGCTTTTGGAAGCCAAGATTCTCATCGGATTTCCAACACTCGTGTTTTTTCAGCCAAAAAATGGCCGGAAAGGGAATTTTCTATGGAAAAACAGGGAATTTTTCTCGTGGAGCCTTCGTGTTCTTCTTTCAGCGGGATTTCAGGATCTTTGTGGTGTGCAAAATGATGGGACGGATTGATCGAATGCTTTTGGAAGCCAAGATTCTCATCGGATTTCCAACACTCGTGTTTTTTCAGCCAAAAAATGGCCGGAAAGGGAATTTTCTATGGAAAAACAGGGAATTTTCTCTCGTGGAGCCTTCGTGTTCTTCTTTCAGCGGGATTTCAGGATGCTTTGTGGTGTGCAAAATGATGGGACGGATTGATCGAATGCTTTTGGAAGCCAAGATTCTCATCGGATTTCCAACACTCGTGTTTTTTCAGCCAAAAAATGGCCGGAAAGGGAATTTTCTATGGAAAAACAGGGAATTTTTCTCGTGGAGCCTTCGTGTTCTTCTTTCAGCGGGATTTCGGGATCTTTGTGGTGTGCAAAATGATGGGACGGATTGATCGAATGCTTTTGGAAGCCAAGATTCTCATCGGATTTCCAACACTCGTGTTTTTTCAGCCAAAAAATGGCCGGAAAGGGAATTTTCTATGGAAAAACAGGGAATTTTCTCTCGTGGAGCCTTCGTGTTCTTCTTTCAGCGGGATTTCAGGATTGTGGTGTGCAAAATGATGGGACGGATTGATCGAATGCTTTTGGAAGCCAAGATTCTCATCGGATTTCCAACACTCGTGTTTTTTCAGCCAAAAAATGGCCGGAAAGGGAATTTTCTATGGAAAAACAGGGAATTTTTCTCGTGGAGCCTTCGTGTTCTTCTTTCAGCGGGATTTCAGGATCTTTGTGGTGTGCAAAATGATGGGACGGATTGATCGAATGCTTTTGGAAGCCAAGATTCTCATCGGATTTCCAACACTCGTGTTTTTTCAGCCAAAAAATGGCCGGAAAGGGAATTTTCTATGGAAAAACAGGGAATTTTCTCTGTGGAACGTTCGTGTTCTTCTTTCAGCGGGATTTCAGGATGCTGTGGTGTGCAAAATGATGGGACGGATTGATCGAATGCTTTTGGAAGCCAAGATTCTCATCGGATTTCCAACACTCGTGTTTTTTTCAGCCAAAAAATGGCCGGAAAGGGAATTTTCTATGGAAAAACAGGGAATTTTTCTCTCGTGGAGCCTTCGTGTTCTTCTTTTTCAGCGGGATTTCAGGATCTTTGTGGTGTGCAAAATGATGGGACGGATTGATCGAATGCTTTTGGAAGCCAAGATTCTCATCGGATTTCCAACACTCGTGTTTTTTCAGCCAAAAAATGGCCGGAAAGGGAATTTTCTATGGAAAAACAGGGAATTTTCTCTGTGGAGCCTTCGTGTTCTTCTTTCAGCGGGATTTCAGGATCTTTGTGGTGTGCAAAATGATGGGACGGATTGATCGAATGCTTTTGGAAGCCAAGATTCTCATCGGATTTCCAACACTCGTGTTTTTTCAGCCAAAAAATGGCCGGAAAGGGAATTTTCTATGGAAAAACAGGGAATTTTCTCTCGTGGAGCCTTCGTGTTCTTCTTTCAGCGGGATTTCAGGATCTTTGTGGTGTGCAAAATGATGGGACGGATTGATCGAATGCTTTTGGAAGCCAAGATTCTCATCGGATTTCCAACACTCGTGTTTTTTCAGCCAAAAAATGGCCGGAAAGGGAATTTTCTATGGAAAAACAGGGAATTTTCTCTCGTGGAGCCTTCGTGTTCTTTCTTTCAGCGGGATTTCAGGATGCTTTGTGGTGTGCAAAATGATGGGACGGATTGATCGAATGCTTTTGGAAGCCAAGATTCTCATCGGATTTCCAACACTCGTGTTTTTTCAGCCAAAAAATGGCCGGAAAGGGAATTTTCTATGGAAAAACAGGGAATTTTCTCTCGTGGAGCCTTCGTGTTCTTTTTCAGCGGGATTTCAGGATGCTTTGTGGTGTGCAAAATGATGGGACGGATTGATCGAATGCTTTTGGAAGCCAAGATTCTCATCGGATTTCCAACACTCGTGTTTTTTCAGCCAAAAAATGGCCGGAAAGGGAATTTTCTATGGAAAAACAGGGAATTTTTCTCGTGGAGCCTTCGTGTTCTTTCTTTCAGCGGGATTTCAGGATCTTTGTGGTGTGCAAAATGATGGGACGGATTGATCGAATGCTTTTGGAAGCCAAGATTCTCATCGGATTTCCAACACTCGTGTTTTTTCAGCCAAAAAATGGCCGGAAAGGGAATTTTCTATGGAAAAACAGGGAATTTTTCTCGTGGAGCCTTCGTGTTCTTCTTTTGCGGGATTTCAGGATGCTGTGGTGTGCAAAATGATGGGACGGATTGATCGAATGCTTTTGGAAGCCAAGATTCTCATCGGATTTCCAACACTCGTGTTTTTTCAGCCAAAAAATGGCCGGAAAGGGAATTTTCTATGGAAAAACAGGGAATTTTTTCTGTGGAGCCTTCGTGTTCTTCTTTCAGCGGGATTTCAGGATGCTGTGGTGTGCAAAATGATGGGACGGATTGATCGAATGCTTTTGGAAGCCAAGATTCTCATCGGATTTCCAACACTCGTGTTTTTTCAGCCAAAAAATGGCCGGAAAGGGAATTTTCTATGGAAAAACAGGGAATTTTCTCTGTGGAGCCTTCGTGTTCTTCTTTCAGCGGGATTTCAGGATGCTGTGGTGTGCAAAATGATGGGACGGATTGATCGAATGCTTTTGGAAGCCAAGATTCTCATCGGATTTCCAACACTCGTGTTTTTTCAGCCAAAAAATGGCCGGAAAGGGAATTTTCTATGGAAAAACAGGGAATTTTTCTCGTGGAGCCTTCGTGTTCTTCTTTCAGCGGGATTTCAGGATCTTTGTGGTGTGCAAAATGATGGGACGGATTGATCGAATGCTTTTGGAAGCCAAGATTCTCATCGGATTTCCAACACTCGTGTTTTTTCAGCCAAAAAATGGCCGGAAAGGGAATTTTCTATGGAAAAACAGGGAATTTTTCTCGTGGAGCCTTCGTGTTCTTCTTTCAGCGGGATTTCAGGATCTTTGTGGTGTGCAAAATGATGGGACGGATTGATCGAATGCTTTTGGAAGCCAAGATTCTCATCGGATTTCCAACACTCGTGTTTTTTCAGCCAAAAAATGGCCGGAAAGGGAATTTTCTATGGAAAAACAGGGAATTTTCTCTGTGGAGCCTTCGTGTTCTTCTTTCAGCGGGATTTCAGGATCTTTGTGGTGTGCAAAATGATGGGACGGATTGATCGAATGCTTTTGGAAGCCAAGATTCTCATCGGATTTCCAACACTCGTGTTTTTTCAGCCAAAAAATGGCCGGAAAGGGAATTTTCTATGGAAAAAAAAGGGAATTTTCTCTCGTGGAGCCTTCGTGTTCTTCTTTCAGCGGGATTTCAGGATGCTGTGGTGTGCAAAATGATGGGACGGATTGATCGAATGCTTTTGGAAGCCAAGATTCTCATCGGATTTCCAACACTCGTGTTTTTTCAGCCAAAAAATGGCCGGAAAGGGAATTTTCTATGGAAAAACAGGGAATTTTCTCTGTGGAGCCTTCGTGTTCTTCTTTCAGCGGGATTTCAGGATTCTGTGGTGTGCAAAATGATGGGACGTATTGATCGACTGCTTTTGGAAGCCAAGATTCTCATCGGATTTCCAACACTCGTGTTTTTTCAGCCAAAAAATGGCCGGAAAGGGAATTTTCTATGGAAAAACAGGAATTTTTCTCGTGGAGCCTTCGTGTTCTTCTTTCAGCGGGATTTCAGGATCTTTGTGGTTGCAAAATGATGGGACGGATTGATCGAATGCTTTTGGAAGCCAAGATTCTCATCGGATTTCCAACACTCGTGTTTTTTCAGCCAAAAAATGGCCGGAAAGGGAATTTTCTATGGAAAAACAGGGAATTTTCTCTCGTGGAGCCTTCGTGTTCTTCTTTCAGCGGGATTTCAGGATTTGTGGTGTGCAAAATGATGGGACGGATTGATCGAATGCTTTTGGAAGCCAAGATTCTCATCGGATTTCCAACACTCGTGTTTTTTCAGCCAAAAAATGGCCGGAAAGGGAATTTTCTATGGAAAAACAGGGAATTTTTCTCGTGGAGCCTTCGTGTTCTTCTTTCAGCGGGATTTCAGGATGCTTTGTGGTGTGCAAAATGATGGGACGGATTGATCGAATGCTTTTGGAAGCCAAGATTCTCATCGGATTTCCAACACTCGTGTTTTTTCAGCCAAAAAATGGCCGGAAAGGGAATTTTCTATGGAAAAACAGGGAATTTTCTCGTGGAGCCTTCGTTCTTCTTGTTTCAGCGGGATTTCAGGATCTTTGTGGTGTGCAAAATGATGGGACGGATTGATCGAATGCTTTTGGAAGCCAAGATTCTCATCGGATTTCCAACACTCGTGTTTTTTCAGCCAAAAAATGGCCGGAAAGGGAATTTTCTATGGAAAAACAGGGAATTTTTTTCTCGTGGAGCCTTCGTGTTCTTCTTTCAGCGGGATTTCAGGATCTTTGTGGTGTGCAAAATGATGGGACGGATTGATCGAATGCTTTTGGAAGCCAAGATTCTCATCGGATTTCCAACACTCGTGTTTTTTCAGCCAAAAAATGGCCGGAAAGGGAATTTTCTATGGAAAAACAGGGAATTTTCTCTCGTGGAGCCTTCGTGTTCTTCTTTCAGCGGGATTTCAGGATGCTTTGTGGTGTGCAAAATGATGGGACGGATTGATCGAATGCTTTTGGAAGCCAAGATTCTCATCGGATTTCCAACACTCGTGTTTTTTCAGCCAAAAAATGGCCGGAAAGGGAATTTTCTATGGAAAAACAGGGAATTTTCTCTCGTGGAGCCTTCGTGTTCTTCTTTCAGCGGGATTTCAGGATGCTTTGTGGTGTGCAAAATGATGGGACGGATTGATCGAATGCTTTTGGAAGCCAAGATTCTCATCGGATTTCCAACACTCGTGTTTTTTCAAAAAATGGCCAAAAAATGGCCGGAAAGGGAATTTTCTATGGAAAAACAGGGAATTTTTCTGTGGAGCCTTCGTGTTCTTCTTTCAGCGGGATTTCGGGATCTTGTGGTGTGCAAAATGATGGGACGGATTGATCGAATGCTTTTGGAAGCCAAGATTCTCATCGGATTTCCAACACTCGTGTTTTTTCAGCCAAAAAATGGCCGGAAAGGGAATTTTCTATGGAAAAACAGGGAATTTTTCTCGTGGAGCCTTCGTGTTCTTCTTTCAGCGGGATTTCAGGATGCTTTGTGGTGTGCAAAATGATGGGACGGATTGATCGAATGCTTTTGGAAGCCAAGATTCTCATCGGATTTCCAACACTCGTGTTTTTTCAGCCAAAAAATGGCCGGAAAGGGAATTTTCTATGGAAAAACAGGGAATTTTCTCTCGTGGAGCCTTCGTGTTCTTCTTTCAGCGGGATTTCGGGATCTTTGTGGTGTGCAAAATGATGGGACGGATTGATCGAATGCTTTTGGAAGCCAAGATTCTCATCGGATTTCCAACACTCGTGTTTTTTCAGCCAAAAAATGGCCGGAAAGGGAATTTTCTATGGAAAAACAGGGAATTTTTCTCGTGGAGCCTTCGTGTTCTTGTTTCAGCGGGATTTCAGGATCTTTGTGGTGTGCAAAATGATGGGACGGATTGATCGAATGCTTTTGGAAGCCAAGATTCTCATCGGATTTCCAACACTCGTGTTTTTTCAGCCAAAAAATGGCCGGAAAGGGAATTTTCTATGGAAAAACAGGGAATTTTCTCTGTGGAGCCTTCGTGTTGTTCTTCTTTCAGCGGGATTTCAGGATCTTTGTGGTGTGCAAAATGATGGGACGGATTGATCGAATGCTTTTGGAAGCCAAGATTCTCATCGGATTTCCAACACTCGTGTTTTTTCAGCCAAAAAATGGCCGGAAAGGGAATTTTCTATGGAAAAACAGGGAATTTTTCTCGTGGAGCCTTCGTGTTCTTCTTTCAGCGGGATTTCAGGCTGCTGTGGTGTGCAAAATGATGGGACGGATTGATCGAATGCTTTTGGAAGCCAAGATTCTCATCGGATTTCCAACACTCGTGTTTTTTCAGCCAAAAAATGGCCGGAAAGGGAATTTTCTATGGAAAAACAGGGAATTTTCTCTGTGGAGCCTTCGTGTTCTTCTTTCAGCGGGATTTCAGGATCTTTGTGGTGTGCAAAATGATGGGACGGATTGATCGAATGCTTTTGGAAGCCAAGATTCTCATCGGATTTCCAACACTCGTGTTTTTTCAGCCAAAAAATGGCGAAAGGGAATTTTCTATGGAAAAACAGGGAATTTTCTCTCGTGGAGCCTTCGTGTTCTTCTTTCAGCGGGATTTCAGGATGCTTTGTGGTGTGCAAAATGATGGGACGGATTGATCGAATGCTTTTGGAAGCCAAGATTCTCATCGGATTTCCAACACTCGTGTTTTTTCAGCCAAAAAATGGCCGGAAAGGGAATTTTCTATGGAAAAACAGGGAATTTTTCTCGTGGAGCCTTCGTGTTCTTGTTTCAGCGGGATTTCAGGATGCTGTGGTGTGCAAAATGATGGGACGGATTGATCGAATGCTTTTGGAAGCCAGCCAGATTCTCATCGGATTTCCAACACTCGTGTTTTTTAAGCCAAAAAATGGCCGGAAAGGGAATTTTCTATGGAAAAACAGGGAATTTTCCCCGTGGAGCCTTCGTGTTCTTGTTTCAGCGGTCCTTCAGGCTGCAGTGGTGTGCAAAATGATGGGACGGATTGATCGAATGCTTTTGGAAACCATGATTAACATCGGATTTCCAAAACTCGTACTTTTTAGGCTAAAAAATGGCCGGAAAGGGAATTTTTTTATGGAAAAACAGGGAATTTTCTCTGGGGAGCCTTCGTGTTCTTGTTTCAGCGGGCCTTCAGGATGCTGTGGTGTGCAAAATGATGGGACGGATTGATCGAATGCTTTTGGAAGCCATGATTCTCATCGGATTTCAAACACTCGTGCTTTTTAGGCCAAAAAATGGCCGGAAAGGGAATTTTCTATGGAAAAACAGGGAATTTTTCTCGTGGAGCCTTCGTGTTCTTGTTTCAGCGCGCCTTCAGGCTGCTGTGGTGTGCAAAATGATGGGACGGATTGATCGAATGCTTTTGGAAGCCAAGATTCTCATCGGATTTCCAACACTCGTGTTTTTTCAGCCAAAAAATGGCCGGAAAGGGAATTTTCTATGGAAAAACAGGGAATTTTCTCTGTGGAGCCTTCGTGTTCTTCTTTCAGCGGGATTTCAGGATGTTGTGGTGTGCAAAATGATGGGACGGATTGATCGAATGCTTTTGGAAGCCAAGATTCTCATCGGATTTCCAACACTCGTGTTTTTTCAGCCAAAAAATGGCCGGAAAGGGAATTTTCTATGGAAAAACAGGGAATTTTCTCGTGGAGCCTTCGTGTTCTTGTTTCAGCGGGATTTCGGGATGCTTTGTGGTGTGCAAAATGATGGGACGGATTGATCGAATGCTTTTGGAAGCCAAGATTCTCATCGGATTTCCAACACTCGTGTTTTTTCAGCCAAAAAATGGCCGGAAAGGGAATTTTCTATGGAAAAACAGGGAATTTTCTCTCGTGGAGCCTTCGTGTTCTTGTTTCAGCGGGATTTCAGGATGCTTTGTGGTGTGCAAAATGATGGGACGGATTGATCGAATGCTTTTGGAAGCCAAGATTCTCATCGGATTTCCAACACTCGTGTTTTTTCAGCCAAAAAATGGCCGGAAAGGGAATTTTCTATGGAAAAAAAGGGAATTTTCTCTGTGGAGCCTTCGTGTTCTTGTTTCAGCGGATTTTCAGGATCTTTGTGGTGTGCAAAATGATGGGACGGATTGGTCGAATGCTTTTGGAAGCCAAGATTCTCATCGGATTTCCAACACTCGTGTTTTTTCAGCCAAAAAATGGCCGGAAAGGGAATTTTCTATGGAAAAACAGGGAATTTTCTCCGTGGAGCCTTAGTGTACTTGTTTCAGCGGGCCTTCTGGCTGCTGTGGTGTGCAAAATCATGGGACGGATTGATTGAATGCTACGGGAAGCCATGATTCTCATCGGATTTCCAACACTCGTGTTTTTTCAGCCAAAAAATGGCTGAAAAGGGAATTTTCTATGGTAAAACAGGGAATTTTCTCTGTGGAGCCTTCGTGTTCTTGTTTCAGCGAGCCTTCAGGCTGCTGTAGAGTGCAAAATGATGGGACGGATTGATCGAATGCTTTTGGAAGCCATGATTCTCATCGGATTTCCAACACTCGTGTTTTTTCAGCCAAAAAATGGCCGGAAAGGGAATTTTCTATGGAAAAACAGGGATTTTTTCTCGTGGAGCCTTCGTGTTCTTGTTTCAGCGGGCCTTCAGGCTGCTGTGGTGTGCAAAATGATGGGACGGATTGATCGAATGCTTTTGGAAGCCATGATTCTCATCGGATTTCCAACACTCGTGTTTTTTCAGCCAAAAAATGGCCGGAAAGGGAATTTTCTATGGAAAAACAGGGAATTTTCTCTGTGGAGCCTTCGTGTTCTTGTTTCAGCGGGCCTTCAGGATGCTGTGGTGTGCAAAATGATGGGACGGATTGATCGAATGCTTTTGGAAGCCATGATTCTCATCGGATTTCCAACACTCGTGTTTTTTCAGCCAAAAAATGGCCGGAAAGGGAATTTTCTATGGAAAAAAAGGGAATTTTCTCTGTGGAGCCTTCGTGTTCTTGTTTCAGCGGGCCTTCAGGCTGCTGTGGTGTGCAAAATGATGGGACGGATTGATCGAATGGTTTTGGAAGCCATGATTCTCATCGGATTTCCAACACTCGTGTTTTTTAGGCCAAAAAATGGCCGGAAAGGGAATTTTCAGTGGAAAACAGGGAATTTTCTCGGTGGAGCCTTCGTGTTCTTGTTTCAGCGGGCCTTCAGGATGCTGTGGTGTGCAAAATGATGGGACGGATTGATCGAATGGTTTTGGAAGGAATGATTCTCATCGGATTTCCAACACTCGTGCTTTTTAGGCCAAAAAATGGCCGGAAAGGGAATTTTCTATGGAAAAACAGGGAATTTTCTCTGTGGAGCCGTCGTGTTCTTGTTTTCAGCGGGATTTTCAGGATGCTTTGTGGTGTGCAAAATGATGGGACGGATTGATCGAATGCTTTTGGAAGCCATGATTCTCATCGGATTTCCAACACTCGTGTTTTTTCAGCCAAAAAATGGCCGGAAAGGGAATTTTCTATGGAAAAACAGGGAATTTTTCTCGTGGATCGTGTTCTTGTTTCAGCGGGCCTTCAGGATGCTTTGTGGTGTGCAAAATGATGGGACGGATTGATCGAATGCTTTTGGAAGCCATGATTCTCATCGGATTTCCAACACTCGTGTTTTTTCAGCCAAAAAATGGCCGGAAAGGGAATTTTCTATGGAAAAACAGGGAATTTTCTCTCGTGGAGCCTTCGTGTTCTTGTTTCAGCGGGCCTTCAGGGCTGCTGTGGTGTGCAAAATGATGGGACGGATTGATCGAATGCTTTTGGAAGCCATGATTCTCATCGGATTTCCAACACTCGTGTTTTTTCAGCCAAAAAATGGCCGGAAAGGGAATTTTCTATGGAAAAACAGGGAATTTTCTCTGTGGAGCCTTCGTGTTCTTGTTTCAGCGGGCCTTCAGGATGCTGTGGTGTGCAAAATGATGGGACGGATTGATCGAATGCTTTTGGAAGCCATGATTCTCATCGGATTTCCAACACTCGTGTTTTTTCAGCCAAAAATGGCCGGAAAGGGAATTTTCTATGGAAAAACAGGGAATTTTCTCTGTGGAGCCTTCGTGTTCTTGTTTCAGCGGGCCTTCTGGCTGCTTTGTGGTGTGCAAAATGATGGGACGGATTGATCGAATGCTTTTGGAAGCCAAGATTCTCATCGGATTTCCAACACTCGTGTTTTTTCAGCCAAAAAATGGCCGGAAAGGGAATTTTCTATGGAAAAACAGGGAATTTTCTCCGTGGAGCCTTCGTGTTCTTCTTTCAGCGGGATTTCAGGATGCTGTGGTGTGCAAAATGATGGGACGGATTGATCGAATGCTTTTGGAAGCCATGATTCTCATCGGATTTCCAACACTCGTGTTTTTTCAGCCAAAAAATGGCCGGAAAGGGAATTTTCTATGGAAAAACAGGGAATTTTCTCTGTGGAGCCTTCGTGTTCTTGTTTCAGCGGGCCTTCAGGCTGCTGTGGTGTGCAAAATGATGGGACGGATTGATCGAATGCTTTTCGAAGCCATGATTCTCATCGGATTTCCAACACTCGTGTTTTTTCAGCCAAAAAATGGCCGGAAAGGGAATTTTCTATGGAAAAACAGGGAATTTTCTCTGTGGAGCCTTCGTGTTCTTGTTTCAGCGGGCCTTCAGGCTGCTGTGGTGTGCAAAATGATGGGACGGATTGATCGAATGCTTTTCGAAGCCATGATTCTCATCGGATTTCCAACACTCGTGTTTTTTCAGCCAAAAAATGGCCGGAAAGGGAATTTTCTATGGAAAAACAGGGAATTTTTCTCGTGGAGCCTTCGTGTTCTTGTTTCAGCGGGATTTCAGGCTGCTGTGGTGTGCAAAATGATGGGACGGATTGATCGAATGCTTTTGGAAGCCATGATTCTCATCGGATTTCCAACACTCGTGTTTTTTCAGCCAAAAAATGGCCGGAAAGGGAATTTTCTATGGAAAAACAGGGAATTTTCTCTGTGGAGCCTTCGTGTTCTTGTTTCAGCGGGCCCTCAAGCTGCTGTGGTGTGCAAAATGATGGGACGGATTGATCGAATGCTTTTGGAAGCCATGATTCTCATCGGATTTCCAACACTCGTGTTTTTTCAGCCAAAAAATGGCCGGAAAGGGAATTTTCTATGGAAAAACAGGGAATTTTCTCTGTGGAGCCTTCGTGTTCTTGTTTTCAGCGGGCCTTCGGGATCTTTGTGGTGTGCAAAATGATGGGACGGATTGATCGAATGCTTTTGGAAGCCATGATTCTCATCGGATTTCCAACACTCGTGTTTTTTCAGCCAAAAAATGGCCGGAAAGGGAATTTTCTATGGAAAAACAGGGAATTTTCTCTCGTGGAGCCTTCGTGTTCTTGTTTCAGCGGGCCTTCAGGCTGCTTTGTGGTGTGCAAAATGATGGGACGGATTGATCGAATGCTTTTGGAAGCCATGATTCTCATCGGATTTCCAACACTCGTGTTTTTTCAGCCAAAAAATGGCCGGAAAGGGAATTTTCTATGGAAAACAGGGAATTTTTCTCGTGGAGCCTTCGTGTTCTTGTTTCAGCGGGCCTTCAGGCTGCTGTGGTGTGCAAAATGATGGGACGGATTGATCGAATGCTTTTGGAAGCCATGATTCTCATCGGATTTCCAACACTCGTGTTTTTTCAGCCAAAAAATGGCCGGAAAGGGAATTTTCTATGGAAAAACAGGGAATTTTCTCTGTGGAGACTTTGTGTTCTTGTTTCATCGGGCCTTAAGGCTATTGTGGTGTGCAAAATGATGGGACGGATTGATCGAATGCTTTTGGAAGCCATGATTCTCATCGGATTTCCAACACTCGTGTTTTTTCAGCCAAAAAATGGCCGGAAAGGGAATTTTCTATGGAAAAACAGGGAATTTTCTCTGTGGAGCCTTCGTGTTCTTGTTTCAGCGGGCCTTCAGGCTGCTGTGGTGTGCAAAATGATGGGACGGATTGATCGAATGCTTTTGGAAGCCATGATTCTCATCGGATTTCCAACACTCGTGTTTTTTCAGCCAAAAAATGGCCGGAAAGGGAATTTTCTATGGAAAAACAGGGAATTTTCTCTGTGGAGCCTTCGTGTTCTTGTTTCAGCGGGCCTTCAGGCTGCCGTGGTGTGCAAAATGATGGGACGGATTGATCGAATGCTTTTGGAAGCCATGATTCTCATCGGATTTCCAACACTCGTGTTTTTTCAGCCAAAAAATGGCCGAAAAGGGAATTTTCTTTGGAAAAACAGGGAATTTCTCTGTGGAGCCTTCGTGTTCTTGTTTCAGCGGGCCTTCAGGCTGCCGTGGTGTGCAAAATGATGGGACGGATTGATCGAATGCTTTTGGAAGCCATGATTCTCATCGGATTTCCAACACTCGTGTTTTTTCAGCCAAAAAATGGCCGGAAAGGGAATTTTCTATGGAAAAACAGGGAATTTTCTCTGTGGAGCCTTCGTGTTCTTGTTTCAGCGGGCCTTCAGGCTCCTGTGGCGAGCAAAATGATGGGACGGATTGACTGAATGCTTTTGGAAGCCATGATTCTCATCGGATTTCCAACACTCGTGTTTTTTCAGCCAAAAAATGGCCGGAAAGGGAATTTTCTATGGAAAAACAGGGAATTTTCCCTGTGGACCCTTCGTGTTCCTGTTTCAGCGGGCCTTCAGGCTGCTGTGGTGTGCAAAATGAGGGGACGGATTGATCGAATGCTTTTGGAAGCCATGATTCTCATCGGATTTCCAACACTCGTGTTTTTTCAGCCAAAAAATGGCCGGAAAGGGAATTTTCTATGGAAAAACAGGGAATTTTTCTCGTGGAGCCTTCGTGTTCTTGTTTCAGCGGGCCTTCATTTGGCTTTGTGGTGTGCAAAATGATGGGACGGATTGATCGAATGCTTTTGGAAGCCATGATTCTCATCGGATTTCCAACACTCGTGTTTTTTCAGCCAAAAAATGGCCGGAAAGGGAATTTTCTATGGAAAAACAGGGAATTTTTTCTCGTGGAGCCTTCGTGTCTTGTTTCAGCGGGCCTTCAGGCTGCTGTGGTGTGCAAAATGATGGGACGGATTGATCGAATGCTTTTGGAAGCCATGATTCTCATCGGATCTCCAACACTCGTGTTTTTTCAGCCAAAAAATGGCCGGAAAGGGAATTTTCTATGGAAAAACAGGGAATTTTCTTTGTGGAGCCTTCGTGTTCTTGTTTCAGCGGGCCTTCAGGCTGCTGTGGTGTGCAAAATGATGGGACGGATTGATCGAATGCTTTTGGAAGCCATGATTCTCATCGGATTTCCAACACTCGTGTTTTTTCAGCCAAAAAATGGCCGGAAAGGGAATTTTCTATGGAAAAACAGGGAATTTTCTCTGTGGAGCCTTCGTGTTCTTGTTTCAGCGGGCCTTCTGGCTCCTGTGATGTGCAAAATGATGGGACGGATTGATCGAATGCTTTTGTAAGCCATGATTCGCACCCGATTTCCAAAACTCGTGTTTTTTCAGCCAAAAAATGGACCGAATGGGAATTTTCTATGGAAAAACAGGGAATTTTCTTTGTGGAGCCTTCGTGTTCTTGTTTCAACGGGCCTTCTGGCTTTTGTGTTGTGCAAAATGACGGGACGGATTGATCGAATGCCTTTGGAAGCCATGATTCCCACCCGATTTCCAAAACTCGTGTTTTTTCAGCCAAAAAATGGCCCGAAAGGGAATTTTCTATGGAAAAACAGGGAATTTTCTTTGTTGAGCCTTCGTGTTCTTGTTTCAGCGGGCCTTCTGGCTCCTGTGATGTGCAAAATGATGGGACGGATTGATCGAATGCTTTTGGAAGCCATGATTCTCATCGGATTTCCAACACTCGTGTTTTTTCAGCCAAAAAATGGCCGGAAAGGGAATTTTCTATGGAAAAACAGGGAATTTTTCTCGTGGAGCCTTCGTGTTCTTGTTTCAGCGGGCCTTTCAGGCTCTTTGTGGTGTGCAAAATGATGGGACGGATTGATCGAATGCTTTTGGAAGCCATGATTCTCATCGGATTTCCAACACTCGTGTTTTTTCAGCCAAAAAATGGCCGGAAAGGGAATTTTCTATGGAAAAACAGGGAATTTTCTCTCGTGGAGCCTTCGTGTTCTTGTTTCAGCGGGCCTTCTGGCTGCTGTGGTGTGCAAAATGATGGGACGGATTGATCGAATGCTTTTGGAAGCCATGATTCTCATCGGATTTCCAACACTCGTGTTTTTTCAGCCAAAAAATGGCCGGAAAGGGAATTTTCTATGGAAAAACAGGGAATTCTCTCTGTGGAGCCTTCGTGTTCTTGTTTCAGCGGGCCTTCTGGCTGCTGTGGTGTGCAAAATGATGGGACGGATTGATCGAATGCTTTTGGAAGCCATGATTCTCATCGGATTTCCAACACTCGTGTTTTTTCAGCCAAAAAATGGCCGGAAAGGGAATTTTCTATGGAAAAAAGGGAATTTTCTCTCGTGGAGCCTTCGTGTTCTTGTTTCAGCGGGCCTTCGGCTGCTGTGTGTGCAAAATGATGGGACGGATTGATCGAATGCTTTTGGAAGCCATGATTCTCATCGGATTTCCAACACTCGTGTTTTTTCAGCCAAAAAATGGCCGGAAAGGGAATTTTCTATGGAAAAACAGGGAATTTTCTCTCGTGGAGCCTTCGTGTTCTTGTTTCAGCGGGCCTTCAGGGCTGCTGCTGTGGTGTGCAAAATGATGGGACGGATTGATCGAATGCTTTTGGAAGCCATGATTCTCATCGGATTTCCAACACTCGTGTTTTTTCAGCCAAAAAATGGCCGGAAAGGGAATTTTCTATGGAAAAACAGGGAATTCTCCCAGTCGAGCCTTCGTGTTCTTGTTTCAGCGGGCCTTCAGGCTGCTGTGGTGTGCAAAATGGTGGGACGGATTGATCGAATGCTTTTGGAAGCCATGATTCTCATCGGATTTGCAACACTCGTGTTTTTTAGGCCAAAAAATGGCCGGAAAGGGAATTTTCTATGGAAAAACAGGGAATTTTCTCTGTGGAGCCTTCGTGTTCTTGTTTCAGCGGGCCTTCAGGCTGCTGTGGTGTGCAAAATGGTGGGACGGATTGATCGAATGCTTTTGGAAGCCATGATTCTCATCGGATTTCCAACACTCGTGTTTTTTCAGCCAAAAAATGGCCGGAAAGGGAATTTTCTATGGAAAAACAGGGAATTTTCTCTGTGGAGCCTTCGTGTTCTTGTTTCAGCGGGCCTTCAGGCTGCTGTGGTGTGCAAAATGATGGGACGGATTGATCGAATGCTTTTGGAAGCCATGATTCTCATCGGATTTCCAACACTCGTGTTTTTTCAGCCAAAAAATGGCCGGAAAGGGAATTTTCTATGGAAAAACAGGGAATTTTCTCTGTGGAGCCTTCGTGTTCTTGTTTCAGCGGGCCTTCAGGCTGCTGTGGTGTGTAAAATGATGGGACGGATTGCTCGAATGCTTTTGGAAGCCATGATTCTCATCGGATTTCCAACACTCGTGTTTTTTCAGCCAAAAAATGGCCGGAAAGGGAATTTTCTATGGAAAAACAGGGAATTTTCTTAGTGGAGCCTTCGTGTTCTTGTTTCAGCGGGCCTTCAGGCTGCTGTGGTGTGCAAAATGATGGGACGGATTGCTCGAATGCTTTTGGAAGCCATGATTCTCATCGGATTTCCAACACTCGTGTTTTTTCAGCCAAAAAAAGGCCGGAAAGGGAATTTTCTATGGAAAAACAGGGAATTTTTCTCGTGGAGCCTTCGTGTTCTTGTTTCAGCGGGCCTTCAGGCTGCTGTGGTGTGCAAAATGATGGGACGGATTGATCGAATGCTTTTGGAAGCCATGATTCTCATCGGATTTCCAACACTCGTGTTTTTTCAGCCAAAAAATGGCCGGAAAGGGAATTTTCTATGGAAAAACAGGGAATTTTCTCTGTGGAGCCTTCGTGTTCTTGTTTCAGCGGGCCTTCAGGCTGCTTGTGGTGTGCAAAATGATGGGACGGATTGATCGAATGCTTTTGGAAGCCATGATTCTCATCGGATTTCCAACACTCGTGTTTTTTCAGCCAAAAAATGGCCGGAAAGGGAATTTTCTATGGAAAAACAGGGAATTTTTCTCGTGGAGCCTTCGTGTTCTTGTTTCAGCGGGCCTTCAGGCTCCTGTGGTGTGCAAAATGATGGGACGGATTGATCGAATGCTTTTGGAAGCCATGATTCTCATCGGATTTCCAACACTCGTGTTTTTTCAGCCAAAAAATGGCCGGAAAGGGAATTTTCTATGGAAAAACAGGGAATTTTCTCTGTGGAGCCTTCGTGTTCTTGTTTCAGCGGGCCTTCAGGCTGCTGTGGTGTGCAAAATGATGGGACGGATTGATCGAATGCTTTTGGAAGCCAAGATTCTCATCGGATTTCCAACACTCGTGTTTTTTCGGCCAAAAAATGGCCGGAAAGGGAATTTTCTATGGAAAAACAGGGAATTTTCTCTGTGGAGCCTTCGTGTTCTTGTTTGAGCGGGCCTTCAGGCTGCTGTGGTGTGCAAAATGATGGGACGGATTGATCGAATGCTTTTGGAAGCCATGATTCTCATCGGATTTCCAACACTCGTGTTTTTTCAGCCAAAAAATGGCCGGAAAGGGAATTTTCTATGGAAAAACAGGGAATTTTTCTCGTGGAGCCTTCGTGTTCTTGTTTCAGCGGGCCTTCAGCTGCTGCTGTGGTGTGCAAAATGATGGGACGGATTGATCGAATGCTTTTGGAAGCCATGATTCTCATCGGATTTCCAACACTCGTGTTTTTTCAGCCAAAAAATGGCCGGAAAGGGAATTTTCTATGGAAAAACAGGGAATTTTTCTCGTGTGGAGCCTTCGTGTTCTTGTTTCAGCGGGCCTTCAAAGGCTGCTTTGTGGTGTGTAAAATGATGGGACGGATTGATCGAACGCTTTTGGAAGCCGTGATTCTCATCGGATTTCCAACACTCGTGTTTTTTCAGGCAAAAAATGGCCGGAAAGGGAATTTTGCTATGGAAAAACAGGGAATTTTCTCTGTGGAGCCTTCGTGTTCCTGTTTCAGCGGGCCTTCAGGCCGCGCTGGTGTGTAAAATGATGGGACGGATTGATCGAACGCTTTTGGAAGCCGTGATTCTCATCGGATTTCCAACACTCGTGTTTTTTCAGCCAAAAAATGGCCGGAAAGGGAATTTTCTATGGAAAAACAGGGAATTTTCTCTGTGGAGCCTTCGTGTTCTTGTTTCAGCGGGCCTTCAGGCTGCTGTGGTGTGCAAAATGATGGGACGGATTGATCGAATGCTTTTGGAAGCCATGATTCTCATCGGATTTCCAACACTCGTGTTTTTTCAGCCAAAAAATGGCCGGAAAGGGAATTTTCTATGGAAAAACAGGGAATTTTCTCTGTGGAGCCTTCGTGTTCTTGTTTCAGCGGGCCTTCAGGCTGCTGTGGTGTGCAAAATGATGGGACGGATTGATCGAATGCTTTTGGAAGCCATGATTCTCATCGGATTTCCAACACTCGTGTTTTTTCAGCCAAAAAATGGCCGGAAAGGGAATTTTCTATGGAAAAAAACAGGAATTTTTCTCGTGGAGCCTTCGTGTTCTTGTTTCAGCGGGCCTTCAGGCTGTTGTGGTGTGCAAAATGATGGGACGGATTGATCGAATGCTTTTGGAAGCCATGATTCTCATCGGATTTCCAACACTCGTGTTTTTTTAGCCAAAAAATGGCCGGAAAGGGAATTTTCTATGGAAAAACAGGGAATTTTCTCCGTGGAGCCTTCGTGTTCTTGTTTCAGCGGGCCTTCAGGCTACTGTGGTGTGCAAAATGATGGGACGGATTGATCGAATGCTTTTGGAAGCCATGATTCTCATCGGATTTCCAACACTCGTGTTTTTTAGGCCAAAAAATGGCCGGAAAGGGAATTTTCAATGAAAAAACAGGGAATTTTCTCTGTGGAGCCTTCGTGTTCTTGTTTCAGCAGGCCTTCAAGCTACTGTGGTGTGCAAGATGATGGGACGGATTGACCGAATGCTTTTGGAAGCCATGATTCTCATCGGATTTCCAACACTCGTGTTTTTTCAGCCAAAAAATGGCCGGAAAGGGAATTTTCTATGGAAAAACAGGGAATTTTCTCTGTGGAGCCTTCGTGTTCTTGTTTCAGCGGGCCTTCAGGCTGCTGTGGTCTGCAAAATGATGGGACGGATTGACCGAATGCTTTTGGAAGCCATGATTCTCATCGGATTTCCAACACTCGTGTTTTTTCAGCCAAAAAATGGCCGGAAAGGGAATTTTCTATGGAAAAACAGGGAATTTTCTCTGTGGAGCCTTCGTGTTCTTGTTTCAGCGGGCCTTCAGGCTGCTGTGGTGTGCAAAATGATGGGACGGATTGACCGAATGCTTTTGGAGGCCATGATTCTCATCGGATTTCCAACACTCGTGTTTTTTCAGCCAAAAAATGGCCGGAAAGGGAATTTTCTATGGAAAAACAGGGAATTTTCTCTGTGGAGACTTCGTGTTCTTGTTTCAGCGGGCCTTCAGGCTGCTGTGGTCTGCAAAATGATGGGACGGATTGACCGAATGCTTTTGGAGGCCATGATTCTCATCGGATTTCCAACACTCGTGTTTTTTCAGCCAAAAAATGGCCGGAAAGGGAATTTTCTATGGAAAAACAGGGAATTTTCTCTGTGGAGCCTTCGTGTTCTTGTTTCAGCGGGCCTTCAGGCTGCTGTGGTCTGCAAAATGATGGGACGGATTGACCGAATGCTTTTGGAAGCCATGATTCTCATCGGATTTCCAACACTCGTGTTTTTTCAGCCAAAAAATGGCCGGAAAGGGAATTTTCTATGGAAAAACAGGGAATTTTTCTCGTGGAGCCTTCGTGTTCTTGTTTCAGCGGGCCTTCATGCTGCTGTGGTGTGCAAAATGATGGGACGGATTGATCGAATGCTTTTGGAAGCCATGATTCTCATCGGATTTCCAACACTCGTGTTTTTTCAGCCAAAAATGGCCGGAAAGGGAATTTTCTATGGAAAAACAGGGAATTTTCTCTGTGGAGCCTTCGTGTTCTTGTTTCAGCGGGCCTTCAGGCTGCTGTGGTGTGCAAAATGATGGGACGGATTGATCGAATGCTTTTGGAAGCCATGATTCTCATCGGATTTCCAACACTCGTGTTTTTTCAGCCAAAAAATGGCCGGAAAGGGAATTTTCTATGGAAAAACAGGGAATTTTCTCTGTGGAGCCTTCGTGTTCTTGTTTCAGCGGGCCTTCAGGCTACCGTGGTGTGCAAAATGATGGGACGGATTGATCGAATGCTTTTGGAAGCCATGATTCTCATCGGATTTCCAACACTCGTGTTTTTTCAGCCAAAAAATGGCCGGAAAGGGAATTTTCTATGGAAAAACAGGGAATTTTCTCTGTGGAGCCTTCGTGTTCTTGTTTCAGCGGGCCTTCAGGCTGCTGTGGTGTGCAAAATGATGGGACGGATTGATCGAATGCTTTTGGAAGCCATGATTCTCATCGGATTTCCAACACTCGTGTTTTTTTAGCCAAAAAATGGCCGGAAAGGGAATTTTCTATAGAAAAACAGGGAATTTTCCCCGTGGAGCCTTCGTGTTCTTGTTTCAGCGGGCCTTCAGGCTGTTGTGGTGTGCAAAATGATGGGATGGATTGATTGAATGCTATGGGAAGCCATGGTTCTAATCGGATTTCCAACACTCGTGTTTTTTCAGCCAAAAAATGGCCGGAAAGGGAATTTTCTATGGAAAAACAGGGAATTTTCTCTGTGGAGCCTTCGTGTTCTTGTTTCAGCGGGCCTTCAGGCTGCTGTGGTGTGCAAAATGATGGGACGGATTGATCGAATGCTTTTGGAAGCCATGATTCTCATCGGATTTCCAACACTCGTGTTTTTTCAGCCAAAAAATGGCCGGAAAGGGAATTTTCTATGGAAAAACAGGGAATTTTCTCTGTGGAGCCTTCGTGTTCTTGTTTCAGCGGGCCTTCAAGCTGCTGTGGTGTGCAAAATGATGGGACGGATTGATCGAATGCTTTTGGAAGCCATGATTCTCATCGGATTTCCAACACTCGTGTTTTTTCAGCCAAAAAATGGCCGGAAAGGGAATTTTCTATGGAAAAACAGGGAATTTTCTCTGTGGAGCCTTCGTGTTCTTGTTTCAGCGGGCCTTCAAGCTGCTGTGGTGTGCAAAATGATGATGGGACGGATTGATCGAATGCTTTTGGAAGCCATGATTCTCATCGGATTTCCAACACTCGTGTTTTTTCAGCCAAAAAATGGCCGGAAAGGGAATTTTCTATGGAAAAAAAGGGAATTTTCTCTGTGGAGCCTTCGTGTTCTTGTTTCAGCGGGCCTTCAGTGCTGCTGCGTGGTGTGCAAAATGATGGGACGGATTGATCGAATGCTTTTGGAAGCCATGATTCTCATCGGATTTCCAACACTCGTGTTTTTTCAGCCAAAAAATGGCCGGAAAGGGAATTTTCTATGGAAAAACAGGGAATTTTCTCTGTGGAGCCTTCGTGTTCTTGTTTCAGCGGGCCTTCGGGCTGCTGTGGTGTGCAAAATGATGGGACGGATTGATCGAATGCTTTTGGAAGCCATGATTCTCATCGGATTTCCAACACTCGTGTTTTTTCAGCCAAAAAATGGCCGGAAAGGGAATTTTCTATGGAAAAACAGGGAATTTTCTCTGTGGAGCCTTCGTGTTCTTGTTTCAGCGGGCCTTCAGCTGCTGTGGTGTGCAAAATGATGGGACGGATTGATCGAATGCTTTTGGAAGCCATGATTCTCATCGGATTTCCAACACTCGTGTTTTTTCAGCCAAAAAATGGCCGGAAAGGGAATTTTCTATGGAAAAACAGGGAATTTTTCTCGTGGAGCCTTCGTGTTCTTGTTTCAGCGGGCCTTCAGCTGCTGTGGTGTGCAAAATGATGGGACGGATTGATCGAATGCTTTTGGAAGCCATGATTCTCATCGGATTTCCAACACTCGTGTTTTTTCAGCCAAAAAATGGCCGGAAAGGGAATTTTCTATGGAAAAACAGGGAATTTTCTCTGTGGAGCCTTCGTGTTCTTGTTTCAGCGGGCCTTCAGGCTGCTGTGGTGTGTAAAATGATGGGACGGATTGCTCGAATGCTTTTGGAAGCCATTATTCTCATTGGATTTCCAACAGTCGTGTTTTTTCACCCAAAAAATGGCAGAAAGGGAATTTTCTATGGAAAAACAGGGAATTTTCTCTGTGGAGCCTTCGTTTTCTTGTTTCAGCAGGCCTTCAGCTGCTGTGGTGTGCGAAATGATGGGACGGATTAATCGAATGCCACGGGATGCCATGATTCTGATCGGATTTCCAACACTCGTGTTTTTTCAGCCAAAAAATGGCCGGAAAGGGAATTTTCTATGGAAAAACAGGGAATTTTCTCTGTGGAGCCTTCGTGTTCTTGTTTCAGCGGGCCTTCAGGCTGCTGTGGTGTGCAAAATGATGGGACGGATTGATCGAATGCTTTTGGAGGCCATGATTCTCATCGGATTTCCAACACTCGTGTTTTTTCAGCCGAAAAATGGCCGGAAAGGGAATTTTCTATGGAAAAACCGGGCTGCTGTGGTCTCCGAAATGATGGGACGGATTGACCGAATGGTTTTGGAAGCCATGATTCTCATCGGATTTCCAACACTCGTGTTTTTTCAGCCAAAAAATGGCCGGAAAGGGAATTTTCTATGGAAAAACAGGGAATTTTCTCTGTGGAGCCTTCGTGTTCTTGTTTCAGCGGGCCGGGCCTTCGTGCTGCTGTGGTGTGCAAAATGATGGGACGGATTGATCGAATGCTTTTGGAAGCCATGATTCTCATCGGATTTCCAACACTCGTGTTTTTTCAGCCAAAAAATGGCCGGAAAGGGAATTTTCTATGGAAAAACAGGGAATTTTCTCTCGTGGAGCCTTCGTGTTTTGTTCAGCGGGCCTTCAGCTGCTGTGGTGTGCAAAATGATGGGACGGATTGATCGAATGGTTTTGGAAGCCATGATTCTCATCGGATTTCCAACACTCGTGTTTTTTCAGCCAAAAAATGGCCGGAAAGGGAATTTTCTATGGAAAAACAGGGAATTTTCTCTGTGGAGCCTTCGTGTTCTTGTTTCAGCGGGCCTTCAGGCTGCTGTGGTGTGCAAAATGATGGGACGGATTGATCGAATGCTTTTGGAAGCCATGATTCTCATCGGATTTCCAACACTCGTGTTTTTTCAGCCAAAAAATGGCCGGAAAGGGAATTTTCTATGGAAAAACAGGGAATTTTCTCTGTGGAGCCTTCGTGTTCATGTTTCAGCGGTCCTTCTCGCTACTGTGGTGTGCAAAATGATGGGACGGATTGATCGAATGCTTTTGGAAGCCATGATTCTCATCGGATTTCCAACACTCGTGTTTTTTCAGTCAAAAAATGGCCGGAAAGGGAATTTTCTATGGAAAAACAGGGAATTTTCTTTGTGGAGCCTTCGTATTCTTTTTTCAGCGGGCCTTCAGGCTGCTGTGGTGTGCAAAATGATGGCACGGATTGATCGAATGCGTTTGGAAGCCATGATTCTCATCGGATTTCCCAAACTCGTGTTTTTTCAGCCAAAAAATGGCCAAAAAGGGAATTTTCAATGGAAAAACAGGGAATTTTCTCTGTGGAGCCTTCGTGTTCTTGTTTCAGCGGGCCTTCAGGCTGCTGCGGTGTGCAAAATGATGGCACGGATTGATCGAATGCGTTTGGAAGCCATGATTCTCATCGGATTTCCCAAACTCGTGTTTTTTCAGCCAAAAAATGGCCAGAAAGGGAATTTTCAATGGAAAAACAGGGAATTTTCTCTGTGGAGCCTTCGTGTTCTTGTTTCAGCGGGCCTTCAGGCTGCTGTGATGTGCAAAATGATGGCACGGATTGATCGAATGCTTTTGGAAGCCATGATTCTCATCGGATTTCCAACACTCGTGTTTTTTCAGCCAAAAAATGGCCGTAAAGGGAATTTTCTATGGAAAAAACAGGGAATTTTCTCTTGGGAGCCTTCGTGTTCTTGTTTCAGCGGGCCTTCAGGCTGCTGTGGTGTGCAAAATGATGGGACGGATTGACCGAATGCTTTTGGAAGCCATGATTCTCATCGGATTTCCAACACTCGTGTTTTTTCAGCCAAAAAATGGCCGGAAAGGGAATTTTCTATGGAAAAACAGGGAATTTTCTCTGTGGAGCCTTCGTGTTCTTGTTTCAGCGGGCCTTCGGGCTGCTGTGGTGTGCAAAATGATGGGACGGATTGATCGAATGCTTTTGGAAGCCATGATTCTCATCGGATTTCCAACACTCGTGTTTTTTCAGCCAAAAAATGGCCGGAAAGGGAATTTTCTATGGAAAAACAGGGAATTTTCTCTGTGGAGCCTTCGTGTTCTTGTTTCAGCGGGCCTTCGGGCTGCTGTGGTGTGCAAAATGATGGGACGGATTGATCGAATGCTTTTGGAAGCCATGATTCTCATCGGATTTCCAACACTCGTGTTTTTTCAGCCAAAAAATGGCCGGAAAGGGAATTTTCTATGGAAAAACAGGGAATTTTCTCTCGTGGAGCCTTCGTGTTCTTGTTTCAGCGGGCCTTCGGGCCTGCTTTGTGGTGTGCAAAAATGGGGGATTGATCGAATGCTTTTGGAAGCCATGATTCTCATCGGATTTCCAACACTCGTGTTTTTTCAGCCAAAAAATGGCCGGAAAGGGAATTTTCTATGGAAAAACAGGGAATTTTTCTCGTGGAGCCTTCGTGTTCTTGTTTCAGCGGGCCTTCAAACTGCTGTTGTGTGCAAAATGATGGGACGGATTGATCGAATGCTTTTGGAAGCCATGATTCTCATCGGATTTCCCACACTCGTGTTTTTTCAGCCAAAAAATGGCCGGAAAGGGAATTTTCTATGGAAAAACAGGGAATTTTTCTCGTGGAGCCTTCGTGTTCTTGTTTCAGCGGGCCTTTGCTGCCTGTGGTGTGCAAAATGATGGGACGGATTGATCGAATGGTTTTGGAAGCCATGATTCTCATCGGATTTCCAACACTCGTGTTTTTTCAGCCAAAAAATGGCCGGAAAGGGAATTTTCTATGGAAAAACAGGGAATTTTCTCGGTGGAGCCTTCGTGTTCTTGTTTCAGCGGGCCTTCAGCTGCTTTGTGGTGTGCAAAATGATGGGACGGATTGATCGAATGCTTTTGGAAGCCATGATTCTCATCGGATTTCCAACACTCGTGTTTTTTCAGCCAAAAAATGGCCGGAAAGGGAATTTTCTATGGAAAAACAGGGAATTTTCTCCGTGGAGCCTTCGTGTTCTTGTTTCAGCGGGCCTTCAGGCTGCTGTGGTGTGCAAAATGATGGGACGGATTGATCGAATGGTTTTGGAAGCCATGATTCTCATCGGATTTCCAACACTCGTGTTTTTTCAGCAAAAAAATGGCCGGAAAGGGAATTTTCTATGGAAAAAAACAGGGAATTTTCTCTCGTGGAGCCTTCGTGTTCTTGTTTCAGCGGGCCTTCAGCTGCCGTGGTGTGCAAAATGATGGGACGGATTGATCGAATGCTTTTGGAAGCCATGATTCTCATCGGATTTCCAACACTCGTGTTTTTTCAGCCAAAAAATGGCCGGAAAGGGAATTTTCTATGGAAAAACAGGGAATTTTCTCTGTGGAGCCTTCGTGTTCTTGTTTCAGCAGGCCTTCAGGCTGCTGTGGTGTGCAAAATGATGGGACGGATTGATCGAATGCTTTTGGAAGCCATGATTCTCATCGGATTTCCAACACTCGTGTTTTTTCAGCCAAAAAATGGCCGGAAAAGGAATTTTCTATGGAAAAACAGGGAATTTTTCTCGTGGAGCCTTCGTGTTCTTGTTTCAGCGGGCCTTCGTGCTGCTGTGGTGTGCAAAATGATGGGACGGATTGATCGAATGGTTTTGGAAGCCATGATTCTCATCGGATTTCCAACACTCGTGTTTTTTCAGCCAAAAAATGGCCGGAAAGGGAATTTTCTATGGAAAAACAGGGAATTTTTCTCGTGGAGCCTTCGTGTTCTTGTTTCAGCGGGCCTTCAGGCTGCTGTGGTGTGCAAAATGATGGGACGGATTGATCGAATGCTTTTGGAAGCCATGATTCTCATCGGATTTCCAACACTCGTGTTTTTTCAGCCAAAAAATGGCCGGAAAGGGAATTTTCTATGGAAAAACAGGGAATTTTTCTCGTGGAGCCTTCGTGTTCTTGTTTCAGCGGGCCTTCAGGCTGCTGTGGTGTGCAAAATGATGGGACGGATTGATCGAATGGTTTTGGAAGCCATGATTCTCATCGGATTTCCAACACTCGTGTTTTTTCAGCCAAAAAATGGCCGGAAAGGGAATTTTCTATGGAAAAACAGGGAATTTTCTCTCGTGGAGCCTTCGTGTTCTTGTTTCAGCGGGCCTCAGGCTGCTGCTTTGTGGTGTGCAAAATGATGGGACGGATTGATCGAATGCTTTTGGAAGCCATGATTCTCATCGGATTTCCAACACTCGTGTTTTTTCAGCCAAAAAATGGCCGGAAAGGGAATTTTCTATGGAAAAACAGGGAATTTTCTCTCGTGGAGCCTTCGTGTTCTTGTTTCAGCGGGCCTTCAGGCTGCTGTGTGGTGTGCAAAATGATGGGACGGATTGATCGAATGGTTTTGGAAGCCATGATTCTCATCGGATTTCCAACACTCGTGTTTTTTCAGCCAAAAAATGGCCGGAAAGGGAATTTTCTATGGAAAAACAGGGAATTTTTCTCGTGGAGCCTTCGTGTTCTTGTTTCAGCGGGCCTTCTGGCTACTGTGGTGTGCAAAATGATGGGGCGGATTGATCGAATGCTTTTGGAAGCCATGATTCTCAACGGATTTCCAACAATCGTGTTTTTTCCCCCAAAAAATGGCCGGAAAGGGAATTTTCTATGGAAAACAGGGAATTTTCACTGTGGAGTCTTCGTGTTTTTCTTTCAGCGGGCCTTCAGGCTGCAACGATGTCCAAAGTGATGGGACGAATTGATCGAATGCTTTCGGAAGCCATGATTCTCAACGGATTTCCGACAATCATGTTTTTTCAGCCAAAAAATGGCCGGAAAGGGAATTTTCTAAGGAAAAAAAAATTTTTTCTCTCGTGGAGCCTTCGTGTTCTTGTTTCAGCGGGCCTTCGGGCTGCTGCTGTGGTGTGCAAAATGATGGGACGGATTGATCGAATGGTTTTGGAAGCCATGATTCTCATCGGATTTCCAACACTCGTGTTTTTTCAGCCAAAAAATGGCCGGAAAGGGAATTTTCTATGGAAAAACAGGGAATTTTCTCTGTGGAGCCTTCGTGTTCTTGTTTCAGCGGGCCTTCATGCTGCTGTGGTGTGCAAAATGATGGGACGGATTGATCGAATGCTTTTGGAAGCCATGATTCTCATCGAATTTCAAACACTCGTGTTTTTTCAGCCAAAAAATGGCCGGAAAGAGAATTTCTATGGAAAAACAGGGAATTTTCTCTGTGGAGCCTTCGTGTTCTTGTTTCAGCGGGCCTTCATGCTGCTGTGGTGTGCAAAATGATGGGACGGATTGATCGAATGCTTTTGGAAGCCATGATTCTCATCGAATTTCCAACACTCGTGTTTTTTCAGCCAAAAAATGGCCGGAAAGGGAATTTTCTATGGAAAAACAGGGAATTTTCTCTGTGGAGCCTTCGTGTTCTTGTTTCAGCGGGCCTTCAGTCTGCTGTGGTGTGCAAAATGATGGGACGGATTGATCGAATGCTTTTGGAAGCCATGATTCTCATCGGATTTCCAACACTCGTGTTTTTTCAGCCAAAAAATGGCTGGAAAGGGAATTTTCTATGGAAGAAGAGGGAATTTTCTCTGTGGAGCCTTCGTGTTCTTGTTTCAGCGAGCCTTCAAGCTGCTGTCGAGTGCAAAATGATGGGACGGATTGATCGAATGCTTTTGGAAGCCATGATTCTCATCGGATCTCCAACACTCGTGTTTTTTCAGCCAAAAAATGGCTGAAAAGGGAATTTTCTATGGTAAAACAGGGAATTTTCTCTGTGGAGCCTTCGCGTTCTTGTTTCAGCGAGCCTTCAGGCTGCTGTAGAGTGCAAAATGATGGGACGGATTGATCGAATGCTTTTGGAAGCCATGATTCTCATCGGATCTCCAACACTCGTGTTTTTTCAGCCAAAAAATGGCTGAAAAGGGAATTTTCTATGGTAAAACAGGGAATTTTCTCTGTGGAGCCTTCGTGTTCTTGTTTCAGCGGGCCTTCAGGCTGCTGTGGTGTGCAAAATGATGGGACGGATTGACCGAATTGTTTTGGAAGCCATGATTCTCATCGGATTTCCAACACTCGTGTTTTTTCTGGCAAAAAATGGCCGTAAAGGGAATTTTCTATGGAAAAACAGGGAATTTTCTCTGTGGAGCCTTCGTGTTCTTGTTTCAGCGGGCCGTCAGGCTGCTGTGGTGTGCAAAATGATGGGACGGATTGATCGAATGCTTTTGGAAGCCATGATTCTCATCGGATTTCCAACACTCGTGTTTTTTCAGCCAAAAAATGGCCGGAAAGGGAATTTTCTATGGAAAAAAAGGGAATTTTCTCTGTGGAGCCTTCGTGTTCTTGTTTCAGCGGGCCTTCAGGCTGCTGTGGTGTGCAAAATGATGGGACGGATTGATCGAATGCTTTTGGAAGCCATGATTCTCATCGAATTTCAAACACTCGTGTTTTTTCAGCCAAAAAATGGCCGGAAAGGGAATTTTCTATGGAAAAACAGGGAATTTTCTCTGTGGAGCCTTCGTGTTCTTGTTTCAGCGGGCCTTCATGCTGCTGTGGTGTGCAAAATGATGGGACGGATTGATCGAATGCTTTTGGAAGCCATGATTCTCATCGAATTTCAAACACTCGTGTTTTTTCAGCCAAAAAATGGCCGGAAAGGGAATTTTCTATGGAAAAACAGGGAATTTTCTCTGTGGAGCCTTCGTGTTCTTGTTTCAGCGGGCCTTCAGGCTGCTGTGGTGTGCAAAATGATGGGACGGATTGATCGAATGGTTTTGGAAGCCATGATTCTCATCGGATTTCCAACACTCGTGTTTTTTCAGCCAAAAAATGGCCGGAAAGGGAATTTTCTATGGAAAAACAGGGAATTTTTCTCGTGGAGCCTTCGTGTTCTTGTTTCAGCGGGCCTTCGGGCCTTGCTGTGGTGTGCAAAATGATGGGACGGATTGATCGAATGCTTTTGGAAGCCATGATTCTCATCGGATTTCCAACACTCGTGTTTTTTCAGCCAAAAAATGGCCAGAAAGGGAATTTTCTATGGAAAAACAGGGAATTTTCTCTGTGGAGCCTTCGTGTTCTTGTTTCAGCGGGCCTTCAGGCTGCTGTGGTGTGCAAAATGATGGCACGGATTGATCGAATGCGTTTGGAAGCCATGATTCTCATCGGATTTCCAAAACTCGTGTTTTTTCAGCCAAAAAATGGCCCGAATGGGAATTTTCTATGGAAAAACAGGGAATTTTCTCTGTGGAGCCTTCGTGTTCTTGTTTCAGCGGGCCTTCAGGCTGCTGTGGTGTGCAAAATGATGGCACGGATTGATCGAATGCGTTTGGAAGCCATGATTCTCATCGGATTTCCAAAACTCGTGTTTTTTCAGCCAAAAAATGACCAGAAAGGGAATTTTCTATGGAAAAACAGGGAATTTTCCCTGTAGAGCCATGGTGTTCTTGTTTTAGCGGGCCTTCAGGCTGCTGTGGTGTGCAAAATGATGGGACGGATTGATCGAATGCTTTTGGAAGCCATGATTCTCATCGGATTTCCCACAGTCGTGTTTTTTAGGCCAAAAAGTGGCCGGAAATGGAATTTTCTATGTAAAAACAGGGAATTTTCTCGGTAGAGCCTTCGTGTTCTTGTTTCAGCGGGCCTTCAAACTGCTGTTGTGTGCAAAATGATGGGACGGATTGATCGAATGCTTTTGGAAGCCATGATTCTCATCGGATTTCCCACACTCGTGTTTTTTAGGCCAAAAAATGGCCGGAAAGGGAATTTTTTATGGAAAAACAGGGAATTTTCTCTGTAGAGCCATGGTGTTCTTGTTTTAGCGGGCCTTCAGGCTGCTGTGGTGTGCAAAATGATGGGACGGATTGACCGAATGGTTTTGGAAGCCATGATTCTCATCGGATTTCCAACACTCGTGTTTTTTCAGCCAAAAAATGGCCGGAAAGGGAATTTTCTATGGAAAAACAGGGAATTTTCTCTCGTGGAGCCTTCGTGTTCTTGTTTCAGCACGCCTTCAGGCTGCTGTCATGTGCAAAATGATGGGACAGATTGATCGAATGCTTTTGCAACCATGATTCCCATCAGATTTCCAACACTCGTGTTTTTTCAGCCAAAAAGTGGCCCGAAAGGGAATTTTATAACGAAAAAACAGGGAATTTTCTCTGTGGAGCCTTCGTGTTCTTGTTTTAGCGGGCCTTCAGGCTGCTGTGGCGTGCAAAATGATGGGACGGATTGATCGAATGCTTTTGGCAGCCATGATTCCTATCGGATTTCCAACACTCGTGTTTTTTCAGCCAAAAAATGGCCCGAAAGGGAATTTTCTAAGGAAAAACAGGGAATTTTCTCTGTGGAGCCTTCATGTTCTTGTTTCAGCGGGCCTTCAGCTGCTTTGTGGTGTGCAAAATGATGGGACGGATTGATCGAATGTTTTGGAAGCCATGATTCTCATCGGATTTCCAACACTCGTGTTTTTTCAGCCAAAAAATGGCCGGAAAGGGAATTTTCTATGGAAAAACAGGGAATTTTCTCTGTGGAGCCTTCGTGTTCTTGTTTCAGCGGGCCTTCAGGCTGCTGTGGTGTGCAAAATGATGGGACGGATTGATCGAATGCTTTTGGAAGCCATGATTCTCATCGGATTTCCAACACTCGTGTTTTTTCAGCCAAAAAATGGCCGGAAAGGGAATTTTCTATGGAAAAACAGGGAATTTTCTCTGTGGAGCCTTCGTGTTCTTGTTTCAGCGAGCCTTCAGGCTGCTGTAGAGTGCAAAATGATGGGACGGATTGATCGAATGCTTTTGGAAGCCATGATTCTCATCGGATCTCCAACACTCGTGTTTTTTCAGCCAAAAAATGGCTGGAAAGGGAATTTTCTATGGAAAAACAGGGAATTTTCTCTGTGGAGCCTTCGTGTTCTTGTTTCAGCGAGCCTTCAAGCTGCTGTCGAGTGCAAAATGATGGGACGGATTGATCGAATGCTTTTGGAAGCCATGATTCACATCGTATTTCAAACACTCGTGCTTTTTAAGCCAAAAAATGGCTGAAAAGGGAATTTTCTATGGTAAAACAGGGAATTTTCTCTCGTGGAGCCTTCGTGTTCTTGTTTCAGCGGGCCTTCAGCTGCTGTGGTGTGCAAAATGATGGGACGGATTGATCGAATGGTTTTGGAAGCCATGATTCTCATCGGATTTCCAACACTCGTGTTTTTTCAGCCAAAAAATGGCCGGAAAGGGAATTTTCTATGGAAAAACAGGGAATTTTTCTCGTGGAGCCTTCGTGTTCTTGTTTCAGCGGGCCTTCAGCTGCTGTGGTGTGCAAAATGATGGGACGGATTGATCGAATGCTTTTGGAAGCCATGATTCTCATCGGATTTCCAACACTCGTGTTTTTTCAGCCAAAAAATGGCCGGAAAGGGAATTTTCTATGGAAAAACAGGGAATTTTCTCTGTGGAGCCTTCGTGTTCTTGTTTCAGCGGGCCTTCAGGCTGCCGTGGTGTGCAAAATGATGGGACGGATTGATCGAATGCTTTTGGAAGCCATGATTCTCATCGGATTTCCAACACTCGTGTTTTTTCAGCCAAAAAATGGCCGGAAAGGGAATTTTCTATGGAAAAACAGGGAATTTTTCTCGTGGAGCCTTCGTGTTCTTGTTTCAGCGGGCCTTCGGGCTGCTGCCGTGGTGTGCAAAATGATGGGACGGATTGATCGAACGGTTTTCGAAGCCATGATTCTCATCGGATTTCCAACACTCGTGTTTTTTCAGCCAAAAAATGGCCGGAAAGGGAATTTTTTATGAAAAAACAGGGAATTTTCTCTGTGGAGCCTTCGTGTTCTTGTTTTAGCGGGCCTTCGAGGTGCTGTGATGTGCAAAATGATGGGACGGATTGATCGAATGCTTTTGGAAGCCATGATTCTCATCGGATTTCCAACACTCGTGTTTTTTCAGCCAAAAAATGGCCGGAAAGGGAATTTTCTATGGAAAAACAGGGAATTTTCTCTCGTGGAGCCTTCGTGTTCTTGTTTCAGCGGGCCTTCGGGCTGCTGCTGTGGTGTGCAAAATGATGGGACGGATTGATCGAATGTTTTGGAAGCCATGATTCTCATCGGATTTCCAACACTCGTGTTTTTTCAGCCAAAAAATGGCCGAAAGGGAATTTTCTATGGAAAAAACAGGGAATTTTCTCTCGTGGAGCCTTCGTGTTCTTGTTTCAGCGGGCCTTCGGGCTGCTGTGGTGTGCAAAATGATGGGACGGATTGATCGAATGGTTTTGGAAGCCATGATTCTCATCGGATTTCCAACACTCGTGTTTTTTCAGCCAAAAAATGGCCGGAAAGGGAATTTTCTATGGAAAAACAGGGAATTTTTCTCGTGGAGCCTTCGTGTTCTTGTTTCAGCGGGCCTTCAAAAGATGGGCTGCTTTGTGGTGTGCAAAATGATGGGACGGATTGATCGAATGGTTTTGGAAGCCATGATTCTCATCGGATTTCCAACACTCGTGTTTTTTAAGCCAAAAAATGGCCGGAAAAGGAATTTTCTATGGAAAAACAGGGAATTTTCTCCGTGGAGCCTTCCTGTTCTTGTTTCAGCGGGCTTTCATGCTGCTGTGGTGAGCAAAATGATGGGATGGATTGATCGAATGCTTTAAGAAGCCATGATTCTCATCGGATCTCCAAGACTCGTGTTTTTTACGCCAAAAAATGGCCGGAAAGGGAATTTTCTATGGAAAAACAGGGAATTTTCTCCATGGAGCCTTCGTGTTCTTGTTTCAGCGGTCCTTCAGGCTGCAGTGGTGTGTAAAATGATGGGACGGATTGATCGAATGCTTTTGGAAACCATGATTCTCATCGGATTTCCAACACTCGTGTTTTTTCAGCCAAAAAATGGCCGGAAAGGGAATTTTCTATGGAAAAACAGGGAATTTTCTCTGTGGAGCCTTCGTGTTCTTGTTTCAGCGGGCCTTCAGGCTGCTGTGGTGTGCAAAATGATGGGACGGATTGATCGAATGCTTTTGGAAGCCATGATTCTCATCGGATTTCCAACACTCGTGTTTTTTCAGCCAAAAAATGGCCGGAAAGGGAATTTTCTATGGAAAAACAGGGAATTTTTTCTGTGGAGCCTTCGTGTTCTTGTTTCAGCGGGCCTTCAGGCTGCTGTGGTGTGCAAAATGATGGGACGGATTGATCGAATGCTTTTGGAAGCCATGATTCTCATCGGATTTCCAACACTCGTGTTTTTTCAGCCAAAAAATGGCCGGAAAGGGAATTTTCTATGGAAAAACAGGGAATTTTCTCTGTGGAGCCTTCGTGTTCTTGTTTCAGCGGGCCTTCAGGCTGTTGTGGTGTGCAAAATGATGGGACGGATTGATCGAATGCTTTTGGAAGCCATGATTCTCATCGGATTTCCAACACTCGTGTTTTTTCAGCCAAAAAATGGCCGGAAAGGGAATTTTCTATGGAAAAACAGGGAATTTTTCTCGTGGAGCCTTCGTGTTCTTGTTTCAGCGGGCCTTCAGGCTGCTGTGGTGTGCAAAATGATGGGACGGATTGATCGAATGGTTTTGGAAGCCATGATTCTCATCGGATTTCCAACACTCGTGTTTTTTCAGCCAAAAAATGGCCGGAAAGGGAATTTTCTATGGAAAAACACGAATTTTCTCTCGTGGAGCCTTCGTGTTCTTGTTTCAGCGGGCCTTCAGCTGCCTTTGTGGTGTGCAAAATGATGGGACGGATTGATCGAATGGTTTTGGAAGCCATGATTCTCATCGGATTTCCAACACTCGTGTTTTTTCAGCCAAAAAATGGCCGGAAAGGGAATTTTCTATGGAAAAAAGGGAATTTTTCTCGTGGAGCCTTCGTGTTCTTGTTTCAGCGGGCCTTCAGGGCTGCCGTGGTGTGCAAAATGATGGGACGGATTGATCGAATGCTTTTGGAAGCCATGATTCTCATCGGATTTCCAACACTCGTGTTTTTTCAGCCAAAAAATGGCCGGAAAGGGAATTTTCTATGGAAAAACAGGGAATTTTCTCTCGTGGAGCCTTCGTGTTCTTGTTTCAGCGGGCCTTCGGGCCTTCGTGCTGCTGTGGTGTGCAAAATGATGGGACGGATTGATCGAATGCTTTTGGAAGCCATGATTCTCATCGAATTTCAAACACTCGTGTTTTTTCAGCCAAAAAATGGCCGGAAAGGGAATTTTCTATGGAAAAACAGGGAATTTTCTCTGTGCAGCCTTCGTGTTCTTGTTTCGGGCCGGGCCTTCAGCTGCCGTGGTGTGCAAAATGATGGGACGGATTGATCGAATGGTTTTGGAAGCCATGATTCTCATCGGATTTCCAACACTCGTGTTTTTTCAGCCAAAAAATGGCCGGAAAGGGAATTTTCTATGGAAAAACAGGAATTTTCTCTCGTGGAGCCTTCGTGTTCTTGTTTCAGCGGGCCTTCAAGCTGCTTGTGTGGTGTGCAAAATGATGGGACGGATTGATCGAATGGTTTTGGAAGCCATGATTCTCATCGGATTTCCAACACTCGTGTTTTTTCAGCCAAAAAATGGCCGGAAAGGGAATTTTCTATGGAAAAACAGGGAATTTTCTCTCGTGGAGCCTTCGTGTTCTTGTTTCGGGCGGGCCTTCGCTGCTGCTGTGGTGTGCAAAATGATGGGACGGATTGACCGAATGCTTTTGGAAGCCATGATTCTCATCGGATTTCCAACACTCGTGTTTTTTCAGCCAAAAAATGGCCGGAAAGGGAATTTTCTATGGAAAAGCAGGGAATTTTCTCTGTGGAGCCTTCGTGTTCTTGTTTCAGCGGGCCTTCAGGCTGCTGTGGTCTCCGAAATGATGGGACGGATTGACCGAATGGTTTTGGAAGCCATGATTCTCATCGGATTTCCAACACTCGTGTTTTTTCAGCCAAAAAATGGCCGTAAAGGGAATTTTCTATGGAAAAACAGGGAATTTTCTCTGTGGAGCCTTCGTGTTCTTGTTTCAGCGGGCCTTCAGGCTGCTGTGGTGTGCAAAATGATGGGACGGATTGACCGAATGCTTTTGGAAGCCATGATTCTCATCGGATTTCCAACACTCGTGTTTTTTCAGCCAAAAAATGGCCGGAAAGGGAATTTTCTATGGAAAAACAGGGAATTTTCTCTGTGGAGCCTTCGTGTTCTTGTTTCAGCGGGCCTTCAGGCTGCCGTGGTGTGCAAAATGATGGGACGGATTGATCGAATGGTTTTGGAAGCCATGATTCTCATCGGATTTCCAACACTCGTGTTTTTTCAGCCAAAAAATGGCCGGAAAGGGAATTTTCTATGGAAAAACAGGGAATTTTCTCTGTGGAGCCTTCGTGTTCTTGTTTCAGCGGGCCTTCAGGCTGGAATTTTTGTGGTGTGTAAAATGATGGGACCGATTGATCGAATGCTTTTGGAAGCCATGATTCTCATCGGATTTCCAACACTCGTGTTTTTTCAGCCAAAAAATGGCTGGAAAGGGAATTTTCTATGGAAAAACAGGGAATTTTCTCTGTGGAGCCTTCGTGTTCTTGTTTCAGCGAGCCTTCAGGCTGCTGTAGAGTGCAAAATGATGGGACGGATTGATCGAATGCTTTTGGAAGCCATGATTCTCATCGGATTTCCAACACTCGTGTTTTTTCAGCCAAAAAATGGCCGGAAAGGGAATTTTCTATGGAAAAACAGGGAATTTTCTCCGTGGAGCCTTAGTGTACTTGTTTCAGCGGGCCTTCTGGCTGCTGTGGTGTGCAAAATCATGGGACGGATTGATTGAATGCTTCGGGAAGCCATGATTCTCATCGGATTTCCAAAACTCGTGTTTTTTCAGCCAAAAAATGGCCCGAATGGGAATTTTCTATGGAAAAACAGGGAATTTTCCTAGTGGAGCCTTCGTGTTCTTGTTTCAGCGGGCCTTCATGCTGCTGTGGTGTGCAAAATGATGGGACGGATTGATCGAATGCTTTTGGAAGCCATGATTCTCATCGAATTTCAAACACTCGTGTTTTTTCAGCCAAAAAATGGCCGGAAAGGGAATTTTCTATGGAAAAACAGGGAATTTTTTTTGTGGAGCCTTCGTGTTCTTGTTTCAGCGGGCCTTCAAAGGCTGTGGTGTGCAAAATGTTGGTACGGATTGATCGAATGCTTTTGGAAGCGATGATTCTCATCGGATTTCCAACACTCGTGTTTTTTCAGCCAAAAAATGGCCGGAAAGGGAATTTTCTATGGAAAAAACAGGGAATTTTCTCTCGTGGAGCCTTCGTGTTCTTGTTTCAGCGGGCCTTCGGGCTGCTGTGGTGTGCAAAATGATGGGACGGATTGATCGAATGCTTTTGGAAGCCATGATTCTCATCGGATTTCCAACACTCGTGTTTTTTCAGCCAAAAAATGGCCGGAAAGGGAATTTTCTATGGAAAAACAGGGAATTTTCTCTCGTGGAGCCTTCGTGTTCTTGTTTCAGCGGGCCTTCAAAGGCTGTGGTGTGCAAAATGATGGGACGGATTGATCGAATGCTTTGGGAAGCCATGATTCTCATCGGATTTCCAACACTCGTGTTTTTTCAGCCAAAAAATGGCCGGAAAGGGAATTTTCTATGGAAAAACAGGGAATTTTCTCTGTGGAGCCTTCGTGTTCTTGTTTCAGCGGGCCTTCAGGCTGCTGTGGGGTGCAAAATGATGGGACGGATTGATCGAATGCTTTTGGAAGCCATGATTCTCATCGGATTTCCAACACTCGTGTTTTTTCAGCCAAAAAATGGCCGGAAAGGGAATTTTCTATGGAAAAACAGGGAATTTTCTCTGTGGAGCCTTCGTGTTCTTGTTTCAGCGGGCCTTCAGGCTGCTGTGGTGTGCAAAATGATGGGACGGATTGATCGAATGCTTTTGGAAGCCATGATTCTCATCGGATTTCCAACACTCGTGTTTTTTCAGCCAAAAAATGGCCGGAAAGGGAATTTTCTATGGAAAAACAGGGAATTTTCTCTGTGGAGCCTTCGTGTTCTTGTTTCAGCGGGCCTTCATGCTGCTGTGGTGTGCAAAATGATGGGACGGATTGATCGAATGCTTTTGGAAGCCATGATTCTCATCGGATTTCCAACACTCGTGTTTTTTCAGCCAAAAAATGGCCGGAAAGGGAATTTTCTATGGAAAAACAGGGAATTTTCTCTGTGGAGCCTTCGTGTTCTTGTTTCAGCGGGCCTTCAGGCTGCTGTGGTGTGCAAAATGATGGGACGGATTGATCGAATGCTTTTGGAAGCCATGATTCTCATCGGATTTCCAACACTCGTGTTTTTTCAGCCAAAAAATGGCCGGAAAGGGAATTTTTTATGGAAAAACAGGGAATTTAGTCTGTGGAGCCATCGTGTTCTTGTTTCAGAAGGCCTTCAAACTGCTGTTGTGTGCAAAATGATGGGACGGATTGATCGAATGCTTTTGGAAGCCATGATTCTCATCGGATTTCCAACACTCGTGTTTTTTCAGCCAAAAAATGGCCGGAAAGGGAATTTTCTATGGAAAAACAGGGAATTTTCTCTGTGGAGCCTTCGTGTTCTTGTTTCAGCGGGCCTTCAGGCTGCTGTGGTGTGCAAAATGATGGGACGGATTGATCGAATGCTTTTGGAAGCCATGATTCTCATCGGATTTCCAACACTCGTGTTTTTTCAGCCAAAAAATGGCCGGAAAGGGAATTTTCTATGGAAAAAAAAGGGAATTTTCTCTGTGGAGCCTTCTTGTTCTTGTTTCAGCAGGCCTTCAGCTGCTTTGTGGTGTGCAAAATGATGGGACGGATTGATCGAATGCTTTTGGAAGCCATGATTCTCATCGGATTTCCAACACTCGTGTTTTTTCAGCCAAAAAATGGCCGGAAAGGGAATTTTCTATGGAAAAATAGGGAATTTTTCTCGTGGAGCCTTCGTGTTCTTGTTTCAGCGGGCCTTCAGGCTGCTGTGGTGTGCAAAATGATGGGACGGATTGATCGAATGGTTTTGGAAGCCATGATTCTCATCGGATTTCCAACACTCGTGTTTTTTAGGCCAAAAAATGGCCGGAAAGGGAATTTTCTATGGAAAAACAGGGAATTTTCTCCGTGGAGCCTTCGTGTTCTTGTTTCAGCGGGCCTTCAGGCTGCTGTGGTGTGCAAAATGATGGGACGGATTGATCGAATGGTTTTGGAAGCCATGATTCTCATCGGATTTCCAACACTCGTGTTTTTTAAGCCAAAAAATGGCCGGAAAGGGAATTTTCTATGGAAAAACAGGGAATTTTCTCTGTGGAGCCTTCGTGTTCTTGTTTCAGCGGGCCTTCATGCTGCTGTGGTGTGCAAAATGATGGGACGGATTGATCGAATGCTTTAGGCAGCCATGATTCCCATCGGATTTCCAACACTCGTGTTTTTTCAGCCAAAAAATGGCCGGAAAGGGAATTTTCTATGGAAAAACAGGGAATTTTCTCTCGTGGAGCCTTCGTGTTCTTGTTTCAGCGGGCCTTGGGCTGCTTGTGGTGTGCAAAATGATGGGACGGATTGATCGAATGGTTTTGGAAGCCATGATTCTCATCGGATTTCCAACACTCGTGTTTTTTCAGCCAAAAAATGGCCGGAAAGGGAATTTTCTATGGAAAAACAGGGAATTTTCTCTCGTGGAGCCTTCGTTTCTTTTTCAGCGGGCCTTCTTCAGGCCGCTTTGTGGTGTGCAAAATGAGGGGACGGATTGATCGAATGGTATGGGAAGCCATGATTTTCATCGGATTTCCAACACTCGTGTTTTTTCAGCCAAAAAATGGCCGGAAAGGGAATTTTCTATGGAAAAACAGGGAATTTTCTCTGTGGAGCCTTCGTGTTGTTGTTTCAGCGGGCCTTCTGGCTGCTGTGGTGTGCAAAATGATGGGACGGATTGATCGAATGCTTTTCGAAGCCATGATTCTCATCGGATTTCCAACACTCGTGTTTTTTCAGCCAAAAAATGGCCGGAAAGGGAATTTTCTATGGAAAAACAGGGAATTTTCTCTGTGGAGCCTTCGTGTTGTTGTTTCAGCGGGCCTTCTGGCTGCTGTGGTGTGCAAAATGATGGGACGGATTGATCGAATGGTTTTGGAAGCCATGATTCTCATCGGATTTCCAACACTCGTGCTTTTTCAGCCAAAAAATGGCCGGAAAGGGAATTTTCTATGGAAAAACAGTGAATTTTCTCTGTGGAGCCTTCGTGTTCATGTTTCAGCGGGCCTTCAGCTGCTGTGGTGTGCAAAATGAGGGGACGGATTGATCGAATGGTATGGGAAGCCATGATTCTCATCGGATTTCCAACACTCGTGTTTTTTCAGCCAAAAAATGGCCGGAAAGGGAATTTTCTATGGAAAAACAGGGAATTTTCTCTGTGGAGCCTTCGTGTTCTTGTTTCAGCGGGCCTTCAGGCTGCTGTGGTGTGCAAAATGATGGGACGGATTGATCGAATGCTTTTGGAAGCCATGATTCTCATCGGATTTCCAACACTCGTGTTTTTTCAGCCAAAAAATGGCCGGAAAGGGAATTTTCTATGGAAAAACAGGGAATTTTCTCTGTGGAGCCTTCGTGTTCTTGTTTCAGCGGGCCTTCAGGCTCCTGTGGCGAGCAAAATGATGGGACGGATTGACTGAATGCTATGGGAAGCCATGGTTCTAATCGGATTTCCAACACTCGTGTTTTTTCAGCCAAAAAATGGCCGGAAAGGGAATTTTCTATGGAAAAACAGGGAATTTTCTCTGTGGAGCCTTCGTGTTCTTGTTTCAGCGGGCCTTCAGGCTGCTGTGGTGTGCAAAATGATGGGACGGATTGATCGAATGTTTTTGGAAGCCAAGATTCTCATCGGATTTCCAACACTCGTGTTTTTTTTCAGCCAAAAAATGGCCGGAAAGGGAATTTTCTATGGAAAAACAGGGAATTTTCTCTGTGGAGCCTTCGTGTTCTTGTTTCAGCGGGCCTTCAGGCTGTTGTGGCGAGCAAAATGATGGGACGGATTGACTGAATGCTATGGGAAGCCATGGTTCTAATCGGATTTCCAACACTCGTGTTTTTTCAGCCAAAAAATGGCCGGAAAGGGAATTTTCCATGGAAAAACAGGGAATTTTCTCTGTGGAGTCGCCGTGTTCTTGTTTCAGCGAGCCTTCAGGCTGCCGTGATGTGCAAAATGATGGGACGGATTGATCGAATGCTTTTGGAAGCCATGATTCTCATCGGATTTCCAACACTCGTGTTTTTTCAGCCAAAAAATGGGTGGAAAGGGAATTTTCCATGGAAAACAGGGAATTTTCTCTGGTGGAGCCGTCGGGTTCTTGTTTCAGCGGGCCTTCATGCTGCTGTGGTCTGCAAAATGATGGGACGGATTGATCGAATGGTTTGGGAAGCCATGATTCTCATCGGATTTCCAACACTCGTGTTTTTTCAGCCAAAAAATGGCCGGAAAGGGAATTTTCTATGGAAAAACAGGGAATTTTTCTCGTGGAGCCTTCGTGTTCTTGTTTCAGCGGGCCTTCAGCTGCTGTGGTGTGCAAAATGATGGGACGGATTGATCGAATGTTTGGGAAGCCATGATTCTCATCGGATTTCCAACACTCGTGTTTTTTCAGCCAAAAAATGGCCGGAAAGGGAATTTTCTATGGAAAAACAGGGAATTTTTCTCTCGTGGAGCCTTCGTGTTCTTGTTTCAGCGGGCCTTCGGGCTGCTTTGTGGTGTGCAAAATGATGGGACGGATTGATCGAATGGTTTGGGAAGCCATGATTCTCATCGGATTTCCAACACTCGTGTTTTTTCAGCCAAAAAATGGCCGGAAAGGGAATTTTCTATGGAAAAACAGGGAATTTTCTCTCGTGGAGCCTTCGTGTTCTTGTTTCAGCGGGCCTTCAGCTGCTGTGGTGTGCAAAATGATGGGACGGATTGATCGAATGCTTTGGGAAGCCATGATTCTCATCGGATTTCCAACACTCGTGTTTTTTCAGCCAAAAAATGGCCGGAAAGGGAATTTTCTATGGAAAAACAGGGAATTTTCTCTGTGGAGCCTTCGTGTTCTTGTTTCAGCGGGCCTTCTGGCTGCTGTGGTGTGCAAAATCATGGGACGGATTGATCGAATGCTATGGGAAGCCATGATTCTCATCGGATTTCCAACACTCGTGTTTTTTTAGCCAAAAAATTGCGGGAAAGGGAATTTGGTATGGAAAAACAAGGAATTTTCTCTGTGGAGCCTTCGTGTTCTTGTTTCAGCAGGCCTTCAGGCTGCTGTGGTGTGCGAAATGATGGGACGGATTAATCGAATGCCACGGGATGCCATGATTCTGATCGGATTTCCAACACTCGTGTTTTTTCAGCCAAAAAATGGCCGGAAAGGGAATTTTCTATGGACAACCAGGGAATTTTCTCCTTGGAGCCTTCGTGTTCTTGTTTCAGCGGGCCTTCTGGCTACTGTGGTGTGCAAAATCATGGGACGGATTGATCGAATGCTACGGGAAGCCATGATTCTCATCGGATTTCCAACACTCGTGTTTTTTCAGCCAAAAAATGGCCGGAAAGGGAATTTTCTATGGAAAAACAGCGAATTTTCTCTGTGGAGCCTTCGTGTTCTTGTTTCAGCGGGCCTTCGGGCTCTGTTGTGGTGTGCAAAATGATGGGACGGATTGATCGAGCATGCTTTTGGGAAGCCATGATTCTCATCGGATTTCCAACACTCGTGTTTTTTCAGCCAAAAAATGGCCGGAAAGGGAATTTTCTATGGAAAAACAGGGAATTTTCTCTCGTGGAGCCTTCGTGTTCTTGTTTCAGCGGGCCTTCAGGCTCCTGTGGTGTGCAAAATGATGGGACGGATTGACTGAATGCTATGGGAAGCCATGATTCTCATCGGATTTCCAACACTCGTGTTTTTTCAGCCAAAAAATGGCCGGAAAGGGAATTTTCTATGGAAAAACAGGGAATTTTCTCTCGTGGAGCCTTCGTGTTCTTGTTTCAGCGGGCCTTCGGGCTGCTGTGGTGTGCAAAATGATGGGACGGATTGATCGAATGGTTTGGGAAGCCATGATTCTCATCGGATTTCCAACACTCGTGTTTTTTCAGCCAAAAAATGGCCGGAAAGGGAATTTTCTATGGAAAAACAGGGAATTTTTTCTCGTGGAGAGCCTTCGTGTTCTTGTTTCAGCGGGCCTTCAAAGCTGCTTTGTGGTGTGCAAAATGATGGGACGGATTGATCGAATGCTTTTGGGAAGCCATGATTCTCATCGGATTTCCAACACTCGTGTTTTTTCAGCCAAAAAATGGCCGGAAAGGGAATTTTCTATGGAAAAACAGGGAATTTTCTCTCGTGGAGCCTTCGTGTTCTTGTTTCAGCGGGGCCTTCAGCTCTTTGTGGTGTGCAAAATGAGGGGACGGATTGATCGAATGGTATGGGAAGCCATGATTCTCATCGGATTTCCAACACTCGTGTTTTTTCAGCCAAAAAATGGCCGGAAAGGGAATTTTCTATGGAAAAACAGGGAATTTTCTCTGTGGAGCCTTCGTGTTCTTGTTTCAGCGGGCCTTCAGGCTGCTGTGGTGTGCAAAATGATGGGACAGATTGATCGAACAGTTGGGAAGCCATGATTCTCATCGGATTTCCAACACTCGTGTTTTTTCAGCCAAAAAATGGACGGAAAGGGAATTTTCTATGGAAAAACAGGGAATTTTTCTCGTGGAGCCTTCGTGTTCTTGTTTCAGCGGGCCTTCAGCTGCTGTGGTGTGCAAAATGATGGGACGGATTGATCGAATGCTTTTGGGAAGCCATGATTCTCATCGGATTTCCAACACTCGTGTTTTTTCAGCCAAAAAATGGCCGGAAAGGGAATTTTCTATGGAAAAACAGGGAATTTTCTCTGTGGAGCCTTCGTGTTCTTGTTTCAGCGGGCCTTCAGGCTGCTGTGGTGTGCAAAATGATGGGACGGATTTATCGAATGCTTACGGGAAGCCATGATTCTCATCGGATTTCCAACACTCGTGTTTTTTCAGCCAAAAAATGGCCGGAAAGGGAATTTTCTATGGAAAAACAGGGAATTTTCTCTGTGGAGCCTTCGTGTTGTTGTTTCAGCGGGCCTTCTGGCTGCTGTGGTGTGCAAAATGATGGGACGGATTGATCGAATGGTATGGGAAGCCATGATTTTCATCGGATTTCCAACACTCGTGTTTTTTCAGCCAAAAAATGGCCGGAAAGGGAATTTTCTATGGAAAAACAGCGAATTTTCTCTGTGGAGCCTTCGTGTTCATGTTTCAGCGGGCCTTCAGGCTGCTGTGGTGTGCAAAATGAGGGGACGGATTGATCGAATGGTATGGGAAGCCATGATTTTCATCGGATTTCCAACACTCGTGTTTTTTCAGCCAAAAAATGGCCGGAAAGGGAATTTTCTATGGAAAAACAGGAATTTTTCTCGTGGAGCCTTCGTGTTCTTGTTTCAGCGGGCGGGCCTTCAGTGCTGTGTGGTGTGCAAAATGATGGGACGGATTGATCGAATGGTATGGGAAGCCATGATTCTCATCGGATTTCCAACACTCGTGTTTTTTCAGCCAAAAAATGGCCGGAAAGGGAATTTTCTATGGAAAAACAGGGAATTTTTCTCGTGGAGCCTTCGTGTTCTTGTTTCGGCGGGCCTTCTAGCTGCTGTGGTGTGCAAAATGATGGGACGGATTGATCGAATGCTTTTGGGAGCCATGATTCTCATCGGATTTCCAACACTCATGTTTTTTCAGCCAAAAAATGGCCGGAAAGGGAATTTTCTTTGGAAAAACAGGGAATTTTCTCTGTGGAGCCTTCGTGTTCTTGTTTCAGTGGGCCTCCAGGCGTGGTGTGCAAAATGAGGGGACGGATTGATCGAACGGTATGGGAAGCCATGATTCTCATCGGATTTCCAACACTCGTGTTTTTTCAGCCAAAAAATGGCCGGAAAGGGAATTTTCTATGGAAAAACAGGGAATTTTCTCTGTGGAGCCTTCGAGTTCTTGTTTCAGCGGGCCTTCAGGCTGCTGTGGTGTGCAAAATGATGGGACGGATTTATCAAACGCTTTTCGAAGCCATGATTCTCATCAGATTTCCAACACTCGTCTTTTTTCAGCCAAAAAATGGCCGGAAAGGGAATTTTCGATGGAAAAACTGCGAATTTTCTCTGTGGACCCTTCGTGTTCTTGTTTCAGCGGGCCTTCAGGCTGCTGTGGTGTGCAAAATGATGGGACGGATTTATCGAATGCTTTTCGAAGCCATGATTCTCATCGGATTTCCAACACTCGTGTTTTTTCAGCCAAAAAATGGCCGGAAAGGGAATTTTCTATGGAAAAACAGGGAATTTTCTCTGTGGAGCCTTCGTGTTCTTGTTTCAGCGGGCCTTCAGGCTGCTGTGGTGTGCAAAATGAGGGGACAGATTGATCGAACGGTATGGGAAGCCATGATTCTCGTCGGATTTCCAACACTCGTGTTTTTTCAGCCAAAAAATGGCCGGAAAGGGAATTTTCTATGGAAAAACGGGGAATTTTCTCTGTGGAGTCTTCGTGTTCTTGTTTCAGCGGGCCTTCAAGCTGCTATGGTGTGCAAAATGAGGGGACGGATTGATCGAACGGTATGGGAAGCCATGATTCTCATCGGATTTCCAACACTCGTGTTTTTTCAGCCAAAAAATGGCCGGAAAGGGAATTTTCTATGGAAAAACAGCGAATTTTCTCTGTGGACCCTTCGTGTTCTTGTTTCAGCGGGCCTTCAGGCTGCCGTGGTGTGCAAAATGATGGGACGGATTGATCGAACGGTATGGGAAGCCATGATTCTCATCGGATTTCCAACACTCGTGTTTTTTCAGCCAAAAAATGGCCGGAAAGGGAATTTTCTATGGAAAAACAGGGAATTTTCTCTGTGGAGCCTTCGTGTTCTTGTTTCAGCAGGCCTTCAGGCTGCTGTGGTGTGCAAAATGATGGGACGGATTGATCGAATGGTATGGGAAGCCATGATTCTCATCGGATTTCCAACACTCGTGTTTTTTCAGCCAAAAAATGGCCGGAAAGGGAATTTTCTATGGAAAAACAGGGAATTTTCTCTGTGGAGCCTTCGTGTTCTTGTTTCAGCGGGCCTTCAGGCTGCTGTGGTGTGCAAAATGATGGGACGGATTGATCGAATGCTTTGGGAAGCCATGATTCTCATCGGATTTCCAACACTCGTGTTTTTTCAGCCAAAAAATGGCCGGAAAGGGAATTTTCTATGGAAAAACAGGGAATTTTCTCTGTGGAGCCTTCGTGTTCTTGTTTCAGCGGGCCTTCAAGCTGCTGTGGTGTGCAAAATGAGGGGACGGATTGATCGAATGGTATGGGAAGCCATGATTCTCATCGGATTTCCAACACTCGTGTTTTTTCAGCCAAAAAATGGCCGGAAAGGGAATTTTCTATGGAAAAAAAGGGAATTTTCTCTGTGGAGCCTTCGTGTTCTTGTTTCAGCGGGCCTTCAGGCTGCTGTGGTGTGCAAAATGAGGGGACGGATTGATCGAATGGTATGGGAAGCCATGATTCTCATCGGATTTCCAACACTCGTGTTTTTTCAGCCAAAAAATGGCCGGAAAGGGAATTTTCTATGGAAAAACAGGGAATTTTCTCTGTGGAGCCTTCGTGTTCTTGTTTCAGCGGGCCTTCAGGCTGCTGTGGTGTGCAAAATGATGGGACGGATTGATCGAATGGTATGGGAAGCCATGATTCTCATCGGATTTCCAACACTCGTGTTTTTTCAGCCAAAAAATGGCCGGAAAGGGAATTTTCTATGGAAAAACAGGGAATTTTCTCTGTGGAGCCTTCGTGTTCATGTTTCAGCGGGCCTTCAGGCTGCTGTGGTGTGCAAAATGAGGGGACGGATTGATCGAATGGTATGGGAAGCCATGATTTTCATCGGATTTCCAACACTCGTGTTTTTTCAGCCAAAAAATGGCCGGAAAGGGAATTTTCTATGGAAAAACAGGGAATTTTCTCTGTGGAGCCTTCGTGTTGTTGTTTCAGCGGGCCTTCTGGCTGCTGTGGTGTGCAAAATGATGGGACGGATTGATCGAATGCTTTTCGAAGCCATGATTCTCATCGGATTTCCAACACTCGTGTTTTTTCAGCCAAAAAATGGCCGGAAAGGGAATTTTCTATGGAAAAACAGCGAATTTTCTCTGTGGAGCCTTCGTGTTCATGTTTCAGCGGGCCTTCAGGCTGCTGTGGTGTGCAAAATGAGGGGACGGATTGATCGAATGGTATGGGAAGCCATGATTCTCATCGGATTTCCAACACTCGTGTTTTTTCAGCCAAAAAATGGCCGGAAAGGGAATTTTCTATGGAAAAACAGGGAATTTTCTCTGTGGAGCCTTCGTGTTCTTGTTTCAGCGGGCCTTCAGGCTGCTGTGGTGTGCAAAATGATGGGACGGATTTATCGAATGCTTTTCGAAGCCATGATTCTCATCGGATTTCCAACACTCGTGTTTTTTCAGCCAAAAAATGGCCGGAAAGGGAATTTTCTATGGAAAAACAGGGAATTTTCTCTGTGGAGCCTTCGTGTTCTTGTTTCAGCGGGCCTTCAGGCTGCTGTGGTGTGCAAAATGAGGGGACGGATTGATCGAACGGTATGGGAAGCCATGATTCTCATCGGATTTCCAACACTCGTGTTTTTTCAGCCAAAAAATGGCCGGAAAGGGAATTTTCTATGGAAAAACAGGGAATTTTCTCTGTGGAGCCTTCGTGTTGTTGTTTCAGCGGGCCTTCTGGCTGCTGTGGTGTGCAAAATGATGGGACGGATTGATCGAATGGTATGGGAAGCCATGATTCTCATCGGATTTCCAACACTCGTGTTTTTTCAGCCAAAAAATGGCCGGAAAGGGAATTTTCTATGGAAAAACAGGAATTTTCTCTCGTGGAGCCTTCGTGTTCTTGTTTCAGCGGGCCTTCAAACTGCTGTTGTGTGCAAAATGATGGGACGGATTGATCGAATGGTATGGGAAGCCATGATTCTCATCGGATTTCCAACACTCGTGTTTTTTCAGCCAAAAAATGGCCGGAAAGGGAATTTTCTATGGAAAAACAGGAATTTTTCTCGTGGAGCCTTCGTGTTCTTGTTTCAGCGGGCCTTCAGGCTGCTTGTGGTGTGCAAAATGATGGGGGATTGATCGAATGGTATGGGAAGCCATGATTCTCATCGGATTTCCAACACTCGTGTTTTTTCAGCCAAAAAATGGCCGGAAAGGGAATTTTCTATGGAAAAACAGGGAATTTTCTCTGTGGAGCCTTCGTGTTCTTGTTTCAGCGGGCCTTCAGGCTGCTGTGGTGTGCAAAATGAGGGGACGGATTGATCGAATGGTATGGGAAGCCATGATTTTCATCGGATTTCCAACACTCGTGTTTTTTCAGCCAAAAAATGGCCGGAAAGGGAATTTTCTATGGAAAAACAGGGAATTTTCTCTGTGGAGCCTTCGTGTTCTTGTTTCAGCGGGCCTTCAGGCTGCTTTGGTGTGCAAAATGATGGGACGGATTGATCGAATGCTATGGGAAGCCATGATTCTCATCGGATTTCCAACACTCGTGTTTTTTCAGCCAAAAAATGGCCGGAAAGGGAATTTTCTATGGAAAAACAGGGAATTTTCTCTGTGGAGCCTTCGTGTTCTTGTTTCAGCGGGCCTTCAGGCTGCTGTGGTGTGCAAAATGATGGGACGGATTGATCGAATGCTACGGGAAGCCATGATTCTCATCGGATTTCCAACACTCGTGTTTTTTCAGCCAAAAAATGGCCGGAAAGGGAATTTTCTATGGAAAAACAGGAAATTTTCTTAGTGGAGCCTTCGTGTTCTTGTTTCAGCGGGCCTTCAGGCTGCTGTGGTGTGTAAAATGATGGGACGGATTGATCGAATGCTATTGGAAGCCATGATTCTCATCGGATTTCCAACACTCGTGTTTTTTCAGCCAAAAAATGGCCGGAAAGGGAATTTTCTATGGAAAAACAGGGAATTTTTCTAGTGGAGCCTTCGTGTTCTTGTTTCAGCGGGCCTTCAGGCTGCTGTGGTGTGCAAAATGATGGGACGGATTGATCGAATGGTATGGGAAGCCATGATTCTCATCGGATTTCCAACACTCGTGTTTTTTTTCAGCCAAAAAATGGCCGGAAAGGGAATTTTCTATGAAAAAAACAGGAATTTTCTCTCGTGGAGCCTTCGTGTTCTTGTTTCAGCGGGCCTTCAAAGCTGCCTTTGTGGTGTGCAAAATGATGGGACGGATTGATCGAATGGTTTGGGAAGCCATGATTCTCATCGGATTTCCAACACTCGTGTTTTTTCAGCCAAAAAATGGCCGGAAAGGGAATTTTCTATGGAAAAACAGGGAATTTTTCTCGTGGAGCCTTCGTGTTCTTGTTTCAGCGGGCCTTCAGGCTGCTGTGGTGTGCAAAATGATGGGACGGATTGATCGAATGGTATGGGAAGCCATGATTCTCATCGGATTTCCAACACTCGTGTTTTTTCAGCCAAAAAATGGCCGGAAAGGGAATTTTCTATGGAAAAACAGGGAATTTTCTCTGTGGAGCCTTCGTGTTCTTGTTTCAGCGGGCCTTCTGGCTGCTGTGGTGTGCAAAATGATGGGACGGATTGATCGAATGCTTTGGGAAGCCATGATTCTCATCGGATTTCCAACACTCGTGTTTTTTCAGCCAAAAAATGGCCGGAAAGGGAATTTTCTATGGAAAAACAGGGAATTTTCTCTGTGGAGCCTTCGTGTTCTTGTTTCAGCGGGCCTAAGGATTCTGTGGTGTGCAAAATGAGGGGACGGATTGATCGAATGGTATGGGAAGCCATGATTTTCATCGGATTTCCAACACTCGTGTTTTTTCAGCCAAAAAATGGCCGGAAAGGGAATTTTCTATGGAAAAACAGGGAATTTTCTCTGTGGAGCCTTCGTGTTGTTGTTTCAGCGGGCCTTCTGGCTGCTGTGGTGTGCAAAATGATGGGACGGATTGATCGAATGGTATGGGAAGCCATGATTCTCATCGGATTTCCAACACTCGTGTTTTTTCAGCCAAAAAATGGCCGGAAAGGGAATTTTCTATGGAAAAACAGGAATTTTTCTCGTGGAGCCTTCGTGTTCTTGTTTCAGCGGGCCTTCGGCTGCCGTGGTGTGCAAAATGAGGGGACGGATTGATCGAATGGTATGGGAAGCCATGATTCTCATCGGATTTCCAACACTCGTGTTTTTTCAGCCAAAAAATGGCCGGAAAGGGAATTTTCTATGGAAAAACAGGGAATTTTTCTCGTGGAGCCTTCGTGTTCTTGTTTCAGCGGGCCTTCAAAGGCTGCTGTGGTGTGCAAAATGATGGGACGGATTGATCGAATGGTATGGGAAGCCATGATTCTCATCGGATTTCCAACACTCGTGTTTTTTCAGCCAAAAAATGGCCGGAAAGGGAATTTTCTATGGAAAAACAGGAATTTTTCTCGTGGAGCCTTCGTGTTCTTGTTTCAGCGGGCCTTCAGCTCTTTGTGGTGTGCAAAATGATGGGACGGATTGATCGAATGGTATGGGAAGCCATGATTCTCATCGGATTTCCAACACTCGTGTTTTTTCAGCCAAAAAATGGCCGGAAAGGGAATTTTCTATGGAAAAAAAGGGATTTTTTCTCTCGTGGAGCCTTCGTGTTCTTGTTTCAGCGGGCCTTCGCTGCTGCTGTGGTGTGCAAAATGATGGGACGGATTGATCGAATGGTATGGGAAGCCATGATTCTCATCGGATTTCCAACACTCGTGTTTTTTCAGCCAAAAAATGGCCGGAAAGGGAATTTTCTATGGAAAAACAGGGAATTTTCTCTGTGGAGCCTTCGTGTTCTTGTTTCAGCGGGCCTTCAGGCTGCTGTGGTGTGCAAAATGATGGGACGGATTGATCGAATGCTATGGGAAGCCATGATTCTCATCGGATTTCCAACACTCGTGTTTTTTCAGCCAAAAAATGGCCGGAAAGGGAATTTTCTATGGAAAAACAGGGAATTTTCTCTGTGGAGCCTTCGTGTTCTTGTTTCAGCGGGCCTTCAGGCTGCTGTGGTGTGCAAAATGATGGGACGGATTGATCGAATGGTATGGGAAGCCATGATTCTCATCGGATTTCCAACACTCGTGTTTTTTCAGCCAAAAAATGGCCGGAAAGGGAATTTTCTATGGAAAAACAGGGAATTTTTCTCGTGGAGCCTTCGTGTTCTTGTTTCAGCGGGCCTTCAGCTGCTTTGTGGTGTGCAAAATGAGGGGACGGATTGATCGAATGGTATGGGAAGCCATGATTCTCATCGGATTTCCAACACTCGTGTTTTTTCAGCCAAAAAATGGCCGGAAAGGGAATTTTCTATGGAAAAACAGCGAATTTTCTCTGTGGACCCTTCGTGTTCTTGTTTCAGCGGGCCTTCAAGCTGCTATGGTGTGCAAAATGATGAGACGGATTGATCGAATGCTTTATGGGAAGCCATGATTCTCATCGGATTTCCAACACTCGTGTTTTTTCAGCCAAAAAATGGCCGGAAAGGGAATTTTCTATGGAAAAAAACAGGGAATTTTCTCTCGTGGAGCCTTCGTGTTCTTGTTTCAGCGGGCCTTCAAAGTGCTGCTGTGGTGTGCAAAATGAGGGGACGGATTGATCGAATGGTATGGGAAGCCATGATTCTCATCGGATTTCCAACACTCGTGTTTTTTCAGCCAAAAAATGGCCGGAAAGGGAATTTTCTATGGAAAAACAGGAATTTTCTCTCGTGGAGCCTTCGTGTTCTTGTTTCAGCGGGCCTTCGGCTGCTTTGTGGTGTGCAAAATGATGGGACGGATTGATCGAATGGTATGGGAAGCCATGATTCTCATCGGATTTCCAACACTCGTGTTTTTTCAGCCAAAAAATGGCCGGAAAGGGAATTTTCTATGGAAAAAAAGGAATTTTCTCTCGTGGAGCCTTCGAGTTCTTGTTTCAGCGGGCCTTCAGGTTGCTGTGGTGTGCAAAATGATGGGACGGATTGATCGAATGGTTTTGGAAGCCATGATTCTCATCGGATTTCCAACACTCGTGTTTTTTCAGCCAAAAAATGGCCGGAAAGGGAATTTTCTATGGAAAAAACAGGGAATTTTTCTCGTGGAGCCTTCGTGTTCTTGTTTCAGCGGGCCTTCAAAGCTGCTTTGTGGTGTGCAAAATGATGGGACGGATTGATCGAATGGTATGGGAAGCCATGATTCTCATCGGATTTCCAACACTCGTGTTTTTTCAGCCAAAAAATGGCCGGAAAGGGAATTTTCTATGGAAAAAAACAGGAATTTTTCTCGTGGAGCCTTCGTGTTCTTGTTTCAGCGGGCCTTCGGCAAAGGCCGTGGTGTGCAAAATGATGGGACGGATTGATCGAATGGTATGGGAAGCCATGATTCTCATCGGATTTCCAACACTCGTGTTTTTTCAGCCAAAAAATGGCCGGAAAGGGAATTTTCTATGGAAAAACAGGAATTTTTCTCGTGGAGCCTTCGTGTTCTTGTTTCAGCAGGCCTTCAGGCTGCTTTGTGGTGTGCAAAATGAGGGGACGGATTGATCGAATGGTATGGGAAGCCATGATTCTCATCGGATTTCCAACACTCGTGTTTTTTCAGCCAAAAAATGGCCGGAAAGGGAATTTTCTATGGAAAAACAGGGAATTTTCTCTGGAGCCGTGGAGCCTTCGAGTTCTTGTTTCAGCGGGCCTTCAAAGTGTTTTGTGGTGTGCAAAATGATGGGACGGATTGATCGAATGCTTATGCGAAGCCATGATTCTCATCGGATTTCCAACACTCGTGTTTTTTCAGCCAAAAAATGGCCGGAAAGGGAATTTTCTATGGAAAAACAGGAATTTTTCTCGTGGAGCCTTCGTGTTCATGTTTCAGCGGGCCTTCAGGCTGCTGTGGTGTGCAAAATGAGGGGACGGATTGATCGAATGGTATGGGAAGCCATGATTTTCATCGGATTTCCAACACTCGTGTTTTTTCAGCCAAAAAATGGCCGGAAAGGGAATTTTCTATGGAAAAACAGGGAATTTTCTCTGTGGAGCCTTCGTGTTGTTGTTTCAGCGGGCCTTCTGGCTGCTGTGGTGTGCAAAATGAGGGGACGGATTGATCGAATGGTATGGGAAGCCATGATTCTCATTGGATTTCCAACACTCGTGTTTTTTCAGCCAAAAAATGGCCGGAAAGGGAATTTTCTATGGAAAAACAGGGAATTTTTCTCGTGGAGCCTTCGTGTTCTTGTTTCAGCGGGCCTTCAGGCTGCTGCGGTGTGCAAAATGATGGGACGGATTGATCGAATGGTATGGGAAGCCATGATTCTCATCGGATTTCCAACACTCGTGTTTTTTCAGCCAAAAAATGGCCGGAAAGGGAATTTTCTATGGAAAAACAGCGAATTTTCTCTGTGGAGCCTTCGTGTTCTTGTTTCAGCGGGCCTTCAGGCTGCTGTGGTGTGCAAAATGAGGGGACGGATTGATCGAATGGTATGGGAAGCCATGATTCTCATCGGATTTCCAACACTCGTGTTTTTTCAGCCAAAAAATGGCCGGAAAGGGAATTTTCTATGGAAAAACAGCGAATTTTCTCTGTGGAGCCTTCGTGTTCTTGTTTCAGCGGGCCTTCAGGCTGCTGTGGTGTGCAAAATGAGGGGACGGATTGATCGAATGGTATGGGAAGCCATGATTCTCATCGGATTTCCAACACTCGTGTTTTTTCAGCCAAAAAATGGCCGGAAAGGGAATTTTCTATGGAAAAACAGGGAATTTTCTCTGTGGACCCTTCGTGTTCTTGTTTCAGCGGGCCTTCAGGCTGCTGTGGTGTGCAAAATGAGGGGACGGATTGATCGAACGGTATGGGAAGCCATGATTCTCATCGGATTTCCAACACTCGTGTTTTTTCAGCCAAAAAATGGCCGGAAAGGGAATTTTCTATGGAAAAACAGGGAATTTTCTCTGTGGAGCCTTCGTGTTCTTGTTTCAGCGGGCCTTCAGGCTGCTGTGGTGTGCAAAATGAGGGGACGGATTGATCGAACGGTATGGGAAGCCATGATTCTCATCGGATTTCCAACACTCGTGTTTTTTCAGCCAAAAAATGGCCGGAAATGGAATTTTCTATGGAAAAACAGGGAATTTTCTCTGTGGAGCCTTCGTGTTCTTGTTTCAGCGGGCCTTCAGGCTGCTGTGGTGTGCAAAATGATGGGACGGATTGATCGAATGGTATGGGAAGCCATGATTCTCATCGGATTTCCAACACTCGTGTTTTTTCAGCCAAAAAATGGCCGGAAAGGGAATTTTCTATGGAAAAACAGGGAATTTTTTTTTCTCGTGGAGCCTTCGTGTTCTTGTTTCAGCGGGCCTTCAGGCTGCCTGTGGTGTGCAAAATGAGGGGACGGATTGATCGAATGGTATGGGAAGCCATGATTCTCATCGGATTTCCAACACTCGTGTTTTTTCAGCCAAAAAATGGCCGGAAAGGGAATTTTCTATGGAAAAACAGGGAATTTTCTCTGTGGAGCCTTCGTGTTCTTGTTTCAGCGGCCCTTCAGGCTGCTGTGGTGTGCAAAATGAGGGGACGGATTGATCGAATGGTATGGGAAGCCATGATTCTCATCGGATTTCCAACACTCGTGTTTTTTCAGCCAAAAAATGGCCGGAAAGGGAATTTTCTATGGAAAAACAGGAAATTTTCTCTGTGGAGCCTTCGTGTTCTTGTTTCAGCGGGCCTTCAGGCTGCTGTGGTGTGCAAAATGATGGGACGGATTGATCGAATGGTATGGGAAGCCATGATTCTCATCGGATTTCCAACACTCGTGTTTTTTCAGCCAAAAAATGGCCGGAAAGGGAATTTTCTATGGAAAAACAGGGAATTTTCTCTGTGGAGCCTTCGTGTTCTTGTTTCAGCGGGCCTTCAGGCTGCTGTGGTGTGCAAAATGAGGGGACGGATTGATCGAATGGTATGGGAAGCCATGATTCTCATCGGATTTCCAACACTCGTGTTTTTTCAGCCAAAAAATGGCCGGAAAGGGAATTTTCTATGGAAAAACAGGGAATTTTCTCTGTGGAGCCTTCGTGTTCTTGTTTCAGCGGGCCTTCAGGCTGCTGTGGTGTGCAAAATGATGGGACGGATTGATCGAATATGGGAAGCCATGATTCTCATCGGATTTCCAACACTCGTGTTTTTTCAGCCAAAAAATGGCCGGAAAGGGAATTTTCTATGGAAAAAAACAGGGAATTTTCTCTCGTGGAGCCTTCGTGTTCTTGTTTCAGCGGGCCTTCAAAGGCTGCTGTGGTGTGCAAAATGAGGGGACGGATTGATCGAACGGTATGGGAAGCCATGATTCTCATCGGATTTCCAACACTCGTGTTTTTTCAGCCAAAAAATGGCCGGAAAGGGAATTTTCTATGGAAAAACAGGGAATTTTCTCTGTGGAGCCTTCGTGTTCTTGTTTCAGCGGGCCTTCGGGCTGCTGTGGTGTGCAAAATGAGGGGACGGATTGATCGAATGGTATGGGAAGCCATGATTCTCATCGGATTTCCAACACTCGTGTTTTTTCAGCCAAAAAATGGCCGGAAAGGGAATTTTCTATGGAAAAACAGGGAATTTTCTCTGTGGAGCCTTCGTGTTCTTGTTTCAGCGGGCCTTCAGGCTGCTGTGGTGTGCAAAATGATGGGACGGATTTATCGAATGCTTTTCGAAGCCATGATTCTCATCGGATTTCCAACACTCGTGTTTTTTCAGCCAAAAAATGGCCGGAAATGGAATTTTCTATGGAAAAACAGGGAATTTTCTCTGTGGAGCCTTCGAGTTCTTGTTTCAGCGGGCCTTCAGGCTGCCGTGGTGTGCAAAATGAGGGGACGGATTGATCGAACGGTATGGGAAGCCATGATTCTCATCGGATTTCCAACACTCGTGTTTTTTCAGCCAAAAAATGGCCGGAAAGGGAATTTTCTATGGAAAAACAGGGAATTTTCTCTGTGGAGCCTTCGTGTTCTTGTTTCAGCGGGCCTTCAAGCTGCTGTGGTGTGCAAAATGAGGGGACGGATTGATCGAACGGTATGGGAAGCCATGATTCTCATCGGATTTCCAACACTCGTGTTTTTTCAGCCAAAAAATGGCCGGAAAGGGAATTTTCTATGGAAAAACAGGGAATTTTCTCTGTGGAGCCTTCGTGTTCTTGTTTCAGCGGGCCTTCAAAGCTGCTTTGTGGTGTGCAAAATGATGGGACGGATTGATCGAATGTATGGGAAGCCATGATTCTCA